>JACDOX010000134.1:1135384-1224634 GCA_014549065.1 Cardinalis cardinalis
AAAAAAAAAAAAAAAAAAAAAAAAAAGAGCTAAAAAGGCAGTCCTGGTTCTCTCATTTTGGAAAATGAGGCTTCACACCAAGCATCCTGTGTTTTGTCCTCAAACACAGGATGAAGACTGAGCTCTCCCTTTACCCTACCACACTTCATTTAAAGTCAGAGACGCCATAAGATTAAACACTACATGTTCAGCTACCCCAGGAACAAACAAAATGATTTGTTGTATTGGAAAGTCTGTAGTTGCCTATTAACAAGATTAGCAGTTTATTCAAACTCAAGCCCAAACTGTTCAGTGAGGAAGAAGTTTTGTATTTGAAGCCACAAGCTTGTGCACATGAGCATGGGCTGATCTGGAGCCCCTCTGGGTTCATCTACACACAGGAGAAAAGCAGAAAGATGAATCAATAGTTAGACAGATGGGTTATAATACATTTTATATGATATATAGAAAATATTCTCAGAGAGCAGGGATGGCCGGTAGCAATCATTCTCAGGGGTAGGCACCAGAGCATTGACTGATTTGGAAAGGTCAGACCCTTCAATAGGTTTTTTTCATATTTCACACGTTGCCAGTTCAGGTCTTGTCATCTGTTTGTGTACATACCTATGGCACACATCTCAACATGAGGGGAAGAGSGTGGTGGGGATGAATTAAGAGTCCTTTACCAAGATGAGGTTTGGGATAGTAATTTCAGAGGCAATGCATTACTAGCAAGGTAAGCCTATGTGATTTAGTTCGGGGGGATTTTTTGGGTTTTTTAAACAAACTTTCTAAAATACTTCCTCTCCTTACTCTTTTGTTAACCCAACATTGTATCAATTTGGAGTGCCCACAGAAAATGTGGTTAATGTGTAATGCAAACACAGCACTAATCTCTATTCCCTTGGGGACAAGTTTTTSTTCTATGCATTATAGCTGAAATAGACAAATATTGGAGTCTAGTTGTGTGGCTAACTTGTGAAGAAACTTCCCTGATTCTGTAGCATTTGGAGAAATTTCCCTTAGCTGAGCACCTGAGCCCTGACTTTGTTTTTTTTTTTTTTCTTCAGAGAAAGGAGATTGCTTTGGATTCATGCTTATGGCTATCTAGTTTAGATCACTGTAATTCAATTATGTCACTCAGAATCAGGTACAGAGTGATTTACTTGAACTTTGCAATTACACATACGCAATTCAATTGTAGGTGATTTTCTTGGCTTTTCCAACTTTGACACTGATATACTTTGCATTTCCTTAGGGCCCTCTATCAGGGCAGATTTTGTTCAATGCTTTAAAAATTATGACCCACTCCCATAAACACATTGCTGCCAATACCTTTGCTCACATAAATAGCTGTATTGAATTTGGAGAAATTACTATTGCGCACATGGCAGACTCAAAAAAGACTCATGGCAGACTCAAAAAGGACTCATGGCAGACTCAGTTGGCAGAAATGGTAAAATGAAATTCCTTTTATTGTTTTCAGGAGAGATTTSAAACAGAAAAACCCACCAAAGAAATAAATAGTAAACATATTTTCTGAAAATTTCAAGTATTAAACTATTCCTAGCTCCAATTGACATCTGAGCTATGTCACAAGACCATCAAGAACACCATTTAATTTTGGGGGAAGAAGTTGCTCTGGGATTTTTTTTTCCATGAAGCTAACCAGCAGCTACAGAGATGCAGGAGTGCCCAATAAACATTTGCTAAGAGCTGCTAGCTGGCATCCTTCATGACTAGGTCACAGCTGAGCTTTATCATCAATTTAGRAGGCTGGTGACTGAACAATTCCAAACACAACACAACATCAGTGAGAATGGAGAGTTTGTTATTTGCTGTTGTATCTGTCCACATAATTCAAGCATAGAAACAACAGGATGTTTGTTTATTAGTTTTTTTGTTTGTTTGAAACCAGAATTCGGATACTTTTTTTTCCATCAGCCACCTTCCTAGTACATGATGATATCTTTATCTTCATTAGTAGAATAGAAGTTGAGAAAGAGGCAGATGCAATGATGTGTCCAAAATCCCCCCAAAACCCACAGAGATCTGGAAACTGCYTTGCCAGAGGTTAGCACCTCTACTTTTTTTACATTTTTGGAAAATTCCAGAAATACTTTCATCATGGTTCTTGATACAAACCAAAGCCACCAATATGTCCTCAAGGAGAATTCAATTATTTTAAGACCTCTAAGGATGGTGGAAAGATTATTGTTATTATTCATATGATCAGCAGGAAAATCTTCCATGGTTCTATAAAGCACACAAGCTCTAGAATAACCTTTTGTCTCTTGAAGTGACATCATCCTTAAGCAAAACCAGCAGATTATCTCCACCCTCTCTTCTGCTTGGTCATGATCTTCCTATTAGTGGCATTTAATTCATCTTCAGTAATCTCCTCATCTTTTCCCTTTTTCTTCCTGTCTCAGAGCACATTTTAAGATATTCAGAATAGCTCCATATTTTTGAGGGATTTTGTTTTAATCTCTGTATTTGTCCATTTTYGAGTAGAGTTTTAGATCTACTTAAAAACACAAGGTACATTGATGAGCAATGAAAAAGTGGGTGAGACAAGAAGGAAAAGGGTGGWAGGAACAGTGAGAGGAAGAAAGATGGAGACAGTGAGAAATCAGCTGTCTCTGCTTCTTACTCTTCTTTCCCAGGTGATCCTTCTACCTGCTCTAAATTAATATCAAAGCCAGAGGGAGCAGAAAAAGGTTGGTGGGGRAAAAAAACGACAACCTTAGGAAAAGAAAAATCATGATGCAGAAAAGCGTCTGTCCCCTGTCTAATTCCTGCAGTGGCCTGTAGCTGATGGTGCTGAGAAAAATACAGCAGCAAGCTCTGACATTTCATTTCTGTGGAGAATTGAAAAAGGGCTTGCTATAATTCATTGCTTCTTGTAACTCAAACCCTTTTTGACAGGGGTACCTGCGCTGTCTTTTAACAGTGGCACCACAGTGGCTGTAATTGGACATGAAAAATGATGTTGTGTTTCTACTTGCTGGGAGAATTGGGGTGGGGGTAGGTGGGGCAGTGGCAATTTGGTGTGAGWTGGTGACATCTGGCACAATTTGGATGGGCTGGTTTTTGGCAAAAAAGAAGAAAGGGCAACCCAAAAGGAAGGGTATGAAGCATAGCAAGTGTGATCACCTTGCCTAAGGTTTGCAAAGGTGATAGCAAGGGTGGTATTCATCATAGATGAACATGCAAAGGATCACAGGAAAATCAGAAGTGTGATGCCCATGAAGTTCTAACTCCACCATCAGCACAAATATTTACGGCATTTGTGGGAAAAGGACCCAACCCCTCTTCCTGAGATAGGCCCATTCACAGCTGCCATGGTTCTTCTTCCCAGTACAGATGGAGAACCTGAGCCACAGGCTTTTCCTGACTCCACACTGGGAACACAGTTGTGCATAAAACTCTGGTGTGCCTAACACTCTGTCACCACCTCTCTGAAAACTGTGCCTACATATGTTACCAGAGATCCAGATTAAATTATTTGGCTCTTGCCTAAATCTCTGTGCCTCAGTGGTCCTCAGCACATCTTTGCCACAAAATTGTTGTCGAGCGAAGCACTTCAAAGTAAATTTTTGGCCAAATGGGACTCTTAATCATGAATGAGGATAAACATTATCCTGATTTATAATGGTTTTATAACTATAGAGCATTCTGGTGCCATAAAGTCAGGTATCTCCATATTATGGAGGGAATAAAGAACTTTAGTCATGTCTTAAAGGATGGTACAGAATTTAAAGAGGAGATGAATGTTTTTGGGAATAACAAACGGTAAAACAATTTACTCCTTTCTCAGTGGCACCCCAACAGGGGTGACATAGAACAGGGAAGCATGATCATATTTCAGATGAGAGCACAAAGAGCTTCCATGAGCAGAGGAAAGAAGGACCACTGAAAGGACAGCACATCCTAGAGGAAAGCCTGACAGTGCACTCACTCCATCTACCAGATCAGATGTTGGGTCAGCCTGCCCTAGGTCATTTCCCATGCAGCCAAATCCCTTTTGAAGCCTTCTAGTGACAGGGTTTAATAACACCTTACAGCCACATCTGTAATTCCACAGATCCCAGGTGGATTTCCTGGTGGTATTAATCAGATTTGCTGTCTGGAAAATATTCTTTCTCCTGTCACACTCTCAGGGTCCACCAAGACAGGACACATATTAAAGATGTCCATATCARTATTTCCCCAAACACTCTTCAGAAGGCTTCATTTTGGAGTATAAACTTTGGTTTCATTCCACTTAACTTATGGATACTTCCAGCTAAAGAATAAGGAGGGAACTTGGATACCTGAATACCCTTCTCCCCACTAAGACATTTCCCCAGGGTTAGAAAGCTACATTGTTCTGCCATTTTATTTCCCCACTTAGCCCTTTTCTGGTCCCCATGACAGGTCCTTGCTCCCAGAGTGTCTGTATAAAAAAAATTCCATAGACGGAGAAAGGAAACTTAATTATTTTCCTCTCAGTGTTTCTCCCTATAATTGGTGTCTTTCATGTCAAGATGATCTCAATTTGTATTATGGGCTCCATTCAGGCAGCACTTTCTCTTTGGTCTATAAAGAAATTGTCAAGTGTATAAATCATAGTGTACATTAAATTACACTAGCCTTTTACTTATTAATTTCCTCAGTTTTTTCTTCCTCTGTTGGATGCTCATTCTCTCTTTTTTTAAATTTTCTTCAGAAGTGACTGCTTTTTCTCACTCCTCAATATCAGAAAGAAAAAACAAAAACAAAGAAACAAACCAAAATWAACCAAGACAAACCAAAATAAACCAAAACAGAAAAACAACCAAAGTCCAAACACATGTTGCCTCCTTTCATTTTTGCCAAAGGGCCTGATAATGTCCTCTGCCTTGTGCAAACTGACTTCATTCAACTCAGAAAGWAGGATGAAATCTGTCTAGTTTTCCTCAAGGCTGGATCAAAAAGTTACTTAAGTGCAAATTTTCATGGACTTTGGCACAATTCAGATCAGTACCTATGTGGGTGGGTTTATGGGATGCTCTGCATCTCAAGGCTGTGTCCATTTGGGCTCCAGACTTTGCCTCTCTAGGCTGTATGCTGCACACCTCCTGTAAMTTCCCGGCTACTGTCACATTTCTCTGACTGACTGCTTGGAATGCAGGCTCTGGTTGTCTTGGAATGAGCACCAGGGACCTCTGACCCCCTTCTTCTGACCATAGGGGTTGGATTAGCCATACAGTTCCCATCAGGAGCCCATAATCTGGGATAAGGGGGCAAGYGTTAAAAGTAATCAGGTCTTGAGTCAGACTTTGTGCATGGCCAACACCAGCCTGCTGCAAACACCAACAGCCAAAGGCTGAGCAGCTGAGGGAAGCAACCGAGGAATTTGGCTTCATTGTCCTGSGCATGAGAAGCAAGGTGGGGTTCATATCACCTAAGTCTAAATGCAAAGACAACCTCCGTGATCAGTAGAGRGGAGCAGGCACTGCAAAAGACCATGCACGGTTTATGCCTCAAACACCAGGCTTAAGAGTGGCTCAGAGTTACATTTTCTACACATTTGGAGTTACATGACTTTGAGTTCTCTCCTCACCTGTGTGGTGTCAGATCTCTGAATGTGAGTAGCAGCTAGCTGCTCACATGTGGGTATAAAGGAGCCCTGTGGCAGGATATCTGCCCTGCTGCTGCTGCYTCATACATCACCTCTGCCCTCCTAACACCTCGTGGTACCTCTGTGAGCAACTTTGCAGAAGCAAGAGCTGATACAAGGTTTAGCTATTACCAGATTCTTTGTTGGTTTCAGCACTTCAGCTGTCTGGATTTTGTTGGATGGTACAGGCATAGAGGAGTCAAGAACTGCTCAGTAGCATCTGTAGGCATGGATCCTTCTCTTGCAGAGTGKGAGTCTAACTGTAGTCATTTTATGGATAAGTACATTTTCCTCTAGAGACAACAATACAGCAGGATCTGCTAGGCTCTTCATCATCTTAACCTACTTGTCAGCCAGCTTGATAACTTGTTGTTACTAAAAATGTGTGCAGAGCAATTAGAATAAATCTAACTTATTATGAAGCGCTTTTCAAAAAAAAAAAAAARGGGGAAAATTAGGAAAAAAAAAAGAAAAAATGAAACTAATGGCCTTGCTGCCCAACTATGATTAGCCACAAATAAGGGATGGATTAATTCCCTGAAGGCATTCTGTGATATTCRTCAGCCAATTTGTGGTCTGACTTTACTGGGGAGACATATGTTAGGAGATTCCTATTGCCTTCTGACTTCATGCTCCTTGTGATGCTTGTTTGAATTTGTACTTTCTTTGTTGGTTGACAAATAAAAAAGATATTTTCATTCTGCTCAGAGGTGGTCACACATAGAAAGATATTTTGAATAGTCCATCTGCACAGGGTATTGATTGCTTTATGTGACRAGAAGTATGAGGCAGGGAAGGGCTTTCAGACTAATTTCTTAGTTCTGATCCAGTCTGCATCCCTGGCTATTGACAGGAGGGGTATACACTCATCCCTGTTCTTCAGGCTCCCACATCATTTAGGCACTGYCAGTGAAGAACATTGTGAGCATCTGTTGCCCTCTCTCCTGGGAGTGAGCAGCTCTGGGGGWAGTGATGGCCCCCAGTGATTTTGTTGAGTGAGAGAGGGATAATTTGAATAACAGAAACCTGTGCACAACACAGGGGCAAGGTTTTTAAACCTACTTGTATAGTGATATGAGAAAGGAAAAAGATATCTGAAGAAGTAATAGAAGGAACATCTGGTCCTCTACCACCAGAAAATTCTCAGTATCCAATACTCCTGCAGCATGTGGACAAATTAGATTCAAATCCAGGTTTGAATGGAGGCTGCTATGTCACACATGACTATCCTACTGAGCTAACAGTAGAAGTGGAATTAGCTTTTCAATTTCCTTCCCATCACACCAATCTCAAGAAATTTTTGCAGTTTAAGTTTCACTGGTCCGGATGTTCTGACAAAGCATTTCTGCTGTCATGCACCAGTGTTTCCAGGGGAAACTATTAGGAATTTTTTTAAGTTACATTTAAAATTTCATGACCTGTGTGAAATGAGTCAGATCCCTCTCCCAATGTGATTCAACAAAGCCACTGTCGGGCAAGAGGAGTGACACTGATTTATTTTCCTCAGACCAAGCCGCAGTCTGCACTGGTTAGTTCTTTGTTTACTAATTGCTTTTTTCCCCCTCCCTTGTGGAGTAAATTCTGGTGCTAATTATGATGCGCAGTAAAGAAGCAAAGCAAGCCTCTGTATATGAATGTCTGACTCCTCCATTAATTACATGTCTGTCTTTGTTCTTCCTTGCAGATGAACAGACCGATCCAGGTGAAGCCAGCGGACAGCGAAAGCCGAGGAGGTAGTTGACTGCATTGCTTTCAGCCACAGTGCTAAATATAATTGTTGTCTCTGGCTTCTCTCAGGCAATGTGCTGATCAATTAGTAACGTAATCACTGCCAAAGAAATTCCCTCCACAGCAAAGATTCTCTTTATTAAATCTCCTTTACTTCGTCTCACTTTCCTCATATTCAATTATTATTTGATTTTAAAAGGCAGGCAGGTGCCAGCGATTGCCTGAGAAACAAATAACTGCCTCGTTAAGAAGTGAAGCATCAGGCACTGACTTAACAAAGTTTAACAGCAGTGGACAGCAATRGGGGTTTTTTTCAAGGCTATGTCAGGCTGAGATGTAGAGGTGTTTAATTTGGTTAGGATATTTTATGGTTCCTCTAACCATGTTGTTTCTGCTTGCGCTGAAGTAACTCTGCTTCTAGAAAAAGCAAATTCTGAGCTGGCAGAGTTTTCTGCACCTGTATCAGCTTATCTGGATAAACCTGTTGTGGAAACTGAAGACTTCTCTCAGACCCTGGGAGTTATTCAGGATTTGCACAGGTATAGCTGAAATCAGGAGCTGGTATTTTGCTTTTCCATTCTACACAGTGGATTTGGAAGGCTTTGTTAAGTGATTGTTCAATAGATCACCAGTGATGAGGTGTTTCCTGTAAAAGGTTTTTTACCTGAACTGATGTGGTGATACTTCACCCTTCTCTTCTAATAGGAGCCTGTTTGTCAGATCAAACACACAGATCGCTGAGAGAGTGTGAGATGGTCTGTTATGCTGGATAAATTACCATCCTGCTATTTTTTTCTTGTGTCTGTACATATATATATATATATATACACACGCATATATATAATAACATGTTCTCTTCCTCTCTATCCCTATCTCTCTGGGAAAAAATAGAGAGCCTTTTCCTCATCTTTTCAGTAAAAACCTCTAGTGCTTATGTATCTGATAAATGTGGGAGTAGATTTTGTCATTTAGTAATGATGTGGCTCTTAGATGTCTGAAAACTTTTCAATTTCCACCATAAATATAAACTCTTCTTCATTTGGGGGATRACTGTCTTTGTGCTGGCATTAGTGGAGATCTCCGGCAACAACTACTTAAAAGGAGAAAAATGCCTCACAGAGAAAAGGCACCACATTCTCTCTCTTTTCATTTGAAAGCTGTGGCTTTCAGGGACTTTGGCTGTGTCAGTGTGAGGCTAAACTCTCCAGTGACTCAGGTTGTTGGGAGAATTTGTATGTAGCTTGTAGTTAAAGGGTTGGTGTTACAGGCTGGTGAAACCACATGTCAAAAGGGGCTCTGTAAGGACTGGCTGTGGTGCTGTGTAACTGCAGAACAGGAGAACTGAGTGCTGGAAAAACTCCAGAAATCTCAGAGACAAATATTGCCCTTTCAGAACCTCTCTAAAGAAAATTTGGGGGAATTTGGTTAATACAGGTTGGAAAATACTTGATCTGGCAAGTTCTGCATTCAAGGGCCAGGGCACATTTCTGACTTGCAACAAAGATGCATCACATCCTCCAGCATTGTCCAGTGGTTTTTAATAGAACCAGGTCAATTTCTTCCCCTTTCCCTCCTTGTCTGATGATCTGGCTCTGTGTCTGAGTAGGATTGGGTAAGCCATGGGCAGTTGTCAATGCCAATCTCCTAGGGGAAAAATGGAAAGGCTCAGCTGCCTGGGCAAATGAGGGGACATTAAGCACATTCCAGTGGAGTTCGTGCCGACAGCGAGAGTGAAAGGAAGGCCTTTTGTCCATTTAATTAGACATACCAAAAAATAATAATTAGGCTGGCCAATTTGCCTAGTGCGCCTACAGGGCATGTAGCTCCCAATCTTTGTCTTTTATTTTTTCTTTCTTTTTTTTTTTTTTTTCTAATGCAAATCAGTAATAGAGAACACATGCCTGGCTTTCTGGGGAGGGTTTTCAAACTCCTTTGCTAAGAGCAGCTGCTTTCAGGAGCAGTGGTTTGAACTGCAAAGGGCTCCAGTGGCAGCTTGATTCCACATYATCACACCCGTGGCCCCCTCCCCATTGTATTTTAGCTAATTATCTCCTCATCTTACGCAAACCTCATCTTTTCTCATCCAGCCTGCTCCCATATTTCTTCTGTCAGTGGCGATCATAATGCAGAGGCCAAGCGGGTGCTCTCGTCATTGATGTGAAAGACACGTTGTCCTAATTCCCCACTGACAAGCTGCTTCTGGGCTGGGGATGCTCCAGGATGGCATGACTCAAGGGCAGCTGTGGGAGAAAAGAACAATTGGCACCCAAGGGAGGCATTGTGTGAAAACTTACGTTCTCCAAGAGCCCACCGGTTAGAGCAGGCACAGCAAACAGAATGCTAAAAAGGAGGCCGTGTGTCTTAGGAGCACATCAAAAGGCTTCATTAGGGCTGCAAGATAAAGGTCAACCTAAATAATAAAGAAACTTAAGTTGTGGCTTATTATACCCTGTCCCTCTATCAGGATGGGATGTAGGAGAGGAGCGGGGCTTGGGAGATGAAGCAGCTCTTCCACACAGCACAAGTCCTTGATCTGCCCAAATTCCACACTCTGGATTATGGGGAATAGACACCCTGGATTGACRGGAATTCTGGTGCCAGGCCACAGTGCTAATGAAAAAATGCAGTGTTCTCTGGAACTRCAACTTGCAAGCAAGTTTTTACTAAGAAAGGTGAGCAGAATTCCTGTGGAAGTGAGATTGTGTTTTCTTTGGGGACAAATACTTTCATTTTACTAAAACAGGAATCTTTGAATTTTTCAGCAAGTTCCTCCACAAGTAAAAGGTGATGAAAGTCACAAATTTATTTTCCCCTTCAACCCAATTCAGCTCAGTTTTTCTTTCTGGAGTGTGGATTTTTTTTGGTCTTTAACCCTCCCTATGTCCTAATTCTCAGTTGAAATGAAAGTGAGTGTYAGTATTCAGTATGTGTGAGCTACAGTTTAGACTAAGTTTGGGAATGCGTTCAGCACATTGCTGTCAAAAATTACAGTCAACCCACCAAAATGGCTATGGTGAGTGCCCCTTAATAATTTTTCTGGTTTGATTATTTTTTGGTTAATCTCCATTTTGTACTATGAGCAAAACAAAGCATGAGAACCTTTTAAACAAAACTGGCATTATTTTCATTTGCCTAATCCCATGGGAAATAGAAATTAATGTGTGTCCTCAATATATTTCTCTAGAGAARTAGTCTCAATTACTGGGAAAATTTTACATTTTACATTCCTGCTTGTTTGTGCATGTATGTGCATAGTCAAGATACAAAATATTCTATAGAGGTATTCCTTTTACAAAATGCTTCATAAAGCTTCAAATACCTGATCAGAAGATCGGAGTCCTTTGAGATTTTTTGCTTTAACACTAACAGAATTGATGGAATATGATAGAAAACGAGCAATTCCATATTTTGTCATGAAAAATCAGATTGGGAGTCCAGCTCTATTAAAGATATCTTATGAACTTTCATTGGCCTTTGTTTTGGTCATTTTATCTTGATTATATGGAAACGACTTTGCCAGAGATTAGTTAGTCTAATACGATTTTAGGGATGTAAGATAGAACTCCACACCAAAATTTTGAACATAAAAAATCCCAACTAAACTGTTAGAATTCACTATTATTTTCKTCTTGGTGGAGGTGATTTTTCTCAGCTCCTTGTCTGATATTAAGCTCTAAAAATAGCCTGCAGGTATCTATCACTTAAAGTTTCTCAAACTTGGAGGATGATCTCAAGTCTGTTTTGTGGTTTGGGGCAAAAGTTTGGAGCCATTTCTTATTTCATCCACAATATCTCCAGCTCTCACTAGGCAGCTCTCACTGCAGCTGGCAGGGTTAACCTATGATAAACGCAGCCCCCAGGTCCCACTATGTTGTACAGGCAGTAACATTTTTTAAAAGGAAAGGACTCTCCTGCTGCTCCCGCTGCAGTCCGTTAGTGATGCTTAGATGCTCCACTGCTCCCACATTCCTCTCAAAGGACAGAGGAAGGTCCGTGAAGGAAACCATGCAAAGATGTACACCGCACGCTACACCCTGGCTCTGTGCAAATGTCACTACCAAAATGTGTTTTGTGGTGGTTTTGGGGTCCTCCAGCCTTCAAACAGAAGGCTCCYGGACTAAAGAAAGGAAAAGTAGAAAGTGGTTTGGGGTTGAAAGGGTGTAGTGTCCTGCAGAGAGAGTGTTAAGAGGTTTACAGGAGACACTGTGGTGCATTGTGCTGCAGTATTTCTGCAGTATTTTCTGCAAGCAAGAAACCTGCTAAAGTTTCTGTCTGTGCTTTCAAGCAGATTATCTTTTGTGCATGTTTGAGGGAGGTGTGTGCTGTGTCATTTTTTGTTGTTTGGCAGCCRGAAGGCTTGGATTTCATATTTCAACTAACTTGCAGTATTTCTCTACCTGTTACTGGATGTATAAAGTCTGAAACTATCTGTTTGGTCATGGTTTATTCCAGATTCAGAACAAAATATTCAAGAACTGAATTAGAACTAATAGCAAAACAGTGTGCCTTGCTCATGCATGATTTTCTGCTTCTTTTAATACCCTTTCCATCAGCTTGTTAATGATGATGGGGTCAGAACGGCCTCTCCACATTTTCTAAGCCAAATTTTCATTTAGGACAAAAGCTGGGGTCTAATTTTTACTTCAAGCAAGTAGTTTCTAACTTGCTAGCTCTCTGCTATGGGTGGCAGGGCAATCTGTCCTAGGTCCCAGTAATTATTTGTTAGTCAGTTGTTTTCCATTTAACCGATCAGAATTACACAGCTTGTGCAGATGGCCAAAACCTCTCGGGAAGCTTCCCATGCAGGTACCAGCCAGATCTAGGCCTATTTAGGTGCTGCAGTCAAGCAAGACTGGCTTYCTTCAGCTTAGTTGGGCTTCACGCTGGTATAGCAGTCCCACATGGAATGATTTCCTTCCTCCTCGGAAGCCCTTTGTAAAGAATAAATTGGTTGCTCAGATCTTTAGACCAGAAAAGTCTGAAGACATTTAAGGATAAGAAAGCAGAGGGCAGTCTTGACAGAGCTCAGCATCTTCTCCTCTGCCCTGCTGAAGGCTGGGCTGTGCCCGTGTGCGAGCAGTCCTGAAGTCTGGGGCTGTGCGTGTGTCAGAGCTGCACCTCTGCAGCTCTCATCTSTTCCTTAGCTCTGGCCCACACGTGTTACCTGCAACATCAAGCTCTTTGGAAGACACTTCACTAGCTGCTTCCAATCTTTTACCTTAAAAAGACTTCCCACCCAAGAGGCTGAAGAGCAGGAAGAGGGAGTATCCTCTTCCAAGGTGGCAGTCCGTACAAACTACCTTTATGTGGCCTGCCACAGCTTTTTCCTTAACTGCTCACCTTTTTTTTTTTTSTCTTATGGTCTACACACTCATTCAGCAGGAGTAAGCAGGTGGCACTGGCAAATTATTTAGGGAAAAAGATAATTTTCCACCATCTCAGAGTTGGGGAAAAGATCTCAATGAACCCATCGCCATTAACCCTTTCAACATCCCAATGAGTGCAGTACAGCTCACAGTGATCTTTTATAGCTCAGGTAGAGAATGGCACAGACAGAGACTTGCAATGGTYACACCACACATGAATTCCAGCTTTGCTGAAAATTTTGTACTTGAGATGCTGACTACTAGTTGTAGAGCAACATTTACAAATTGTATGAACTCTGGACTCAAGACCTCTGAAAAAAATCATTTTCTGCACCCAGGGTCTCATATTCCCTCTTCCTTCCCTCAGTGTTTACAATTGTTTAAAGAGCATCTCTCTCCCCTCTTGTCAACTCTTGYAGTTTGAAAGGAGGTTCCCAGCTCCGTGTCAAATCCTCCTCCTAAGTCTCATACATCTCCCCTTCCAGATATTTGTACCCARCCGTGTCAGCTGGTTTTGACTTGTTTCAGGAGGCATTTGGAAAAAAATACTCCCACATTCAAATATAAATATTTTTTCTCCATCAATTATATATCAAATATTACCCACTAGAGCTGAATTGCAGAATATCTGTGTGGACACTAAAGAGAACAAATGACTGGTTAAAAATAAACCTAATATTTTGTTTAAAAGTCTATTAGAAGTGAAGATGAGCTCATGAATAAAAGGGGGAAAAATAAAAAAGAAAAATCAAGAACATAGGCAAAAATCTTGATATTAAATTGGGAGGCAGCTTTCTTGCCTTAGAGGCTGGGGAAGTGTCAGGACCAGCAGCAAACCTTGGTGTCATTATCAGAGGCTCCTKAGGAATTGCTGTAGGAGATGCTGCAGTACTGAGAGAGATGTCAGTGCCTTGAAGCCTGTTTGTCTTGTCAAGGGCTTGGGAAAGAGCTGGGTCCAGGACCACAACAGCCGCTTAAGGTATCCCAAAACAGAGCATCAGTCTAAGAACATGTCCATTGGATTTTATTTCAGACCTGAACATCTCTTATGACCTGCAGTGTTTTCCCTTCAGCTCTAAGATAAATCTGATCTAGAAAGAGCTTTTCATTGCTCATGGAAATCTTGTCTTCCTAGMTGTAGCTGGTTGTGGGACTGATTACAGTCAACGGAAAATCAGAATCTCTTGGTTTATTGTGGAATTTCAGCACTGTGTGACCCTACTGACAGCTGACACTCTGCTGTCCTCAGAAAGCTGTATTTTCAAGCAGGGAGAGTGTACCAGCATGCAAATGGATCAGTTAATTTAAAGTGGCCCTGGGTGACCCCATTCATGCTCTCCATTCTCTGTTAAAACTTAATTCTGGGTGAGAAAAAGGGCTTCAGCAGATCCTCACGTGTAGTGTTTTATATTTGATGACTCTGCTGAAGGCTGACGTGCTCCATTCTGCAGTCAAATGTTGAAAGAATATAAGGGACATCAAACTTTTGTTCACATCTGCCCTTCCCATGGTGATTGAAATCAATGGAAGTGTGCCCATCAATAGGAACTGGAAAAGATCCACAGGACATTGTGTTCTAGTACATGTCCTAAGGACAACCTTTTAAAATCAAGTATTAGGGGAATAAAAGGGAAAAAACCCAAAAACCAAAAACCACATTGCACATTTTTCAAAAAATGTCTGTAACCTAACAATCTACTGACAAGAAGGAGGAGAGAGAGACTGGGGAGCTCATCTCCTCGAGGTTTTGATATTGGCTCTGTTTCTTGCTATGACAGAACTTTTGATCAGTTATGTAACTTTGATTCCCTTCTCCTTCACACCCTTCCTTTATTGTCTGCCTGGGCTGTGGTATGCTTTTATTTGCTCATTTCTTGTAGATAGTGCCTTTGGCATTCATGCAAAGGCTGTCAGTGTCAAAGGGTTAAGGCACCAATGAAAGCCTGTAGCTGTACACAGGAGGATGTGTACAGGGCCAAAAATCAACTGCAGTGGGTAATCAAGAGCCCTCATACTGCAGAGTGATATTTGGAGTTTTCTTCAGGAAAAGGGCAAAATGGAAGAAGCAGTGGGAGGAGAAGAGTGGAGGAAATAAAAAATATAATCCTATAAAAAATCCTACCTTTGTAAATACAGTTCAGCCTCCTGGGTGAACTCCGGGACACGTAGCAATCCCAGTATCCTTTTCTTAATGTAAAGGTTGCTTGTCAATGGGGTTTTATATGGAATTAATAATACATTTATATATATGCTCCACAATTAATTGCAAAGCATTTATGGCACTGAACAGTTAGAATGCATTATGATAATCACTCCTCGTGCATTGACTTTATTGTAAAGGTTTTGCTGATCACTGTAATTGGCTTGTTATTACACAGGAATATAATAACACCTCTCTGTATAGTAGTTTATAGCACATCAATAGCAAATGCATTCCCTTTATTGGAAGCAATGTGCATTTTATTAGAATACAGCTGAATAAGTGCAATCTGTGTAGACAAATGAAGTTTCTAATGACCTGTCTCACAAAAGAGTCGAAGTAACAAGCCATTCATTATGTATTTTTTTCCACTGATGAACTTCTAGTTACGGTTACACAGTCATTCCTTTAAAAAAAAAGTAGGGCATGTTTTGCTGTTCTTTCAAAAAAATATTTTGGGGAAAAGAAATAAATGGGCCATTTTTCTGCCCGTGTTGAATAAAGTAAGGGTGACTGATGCTCACACCTTAGAGATTTCATTTGCTTATTGAGATTTTCCAAGCTTCTTCCTTGAGTATTTCATCTGAAATTCACAAAGAATCAAAATGTTCTTAYACTGAGTCAAAATGCAGCTCTTGGAGCAGTGCTATTCAAACAACCTCTATGCAGTCACCAATCWGTTAGGTATGAGGGTCTTGGTGTTGTCCTTACTCCTGTTGAATGGCCTCTTTTCCTTTGATTCACAGAGGCATTTCTATATTTAGCAAAAAAAACAAAAAAGATAAGGTACCCAGAGTTTTCTTCCTGTCTGCCACCATTACTCCAGGTCTAAATTTCAGATTTTTCTGGAAACTTAGAGTGGCATGAATCTGGCGTACACGTGTAATTAATGTGCATTTGTTTGTCCAACTATCCCCAAGTGTGATCAATGTCAAACAAGGGCCTAACCACTTCTGAAACCCTGAGTCTGGGTAAACAAGATTGTTGTTTTCAGGCCTGGTACAGTTATACTGTTGTCCATGGTATAAACTCAGTGTTCAGCACATGAAGATCACCACCTTTCATCTTCAAAAATCCACCAGTGGTGGATTTTTATCATAAACTCRGCTGATTAGTGGATGGAGCTAATAATGCCAAAGTTGTGGGTTCGATCCTCATACCARCCATTCACTTAAGAGTTGGACTTTAGGGTCTCTTCCAACCCAGATTATTCTTTGGTTCTGTGATATGTGCCTGCTTCTTGTCAACTGTCACTTGTTTATCGTAGACTCTCAAATCCCCTTGACTCTAGAGTAATTCAGGATATTTCTGGAAAGCAGGAGCTGGGAAATGTCTGCACCATGGGCAGGACTCTCAGCTGTTGGCACCCAGACTGGCTCAACCCAATTTTGACACAGACAAACTCTCTTTGAGTGGGAGTTTCAGTGGGGAGAGTTTTGCCTCTTGCCTGCTGAGATCTCAGATTAGAGTATCACAGCTTGAAAGAAGTTTCAAGACTCCGGAAATACTGGAGGTCAAGAAAACTTTTCTTCGTGACATGCACAGCATTTTCCAATTGCTAAATATATTTTTCAGTATGTACATGAAATCAGCTTGGGAGGCAGAACATCTCTCTATGTAAATGATTTAGCTCACTGAGTAAACTGCATCTACTGCTTTTACCCAGAATCTCTGGGCCTCTTAAGAGCCTTTGACTTAGGGACAGAAGAAATTTTAAATAGGGCTACTATGCCACTCTTCTTAAAATGTTACTTCAGGCAGAATTCACTTTTTCTAGATTTATCACAAAAATATTAAGCATATAGTCTAAGTTAGTAATCTAGTCTCCTCCCATGGACAGTGGAGAGAGAGAGGAGCTTCCAAACTATGATTCATCCTGTCCTAAGACARATCGGATAAATGGTACTTCAAAGTTTCCCTTCCCTCTCCCCTCACTGAATCAGGAATGAACCTATGGCAATTAACTTAGATTTAGATATCTCACTTTTAGACACCTTAAAGAGAGGCAAGATGAATCGCAACTTTCACCTTTTCAGGCCACAGTTTTCTCTCTGTATCATATGAAGGATGATACTTGACTTTTCTGAAACCCTAGGCAAGATGTATGAATAAAAATTGCTATATAAAAACTATGGATTCTAGAAGTTGTGAGTTGGTGCTAAAAAGAAAAGTTATCTTTTTCCATTAATGTGTTTGCATCATAATATCAGGGGAAGAATAGAAGGGATTGCATCCCTATCAGCCTGAGCAATAGAGATTATCTGATCAGTTTTAATTCTTCTTTAAAGTAAATTTCCATTTACATTTTTTGTATTTTACTTTGCTACCACTCATATGGTCAGGACAGAAAGCAACCAAAAAAACCTTCCCAAAACCTTRAAAATAAAAGTAGCGGTGTGTAGCGTCAGTGTCTTTAAAATGTGTTTTCATAATTAAGAAAAGTATTTTTATCTTTAAAACCAGCTTGCTTTGGAATCTGTGATAGAAAATGAATATGGCCCCTTGTAATATCATTTGTAGAGAGGTAATTTTCAAGGCAGCACTGCACTGAAACATTTTCCCCCAGGGAGGATAAACAGTTGGCTTCAATTAGTGAGGGACTGTTTCCTTTCTTTTCAATTTTAAGGACAGTCTTGCAGCCTGATCCTGCACAGAGGAAGAGAAATCTCTACACAGGGCAATAGACTGCAGCTTGGAAGACTGAGGCTTAAATTCTTGTCTTGCCACAGATATTCTCCTCGACCTTGAAGAGGTTACTTAGGATCAGGCTATTATTTTCACTCCATTTCTATCTGGTGACTATTATTACCTTTGACTGTCTGAATATACACGTAAAATTGGCCGAACATCTTGCTCTGACTCCAGTTTCCTTCTATAAAATAATATTGGTGCTGCAAGGATACATGCACTAAAGATTATTAGGTGCTCAGGTTCTCTAATCATTAGTTCCACAGAAATAACTTGGTTAGATAAATAGAGGTGTTCAAAAGTGTCAAATGTGTTTCACTGCTCAAATCTCACATAAAGTCAATGGGCCTTGGGTGTCTAAATATTCCCTTTGAAAATCTCCCCAAATAATGATGTTCTTCCAAGTAGTTGGAGCTYTGTGGGGCTGATTCCTTACACTTTTACGATGGAATCAGCTCCATAGGAGCTGCCTATGGATGCTTCTCTCATAGGAGAAGCTGCCTGTGGATGCTTCTGAAAAGTGAGGAGGACATGTTCCATGGCAGGGCAGGCTTGTTTCATAAAACAAGTTGAGACTGCACAATGAGCAGGACTGGAGGAGTGGTAAAAATAAGGGAAAAGTAACTTAAGTATCTTAGGATTTGTCTTAGTGAGGGAATGTTTTCTTTTTAGCATCAAACCTTAAATGCAGGAATTGATAGTTAATAAAATACTTCCTGCCCATGAACTGCCATGTGAATGGTAATTAATTCCCCAAAATCTTTATTTTATCCATCTCTGGAGTCATTRATGAATGGCCAGATGCATTGATTACAAACCACAATATACTAACACTTCCAAGCARACAGCCAATTWACATGAAATTATWTTGCCACAACCTGAGGTACATTGGATGTATTGCTTTTTWGTTGKKTTTTTTTTCCCAAAAATGACTATGACTATAATTGTTATTATGACTAGCTAATGAAACAGAGGTGTGKAAGAATGGGCCAGAACCACAGGCAAGGGAGAATGAAGTTCGTGTGAGTTTAATGACTTTAGAGATTGGACTAAACCAACACTGTCTCTCCACTCCCTAGATCAGAAATCTAATCATTTATTATCTTTCTTATGGTAATGCCTAGAGGACCAGCCAGGAATGATGACACCAGGCTCACTGTACAACACAGAACAGACAAAAGTCCTCTCTTCCTAAAGAATTAGTCTCTAAAGACAACCAGCGGCAGTGTCTGGACACAGGGGTGTCATACAATGTCTCCCCAGGTGTGACAAAAGGAATTGTGCTGGTTTGCWCAGTTAGGAGTGAAATTAGTAGTTCAGGTCAGGGGCTGAGGAGTTAGGGTCTGCCCAGGGCAAGAAAACAGTAGGATGGCCTTCAAGCAAAGGTCCTTTTGGTGACACATCCTCTGACACAAAGCAAGTGACATCCTGAATGGCACACACAAGAGCCTAAGCCAACAGCAGCACAGCCTCCTTCTTGACAAGGATCATTCTCCTRCACTCTCACACCACAGGGTGGGTGAATGTGGTTACACCAAAGGCCAGGCAACTGAAAAAAAAAAATAATCTCAGGTTTAGCAGATATCTGAGGGACATAAGAAGGAGCCTGTTATGCCACCATGCCACTCCCTACAGAGGAGGCAGCTCTGTGGGCACTGTGGTAGAAACAAAGGGAAAAGGCTATAAATGTCCCTAAATACCAACTGTATCTTTACAGAGAGATCTTCAAAGGGACCAAGGGCRCCTAAAAGAAAACAGAGGTTAAAAATCATGTTCACAACAGAAATTCTAATCCAGTGTCTGCAATGAACTGAATTTATCCCTGCCTCTCCTTGATCTCAGTGTGTGATCCCACAGTCTTCCCGGATATTACAGGCAATGGGGTTTCATTAGAGTTTCTAATGTTTCCTTTTTGAAGTTTGGACTTTGAGAGGAAAGGCCAAAACACTGGAGCAGTAGCCATTCTGGTGTTTCTCTCTAGATAAAAAGGAAAGGAATAGAGTTTAGATCTAGATGAAATCGTTAGATCTCATTTAACCTTCTGCATAAACTGACTGTAAAATTTCACCCAGATGATCTGTGCTGAGACTTCTGGCTTGTATTTTACTAAAGAATAAAGAAATTTAGCCAGAGAATGACTCTTTTGAGGCTTCAGTACAACTTTGATATCAAACAGGTTGGAATTGATATGAACCTAAAAAGCTTTTAATAATTCAGTTCAATTAGTAAGGATACATTTTGGTGATCAATTACATGTAACAAGTAGAATATACTTTTCCATCAAATACCTAAATATGTACACCTTCTCCAATTTTCCCCACCAAAAAAAAAAAAAAAAAAAAAAAAAAAAAAAAAAAAAAAAAAAAACCAAAAAAACAAGGGGCAATCTTTTCCTGGGGCAAAATTTTCCAGATTTTTCTAAAGAGACTCTTGAAAAAACACAACAGGGTAACTCTTCTAAAACTGAATGGGTGGAAATATTCCTTTTAATGAACAATGGAGTTCATTCAGAGCAATAAAAGGGGGGTATCCTGGAAAGCAGATATTCCCTTGCAGAGGATGCAATCTGCGTGGTTTCTCCTGTGTGGTCCCAGTGCTGTCATTTCCTTCTTGCCACATGTCCATTACAACACAAACGTTTCTGCTTCAKTTTCTATATTCCTATTCTGACCATGTGCCAAAGAGGTGAGATATGTTCAGGGTTTTTCAGAAAGTTATGCTGTCCCCAACTCAAAAGAAATGTCTCATCTGCCTTATCCAATGACCACAGAAATGGTTGTTTGCATGTCTGCAGACACTGTGGAGTGACAGAATTTCCATGGGCAACTTATCAGGAGACAGAAATCCTCCATTTTGCAGACATCAGTAACGTGGTGACCTTTAACAACATCGCAAGCTTTCACTCTCTCTTTAAAGCATTATATCCATCCTTAGGGAGAAAAACTTGTAGCTAAGAATTGAAATCAGAAGTGGATCATAATTCTGGCTGTGCTATTCAATTGCCCTGCTGTATTTAGGATCCATTTATTTCTAGCTGGGCTTTTTTTCTTTTTTAAATTCTGTCTTGAATCTAAAAAAAGAGGTGACCAGGCTGGCAGTGACATGTGATTAATAGATTGCACCTTTAGAAAAAGTTAGCAGAAGGAGATTAGCAYTGCAGCCTATTATTTATTAATTAAATGCAGACACCCTATTTATACCAATGCTGATGGCATTAGTTCACGTCCATGCTTTGGGACTGCATTATCCATCCGGTCTTCCAGCATAATAATGTTTGTTACAGAGCTGGTGGATGTTTCTGGGCTCCTGTCACTTGCTTCTGCTATCAGCAGGAAAGGACAGCCAAGAAGTTAAAAGATCCAACCTGAAAATTTTGTACAAGTGTCTGCTCTGTCTCTAACAGCCTGAGCTACCTTGGCCATATCTCTGGGCTCCCTTGGGACATCACTGCTTKCTTTCTACATCTGTACCTGCCCGTAGCTCAGTGTGCAGAGAAGATTGAGCATGCAAGGCAGAATGCTGTGTGAGACCTTTTCCATTGCCTACAGGAGGAAGTGGCATTAGTGGGCATATAGGTACCTGCTGCTGCTATTTCAGCCAGCAGAATGGGAAAGAGTTATCACAAGAGTTGTTATTTAGCTGTGCCAGSGTAGAAGATTATACTTCACATGACTCTTGCTTGATAAGCTTGTCCTCCTGCCTACAAAGGGTTCAAAGGAAAGTTCTGAAGGCTAATACAAACCTGAGGTTTCCATTGTTCCTAGCAGCTGTTTTTAAGATCCTGCCTTCAAATGCAGGAAAAACAACAAATGGATTGCAGGACTCTTCCAGATTCCACCTCAGGGCAATGTCATGGGCTTCTGTCACAGGTTAAGGTCGTGACAAGCAGATTGCTGTGAAATGGCCTTCTCTTGCACCTTGAAATAGAGAAAGCCCTAGCAGTGCACGACACACTTCTGCTAGTTTTAAATCAGGAGATAGCTCTTTACTGCCTCATAAACAAACACATGGCCTTTGGTTGGACCCACTGTGGTTGCATGAGCCAGCAGAGCCAATAGACCATATATGTTCGGCCTTCAGAGTAAAGATGGGAAACCAGGAATCCTCACAYTCACCAGCCGGTATCCTTGAAAAATTGCAGTTTGGGTGCCCATAGTCCAAATGATCAGCTACTCCTGCAGAAACATGTCATAAATGCTTGGATTTGTAGGGCTTCTTAACAAGTTGTGATGTGCACTCTCTCTTGTGACTGTGTCTGGCTCTTTTTACACACACCAAAGGACAAGTTAGATGCATGAACTAGGCTCCCAACAGTGTCTTCTACTTGTAAGCAGCTGCTTTGCCTCTCAGCAGGGTGATCTGCAACCAGAGCAGGCAGTCTGGTYATGAATGGGTTTAAGGTTTTCTTTCGACTGTGGGAAAATTCCTGAGTCTACAGATGTACAAAAATAAGTTTTAAAACCGTGGTGAACTCATGAAACTATTTGGGATTTGKTTCAAAACCATCTCAGAATGAGACTTCTGGAGTCTGAGTAGGCTTTGGATCAACACCACCATGGAAGTGTTCCTCCAGAGCAATCTGAGGACCTGAGCCTTAGGCATCCTCCTACCATCATTTTGGTGTTTGCTTATTTGAATTTTTGTCAGCTATCATGTTCCCTCGCTGAAAGCTGAGCACTGTAACAGCCAATAATTAAAAGTGAATATTGAAGAGCCTTTCAGCATTATCTACACCATGATACAATCTGAACACATGCAAAAGACATTAAAAGATGAATGAAGAGAGTGAATGGGCTGATTTATCCTGGACTGTTTCTCGCGGTGTGAAGTCTGCCTTTCACAGCCTGATGAAGTGCAGAGACAGTTAGTGGATTTGCTACCAGGAAGGGCACACATTCATTTCCCTTCCTGCAAATGTATTTAGAGCTGAAATTGAGCATAAGAAAAGTTAGAGCCAAAAAAGCAACCACTGAAAATGCAAACTATGGTTTATTTTGGCAAGTTGGTGTTAAAAAGAATAAGTTGAGGGTAGTAGAAACTGGCATAGAAATTTTACAGAAGGATTTCTCCCTGTGTGTGTATGCTTCCAACTGGTTGTTTTTTAGTTCTCTTTTCTGCCCTGCATTTCTTGTAGCTTTCCACAATTAGACATTTCTTCCTTTGGAAATTTATTAAAYACTGTACCAGTTATGAGCATACCCACTTCTAACCTTAGACAAAAAGGGAGTTGTATGCAAAGTGAAACTGCAGTTCCTCCCCATCCCCACCGCATAAAGCRCCTCGTCTTTAGTCAGATAGTGAAGAAGGGCAGAAAGATGGATTTTAAATGGATGCTGCTCTGCTGAATGATGCAGATATATTAGCACTTCTGCATCTCTGTCAGTGACTCTCAAAGCCTCCTTCAGATGTAATCGGCCTCTTCACCTTGCTCAGTGTATGAATAAGGAAACTGAGGAACTGTGACTAATGTGGTTGGGAACAGCACATCACCACACAGCTTGGAGATGAAGTCACGTCTTCTAAATCCTGTTCACTGCCCTACTTAAATCTGCTCTTCTTCATTCATTTTGCCCTCCTCCTTCCTTCCCCCAGACTTTCACGAGTCTTCTGGCTCTTGTAAATGTGCTATAAAGTGAATGAGAGGGCACAGGAGTGCAGAGGGTCAGGGAGTTTTCAGGGGAGTTCCCTGTGGGTCCAGCCTGTCAGCACCACAGCACCCATCCATTCCTATGGATGGGGAACACCTTGCTGCTGGCATTGCAGGAAACAAAGGAAAAGGTGGTGCTATCATGCTAGAGAGGATGTAGCCCCATTCCTGACCTCCCTGCACCCTCTGTGTTGTAGGAATTCATCATCACTCTCCTGTCAGTTATATTATCTCCTGCATGCAGCCATGCAAACATGCAGCATAACACGTACAAATATCTGGTCACAAAAGGCTCAGCAACAGCTCTGACCAAATAAAATCCCCCAAACAGACAGTGAGTCTGGATATTGTCCTTTTAAATCTCCTTTGAAGGTTTCAATTTTTTCCCCCTTTTTATGTAAATCTGCTCTACCTACACCACACAAATGCCAGGAAGTCTTAGAACAGTAAATACCCTTGCAGCACAAACAAAAATCATGCTTCAGAAAAATTGTTTGGCTTCTCAAAGCCACRGTCTTGCCCTTTAAAATTAAGGACATGCTTCTGAAAAGCTCTCCTTCTTCTCCAGACCTTTGTTTTTCAGCATGTTTGCAGCTGTACCACCTTTGCCAGTGATGGTATCATAGCTTCCCAAGTTCAGCAAGGACACTCAGCCCAGGGAGACACTAAAGTAATGGCATAGAACTTCAGAAAGTGTTTTGCCATTGAGTTGATATTAAAGCAGCATCTTCAGAAGGCAATATGAAGCAATTTGCTGTAAGTTATCCAGTCTATTGGCCAGGACCAATAAAATCCCTGCTCCTTCTTGCCAAAGGAAGTCAGACTTGTACAGTCAAGCTGTTTGTATGTGCATGTCTGGGCCCATCTATCAGTCAATCTGCCAAGGGTTTCTCCTCTGAGCTTTGAACCCACTGGGTAATTTAACCTGTCGTTGATGGGGTGGAAGAAGTCCCAAAGCTACTGCGTTCCCATAAATTTCATGAAAATAGGCAGCCATGCAGAGCAGAGGGTTCTCATTAGTGTTCATAAGCCCATCTTTTATTAGACATCAATGAACTCATGGGGGTAGGGGCACTGGAAGAGGGTTTACACATTCGGCTGCCCATGAAGCAACTTGTTTCAGTGTGTGAGCTCTGATACCCTGTCAAGAGGCCTCCTGTAGTAACAGCTTCTTGGTTTTAACAGGATGTCAGACAGATTTCTTAGCTCCTTTCTGCTGATTTCAACAATGCTTCACACGGCAGAGAAGTCAGCCTGCTGGTTGCATTTCCCTTCCCTCCTCAGCCAAAGCCACTGGGGAGAATTTCTGCACAATGTTTAACAAGTAGCACAACATCAGARGTGGCTGCTTTTCAGTGAGGAGTACCTGAAGGAAACAAGAAAAACAGTACAGTCTTTTGAAATTTTTCTGTCTAGCACCATAAAAAAGTAATACTCAAAAATAAACAGGTATCTGTTACTCAATCGTATCTTCAGGTTGCCCAAAACAGACTTCAGGATTAAGAAAAGTGTGTGAACAAATCTTAATTTCATTTAACATTGTTCAGACTGACTCGATTCCTCTTCCAAAGCCTTTTGCATTAGTAGTGTTGATTTTTTTTTTCCTTTGTTCTGCAGAATAAAGAAATCTGAGCTGTTGCTCAAAGCCTCTAGGTTTAAAACAGGAGAGCACACTCTGAAGCAGACCTCAAAAGCTCCAGATGGGTAGTAGTGAATGTAGCAACAGGAGAGATGGTTCTTCAGCTTTAGTTCTGAAAYCCCTGTGCTTTCCTGGGTTGATGTCAAATCTCTGGCCATTACCCAAGCATATCTGTGGACAGAGGTATGTAGATGGAGGTGATCACAGTATACAGTGTAATGTACTACAGACAAACCATGGGTCTCTGTCTCTGACAAAGAATTTTGAGGTAGATTTGATATAACTTGGCTAAAAAGTACAAGGAATAAATGGCATTAAAAAAACATACATATACATATATGTGTGTGTGTGTGTGTGTGTGTGTGTGTGTGTGTGTGTGTGTGTGTAAATAAATAAAAAACCCTTTTTTTGCAAGAACAGCATTGAACAACAACTGGAATGTACCCCCAGCTGGTATCAGTCATATGGAAACCTATGTTTCAAAGAAAGGCAACTTAAAATTAACGTCATGTCAGAGCTACTGCTTTTCATAAGCACCAGAAAATTCTCCATCCTGTTATTTCTGTAGATCAAAAATTTTTTAGATATGTWCTTACATTATTTGTTTTCATTGTAACATTCTGGATAAAGGAAAAGTCAGTTTAATTCCTCCTTTCAAAGAAAATCATACTAATTTGAATATGTGGATTGCATATAACTAGATACTCTGTGGGATGTGTATGCACAGCATTGTTCAGGTCCTATGCCCTTTTAGATTTTTTAAAATTCAGTGGCAGTTTTACAGAAAAATTATTGGGTTTATTTTCAATTTGTCAAASTATTGGATTTTTTTTTCTTAGACTTCATTTCTGTATTCTCTTTGCTGAAAGTACAAAATCTTATTTTCTTTCTTTCTTCCCTTCTTTATTTCTTGTGGTTTTGGCTTTCTTCCTTTCTTTACCTCTTTCACCTGCCAGCCTGCCTGCCTCTCTCTTAGTAATATCACCACAATTTCTAGAAGCTATAACAAGCAGGCAAAAGAATAGGATCAGCCTTTCTTCTTTTTAAATGGTGGTGACTAAGCAGTAACTCCACATGAGTTCTTAAAAGTCAGTTTGATTTACTGTGGGGTACATTAGAGCAGGCTCTGGTATACATTATCCTGCCAGAGAAGTTGTTTATATGTATGGAAGACCAATAGGATGAAGCTGAAAAAAAGGCTGGTTTCTGCCCCTCCTGAATGAAWGGAAACAGAAAACAGGAGGAGAGAAGAGACAAGGAGGAGGAGACAATTCCACCAGGAGGGCATTTCTGCTTGCAAGGATTCTGCACAGCGCTCTGTCCTGACGTGGACCACCCTCTGTACAGCTGGAGGTGTGCCCAGTGAGGAACCAGACCAGGGAGAGCACCTTGGCAGCAGGAGGTTTGCCAGCCTGGTCTTATGCAGAACCTGAAATTTATTTTCTGAAGGTAGGCTCCCTTCTGTGACCATTATTCACCCCYGCCCTTACAATGTAATTATTTGCCCCTAATAATGTTGTTTTCTTCATGTGAAACATCACGCTAGGAATCACATGAGGAATGCCTGTCTCAAGTATCTCTTGTGCTTCCTAACTTCCTGAAGAAGCAAGTCAAGAGAGCAACAGAGGTTTGCAGCATTGTCTGAGACTTTTGACTCCTTTTAGCTTAGCCTCTCTGTCAGCAGAAAGACCTGGGACCAATGTCCCAGCCAAGCAGGATCAGATTACAGCCTTTGCAATGTGGCAGCACAGCCAGCGCAAGGGGAAATCACATTTTCACTCAGCTGATGTTAAAACAAACATCAGCTGAGTTTGTTTAATTACTGGTCTTGTTCTCTGATACGCTGYGAGGGTAATGTCCACCCCAGTGAGATGTTCTGTGGTAAAGGGACAGAACCATGAATGCATTGGGCCCATACAGCAGATGAAGTCCCTACGCCATCCAGTACCTGACAGAGCTCTCTGAAATAACAGGGGGAGAGGAAGTAAAGAGCTTGGAGACCTGGGAAAGTTTTGTAGACCTCCTTTGCACATTTCATGCAAGTTCTTCTCAGTTCCCAGTCTAACAGTGAGCCTTTGAACACACCATTGAGCCAGGAAACCAGGAGCAATACCACAGCAACCAGACTCCCTCAGGCCATGCTGGGCTGTACCTGTCCTGGTATTGGATGGAGCACATCATTTTCTTAGTGGGAATACTTATTTCCCAAGCCTAAATTATCCTTAGTGTTTTTGAGACTAGATTTTTACTGGTGAGGCTTTAGTATGGTGTTAAGCCTCCAATAAATTTTATTCAGATTGCCTGAACAACTTTTAATAGTTCCTATTTTTCACTCCTGGCAGTAGTCCTGTAGAAGTAGTTTATTCTCCAACTCTAGTGCTGAAGTCCCAGCTTGCAGCCCCAGATCCTACAATCTCCTCCATGGTGATCTATAAGCGTTATCCTTGCATTGAAGGTTGTATTCATTTCCAGGTCTCTTGCTTTATTAAGGATAAAATTCTTGCTTTATTAAGGATAAAATTCAGTGGGATTTGGAAAAAATTCTTTTCCTCACTTGGCTTTTGTTGCAGACTTATTCATGAGATCTGGAACCAGTGAGCACTTTGAATCTGGGACGGGCAACATTCCTTGATTTGGATAGCTTTTTGTCTTCTGGTAATGTAAGCAATGAGCTAGACAGATAAAAAATTTCTGGAATGATCTATCCTAGTGAAAGTCTTTACTTCCTTATTTTTGTATGTAAAATGCATAGTTATCTCCCTCCTCCAAATTGTTCAATTTCTATAATCCACTAGAAAAATGCTCCATCTGTGTGGGCTGCGGATTTGTCTCTCTTGCCAGGATCAGGCTTTCATTTTAATATTCTTTTTAATTTCTCTCATGGGCAAGGATGGAAAACATACCTGAAGGTCTCACCTGACACCCAGTACAGATCATGTTAACACTACTGTGACTATCAGTGAGCCTGCAAAGTTTTACAGAATGTCTGGGTGCACACAKGCCTGTTGGAGTTGAAAGGACAATCCTGGGAAATTTTGATCTTGTTATTGATAAAATGCAATAAACTATTATTACTGAAGTGGAACCCTCTCAACTGTCASAGAAGTTGCTAGTACAGAACTTGCTAAGGATTAATATCTATGTGTGTGTGTGAGTGTGTATCATGGTGAATAATAATAACCACTTTAGTCAGGTGTTCTATTCAATCCTTTCCTTTATATCAGCTGTAGGTTTTAATATTTTTTTCCCTTCAGGGGATATTTAAGCATGTTAGCTAAAAAGAAGTAAAGCAAATGCAAAACCAAATATTACTTGAAAACGGCATTCATTCCCAATGGGTTGCTGTGCATGGAATTTATCTGGCTTCTCTGTGTGTCTTCAATTATTATTATTTTGTAGAACTTAAACAGGGACATTCGCTCCAAGAAAAATAATATCAAAGATGATCCTCTGGCTCTGCTGTTCATAAGAAATGTCTTTATCCTCATTTCCTCTGAGGGGGAAATAAGGGTCTGAGAGCCATTGAATTTGGATTAATCTGGATCCATAGACTGAATACTTTCTCCCTCCATTCTCCAATGCTCATTTCCCTTCTTCCCTTCCCACACACTCATCTACTGCAATACATAACAAAAACCCATTGAAAGTGTGACTCCGGGCTTCAAGCCACACTCATCCCTGAACCCAGCTTAATCTTGCTGAGGGAACATCATCAAGACYGTGTATTTCCATTCTCTGGAGGTTAACCTCCCTTTACACCCCCAAGACCAATTTCTTTTTGTTTTAAACAAAACAGCTCTCACAGAACAGTTTTTCAACAGTGTAGATTCCAATTTTGCCCCTGTAGTTCATCAGAAATTGCGTGCCAGATCTGAAAATGTCGACTGGACAGAAAAACAAAACCAATTGGCAAAACAGAGAGTGCTGGTCCACATATGATTGCTGACTAGAGGGTTCACACATGCCCCAAGGAGCCATCTGGCGAATGCTCTGCAAGAAGAATGTTTGTTTCACCCTCTTCCCAAATAAATTTTATTTTTTCAAGTATGGGAGTTAGTCAGTCTAAGAGAGAGGCAGTAGTCAATGAAACAGCTTTCTGAAGAAATCCTCATTGTTCAAGACTTTTAAAAATTGGCTGGACAATGAGCTGCTTGAATATGGGGATTCATTTTGCTCCACCCAGGGAGCAGAGTGAGCATGTGGGATAGAAGAATTAATAAGTCTTTTCTGTTGCTAATTGCTGTAATTTTGAGAAAGAAAATGGAGTGAGAGCATTGCAGCAAGAGAGCCAAGAGACCCGAGGACAGGAGGGGTTAACACTTGTCACTCTTAATCATGCCCTTACAGTCTTGTGACAGAGCACTGCACAGGGTACAAACACACACAGCTCACCCAAATCCATTTTCCCCACTGGCACCATCTCTTTATGACTCTCYGTGTTAATTAGCTGGCCTGCTCTGCTCACACTGGAGCTGAGCTGCAGTGATTGCCACCTGAGGGAGAGGGGACGCCGTGCCCGGCGCCAGCGACTGCCCTGCTCTGCGCAGGGGTGGCTTCCAACAAGGCATCTTTCCATCATTCCCGGGGGAACAGGGTCTGTACAGCTGGCAAACAGGAGGGTCCTTCCCTCCCCTTGGATTTCCTGACACTGTTCTTGGGGCTTGCTGGTCTCCACTGGAGCCCAGGGAGCTGCAGACCAGTCTCGGAATTCGTCCCTGCGACCACCTGGGCTCTGGTTCCGCTTCAGACTGATGTGCTACAGGCCTGGAGGAGAGGGGATTGTTTCTTTGTTTAATTTTAAAGTAAGGCTAATGCCATGGAAATCAGTGTTTCCTATAAAATATCCTTGCCCCCCCACACCCTGCCCCCAACTGTTTTCCAAAAAAGAAAACAAAAAAGATTTCAGGCTGAACCAAACTGAGTCCTATCCTTAGGAGGGAGGATGTGTCAGCTTAGTACAGGAATAAGTGTGGCTCAAGGGAAGGAGTGTCCCAGCCAGAGGATTGAAGGTTGTTATACAAATTAATGTGGTAATTACAGTATCATCTGGAGAAAGCAACTGCGACTGTGTCCCTGTTCTGCTAAGTACTGTAAGCACTGTAATAGAAGAGAAGTCCTGGCATGGTTATAATCTCAGCAGACAACTCAGAAGGGAAAAAAAAAAAAAAAGGTCGTTTATTACTGTGTCATAGATAAGAAGCCAAGGCCCAGAGAAATTTTAAAGGTATCATCATCAAGCCACCATCACCTCTGGTGTCATTTTGCCTATACTATGTGCAAGACTAAATTGAAATTCTTGACAGGGGAAAGGGACAGCCACAACTGATAYGAGTCAAAGACATTTTAATTTAAAGATGAAAATTTCTGCCAAATTACTCTTTCTTTAAAGTTTCTGAATAATGACTGAAAAGGATAAGAAAAGCTCTTCCTTCTTCATTCATCGTTTGTTTTGGAGAAAAGGGATCTTATCTTGAAGTCCAGAAGAAATAATAGATAGAGAGGACTCTTTCTAAATACAAACACAAATCCTAATGAAAAAAGAAAATCAGGACTAAGAACAGACATYCAAAATCATATTTTTTGGTTAATGAAATATGTCTTGGTTCAGTCCAAATATGCCCTTCCAAAACCTCTGTCTAAGAATAATTTGCAGATGGTTACATAAAGAGGCTTTAGCAGAGTAGTCTTGTTAAAACTCTGTTTTAAAAAAGGAAATGTTAATAAGATATCAAATGAGCAGTCATAAGCATGTTTTAGCAGCAAGACAAAAAGTGTAAGTAAGTGAAAAAGGGGAAGATCAAAAGCAACTTCTGCCCATGCCAAAACAACCCCATTACAAACAAAAAGGACATTAGGCAGAGATTATTAAAAACTAGTCCATTGTTCAGTAATAGCAAACATTTCACACCTCACAAGGCAGAAGCAATAAATCCCATTGATTCCTCTGAGACAATTCACAATTAAATACTGATTTGCAAATAAATAAATAAATAAATAAAGGCAGAATTCATTGTGGCACCTTGCACCGCCAAATCAAAGCAATTGGAGTGGAATTGAGAATAATTACCAGATGTGTTGCTTTGTGCTCAAAACGGCATCCATTATTTACAACTACCAGTGATGTTCCTTATTTATTCCTCCTGCTGGTCTAATGACTATTGCCATTCAGCATTCTTTTATTTAATCATCAACATCCAAAAAAAGAAGTATCTTTTTTCTCTCTCTGTTTTTGTTTTTTGTTTTTTTTTCTTTTGGCAGCAGCAGGAAGGGAGAATTTTTCTAAACCCCAACAATAGCAAATTGCTCTGGAGGAATGCATCATTTTTTTCAGATTGGCCTGTAATATAATTATGTGCATTGCCTTCAATTTATTGGACTTTTACAGATGTGCAATCCAAATGGATGTTTCTTTAACTCCTGAAGTAATGAATATTTGTTTTCTCCTTGCCTATTTCTCATCTTTTCTRTGGAGGTTATTTCTGGATGGAAATTGACTGGTGGTCATAAGCATTAAGAGAGTCTGAAGCTCCCCYGGGGAACCCAGTGCAGTCATAAAGTTGTAGTACATGTTGCCATGCACACACAGAAAGAAAAGTGTTCGCAGGTGAAGAGACTCCAGGGACACGGATTTTCTTTTTTCTTTATTCTTCTGTTTGTTTCAAACCCATTTACAGGCAGGGTGCTTGCCAGGCTCATTCTAGGTAAGGACAAAGGGAAAATATTCCTTGAGGAATGAAGAATTGATAGGTAGATATTAGCAGACAATTAAATAATCCAGCCCTTCATATGCTATGTCCACAATAGGCCATTTCATGAGTATCCCCACACTTTTTCTAGGATGTATTTGCATGAATGTGTCCATTGAGATTAGAGAAGGATTTTTGAAGGAATAAGTGAAGATGTAGTGAATTGTCTCAGCTGCAGGCTGTACTAGAAAACATCCCTCTTCTATTGCCATCTCACTGTTTCCAGAGGTAAAACTGTTGGAACACCTGTTTTCCTCCACAGTTTACAGATTGAACATTATTTCTTTAATTTTTCCTCTCACGTTGGCTGTTCAGAATGGAACCTGGTGATCATATAGGGGTTGCCATACTTTCAGGCCCTTGTACACATTTCAAGAACTTCACATTTTAAATGAGGAGTTTTTATCACAGTTTGTCTTCTTCAGGGAGCTCCCCAGGAGAACAAAGTCCAGGTAGGTCTGGCTTTGCAGGGACAGTGAATGGACACACACAAAGAAAACCTTTTTTCCTCCATTTCAAATGAAATCTGGTGGGCTCTTTCCATTCCAGTCACTGCACTTCCACTACAAGGCAAGTATGACTACAACATCCCTGCAAAAGTGGTGGACACAGTATATCACAGTAAAAGGATTAGACTAAACTGGAACCCATAAAATACTGGGGAAAGATGCTAGGTAGCAAAAAAAGAATGGTACTTCTGCCGCTTGGAGTTTTCTTCCAGGAATATTAAAAGTGAAAAGAATATGAAATTTTGTAGGGATTAAAGAAGGCATCACAGAAAATCTGATATTTGAGCAGCATTTCTTCTGCCAGTGTCCAAATTCTTCACAACAGGATCTCTAAAAAACCAAAGGTGCAGACGACAGGATCTGTGCAAAAGGTTGTAGAAGCTGGGCAGTCACTGTCTAAGAAACTTACAGCAAATTCCAGGGTACACACACCCACACACAGCACAGAGATTCCTGAATGGCTCAGAATCTCCTGTCAGYTGGGTGCTCTCAGTGAAGACAGACATCACCGCTCCTCGTTCTGTGCCTTTAATCTTCYGTTTTGCTCATTCTGCTCTTTAATCATCAGACGACTCCTGACAGTAATTGTGGATGTCCCTGGATAGCTCAGTAATAAATGTATCCTGAACAAACATGCCTGTCAGACTCTATTTAGCCCAGAGCATCAAGTTTATGACCTCATGAAAGAGAATCTTTCTWAAGTTCTCTAAACAACTCTCAAAGTTAATCTCTACTTCTTCTAGTCGTTAATTATTTTTTGCCATTTCCCTCAAAAATTAGGGATAGGGACCCTGAAAATTGCACGGGTCCCAAACTTTGGACCGCAGACATCATCTCTGYGTCCAAGTCTTAATGACTGCCTTGCATTCTGCAATTTCAAATCTGCCTTTTGTGAAGACCAGTAGCAACATTGCAGAATATTGCTAAGTACACTTCTGCCCTCAAAGATCGCTCCTGCAGGAGCATGGAGGACAAGCTCTTTTTCTGTACTCACTTTTGAGCATAGTACATCTGCTGTGAGAGTTTCACAGAGTAAAGAAGTGGAGCTGGAGAGGGGTTTCTTTCATTGTTAATTATTTGTGCTTCTGGTCTAGTGACCCAAACTATATTTAGCTCCCCATCAAAACCAAAACCTGAAAATTAAATGGACTGGAATGAAAAGGTGGTCTCTGTGTCACTCTCTGGATTCTGTTTCACAAGATGCAATCCTCCTCGATTTCCAAAACCAATTTTCTCCCATCATCTTATGAAACTAGAGGTCATCCTGTGAAATGTGATAGCTCACCAGTTTTTATAAAAGAATGTGCCCTTCCTCACAAAAGCAGGGTTCATTAAATCATGCAGCTGATCAGATTGCTGAAGCCTTGATTGGCCGGCAGCCAGGGTGAAGAAATCCATGGGGAAGAGGCACATGGCACCATCCAAATAGGCTGGACCTGAACTAGGGTATTTTAATCACACTGCTATAGAGAGGAAAGAGGAATCTCAAAGAAGGGCAGTACAGGAGCTTTATTGACTTTTAGGGTCAACAGGAGATGGGAAATAATCATCCAGCCACATCTGAGTTCCACAGTTAGCATTTATTCCCAGGTACTGCTTTACTGCTAATCAGAGTTAAAAAATAATTCAGAACCCACCTCTGCCCTTGTTGCACACCTTCTCTCCACACTGTCCTTACAGAAGCTGGCAAAAAGCTGCTTGGAGCTGATACCAGAAGGCAGCTGATTCTGGAGCTGGGCATAGGAACAATGAGCAACACTTCCCACAGGACAGAAAACCCAGCAAGTTTTGAGAGCAGGTCCCTGATCTAAGACAAACTTCAGGCAAAATGGTGCCCTGGAATAGCAGATGGGACAAAAATCCCTGTGTGTGCTGGGTGGAACAGGGAAAAGTATGCAGGAACAAGAGAGATTAGGAAGGTATTYCTTATGTTATTCTAACTCTGGGACATCGGGCTTAGATGTCCCAAATGTCAGATGACTTATAGTGAATGTTATCTAGAGTTATGGGGCTAATTTTTTCCACAGATTTCACATGGAATGAAAAAGGACTAGATTTAAGAAACACTCTAATTTCTTTTTCAAGGTGYTCAAATAAAATTCAGAGTCATAACTGGTGACTCAAACATTAGCCAGGTCTGAATAAAAACCAAGAGTCTGTCTGTCTGGGATGTGCAAGGCATGGGTAACCTTAAAGGCATGGGTATCCTTAAAAAAGGATATAGAGAGCAAAAGAAGCACCCCAGTATTCATCACAGCTGTCTGGGGCTCTGAGACAAAATATGCTGGGGATTTTCTTATATCAGCCAAGAAGAGGGGAGTTGGAAGAGCATCCTCAATTGAATCACCCATTCCTCAGGCTTGAGGGTTTTGCATAGTTCAGATGAACAACCATGCTTCTGGTTTTAGCCTCAACACTAAGTTTTGTAGGGAAACCATTTCATACACTATTAATGCTTTGGGGTTTTCCCTCTGCAATAAGACATTTTCCATTGATTTTGTGAAAAATGGGTATATGTAGATCATCTGTTCACTCTCAGGCTAAAAATTTGAAAATATGGATGGTTTTATCAGCTATAAACAACCAATGATTTTTTTTTTACATCCATCTATTTTTACGAGTGGGAAACTGAGGCCCAAAAAGACATAGGATTTAGACTACGGTATGGGACTGAAAAACAATAATCTCTGATGGCTGGTAAAAGTTGCCAAAGGGTCSTCTTCAACTAAGTTGAAAATTCAGAGTATCTGACCCTCCATTCATGGGAATCAGCACATCCCTCCCCTAGGGTGAGGCGTTCAAAGGCCAAATGCCTTGCTCACCAACTGTTGTCTGAGAAGCTTTTCAGCTCTTTGGAGAATATTGATATTGATTGTGGAAAACAAGTGTTAATCTGGAGAGACAGACAAACACACATAAATAAAGTGCATTTGAGTTTAAAGAAAAAAGTTAGCATTATGCCATTGAACTATTGACAAGACTGTCACAAATATCATCTTGTCTCAGTGTAAATAAACAAGCTTAGTGCTGTTATTTTAGAATAAAAGGACAGAATAGGTTTTGTATTGACTTTCTAATACCCACTCAAGAGTTGGAAGAAGAAAATTAAAGATAATAAAGTAGAAGTACAAACCATAAAAGTRGAGACAGCTGGTGCATAGTAAACTGTGAATCTGAGACCTCTTCAGTTCAGGAAACCAATTGTGTAACTCAGTAAAGGTCAGCAGCAGAGATAAGTTGAGTTTGTCAGTGAATCCCCTTCTAAATTTGGAAGGATGACGGCTGCAGGATGATACAATCTTAGTCTCAACTCATTCAAAGGCTGGTGTTTGTGTCCTACCCTTTCTATGTGCGCTGGAGAGCTGGGAGGTGTTCCTGGGCCCTGTCATGTTCCTTTGAAGTTGACCTGTTCTTGGGTAGCTGATCCAATCCACTGGGCAATAGTGTAAATTGGTAATGTCATCTTAACTGTGTTCAGTGGCAGGGATGTCTATCACTCCCTACAATAGAATCAGGTGTGATTCCAAGCTCTCTGCATTTACCTTTCTTATAAAAACATGCACTGATGCCACTTGGTATCTTTTTTGGAGCTCATCACTCTGTCTCTTCATTAATTCAGGCCTCTTTCTGGGTAAGTGCTGTTCCTAGAATAACCTCATCATCTTTATCAGGTTCTTCTTAGAGCTTCTTTTATTTTCCAAGCTTCTGTGATAGTTCTATGGACTTTCTCACTTCCTTTTTTCATCCTAAATGAAAGGGGATAGAAGGATTTAAAAATATAGGAGAGGACTGAAAAGAGATATCTGATTGCCTAGTCCAGTAGCCCTCTCAGGAAGGACAGTTGTTTTGTCCATTGGCTCATCTCAGCATGTTTTGGGCAAAATGCTCCCTTTAGGTATGGCAAACCATGTGTAGGAAGACACACTTTCCATTTACCTCCCCACATTTGGCAAGTAAAGTATTGCTAAGARAGTGAAGTTAAAGGTGAATAAGTGGTGAGAGTTGAAGGGGCAAAAAGAGTTTGCATAAGGGGCTGGCAACATGATGAGGGTTTTAAATGATGGTGAATCTGATGATGACAATGCGAGGAAGAACTTTACAAAGAGCAGTTGAGGAAGATATTGACAACACCAATGACCATAGCCTGCTGCTCTGCCATCTCTGCCTAAACATCCCTACATCCAAGCAATCAAGGGATCAACAAAGCTTTCCATGACCATGACTTTACACATGATTTTGAGTCGAATCAAAACATCCTCTAGATCKGAAGTATTTCAGACCTCAGATTCTGCCTTGTGCAGCTCCTTGAGTTTTCAGTGATGTTGCCTCGTAACATCCAGCATATCAAACTCATGCAATAAGAGGGTGCAAATGGCCCATGAGTTGTTGAATACATGCAAAGCATTCATGCAATCAATTAGTTTGAATCAGATTGGCTACTATGTCCAAATAATGCCATTTAAATCGATTTCTTTAACTTTCCTTCCCAAATTATTTTGAGTTGGAGAGTCAAATGTGAGGCAGGAAGGAGTTATTTATTTTGTTTTCTATTTCAAGGGAGAAAATTGGATGGAAAATTCAGAAAATCCAGCTCTATATAGAAGCTGCAACTCTTTAGTCAGAAAAGAGATGGAGCTGCAATCGTGTGGATAAGGTCTGGTCTCCTGTACTGGGAGCACAAAGCAAAGGGCTGATATGAGAAGTGACAGCACTTCCAAATTTTRCACTTCTTCCTTGGAGGTTTGAAGGCAGCAGTAGCCTTTGACACTTCTTCCTGACCTCATACACAATGCTGAATTTCAGATAGTGACTCTTGCATCTGCCCCACAGCCTATGGCTCAGCCAGAGGTGTTTAATTGCCTAAAAAGTCTTATGGCAAAGGAGAGGTTTCCCCATCCCTAGCCTCAATGCTTGATTACCCTTGCTGGTTAATTATGCTCACTAATTCTCTTCAGTGACAACAGGGTGGCTATAGGGTTTTTTTCGTACCGAATTTAGTTTCTCCAAGCCTCAGATTCGCCTTTGTTAAAGTGGAAGTAATAAACAAAGAGCCAGATCATCCCCAAGTATAGATTAACAACACTGAGCACAAAAACACCTCTCGTACTTATTTAGTTTGGGGTTAGAGTCCTTTGAAAATCCTATCTGTGCCACTGTACTTTTAGTGGGCAGGATGCAAAAGTCCTGGACATGACATTGCCTGTGAAACGATGCAAGCCCACTATCTCTGCAGYATTGTTCTTGCAAGCATGTATCATATCAATAAAAGATTATCTGAGTTCAGGAATGAAAAAATAAAATGAAGGAGAAAAAGATTGGGAATCATTCACAGCAGGTCATTTTGGTTGGACTGCAATCAACCTGCCAGGTTTGATAAGACAGGTATTTGAGAGAGTATTGATCTCAGCTCTTTTCTCTCTTTAATTTCATTTTTTGTATTTGTTTATATTTAACATTTAACAAGCTCCTTGCATCTTGCCTGCTGGTTACATGCAGCCTCTGGCTTATGTATTTGTTGCTCATTGAAAGCTTTGTAAAATTTCTGCAGCTTTTGGGCCAGCGTCCATTTCTGCATGGCTTAGCTCACCTTTTCCTCCCTGTCTTCAGTTTGTGTTGGGATGATTAATTAAACCCCAGTTTGATTCACAAGACCAATGCAATTTCCTGACTACATTTTCACTTTGAAAGATTGTTGTAGTGGGAATCCTGCCCTGGTACTGTGGTTTCTCTGCCTTTTTGTGCATGCTTGGGCTCAACACCATCATTTGCCTTCTGGTAGCAATTCCAGGCGCTCTCTGCAAGTGGTTTGTGGGTCCCAAGCAATGTATTCACACCTGATAAGGTGCAGTAGTTCTTGATCTGCAGATTCTGCCAGGCTGTACAGAGAAGATGAGAGGGGAAACAAAGGCACAGAGGTGGAAATGACTTTTCCAAGGTCGTATTGCTGACCGTGTCAGAGCCTGGCTGGACCCCAGTGCTCTCAGTCACTCTCTGGTGAATTATCTCCAGCACCACAAAACCTCTGYGGGTGATTTAAAAGGGTGTGATTTTAACCAAGCTCAAGGCCCAGCAGTCTAATGAATCTTCTCCCAACGACTGGTATGCACATAATTCATCTCGTTTTTCAGGCTTTTGCGACTAACACAAGAGCTGTTCACCCTAACCTCCCTCTATGATTCATTCGTGTTTTGTATGGCTTTTGTTACTCAGATTGTAACTCTCAAGTGCAAGGGGTGAAAGCAAAATTAAAGAGTGATATCTGACAGCAGATGGAGATTTGATAATATGAAGAGTAGTTTTTAACTGGATCTTGTTCCAAGTTGTACCAGTGTTGGAGATGGTTAGATTTGGGCCAAAAATAACAAAAACATTCAAATAAGAATTCTGGTCTGATTTGTTTTTTCCCCTAGGTTTATGTCCAGTATTTCAGATACTGTGCAGAGAATCATAGAATTAGTTTARGTTAAAAAAAATTAAAAATCRTGAAGTCCAGCTGTTAACCCAGCGCTGCCAATTCCACCACTAAACCATTTCCATGAGCACCACATCCACACGTCTTTTAAATACCTYCAGGCATGGTGACTCCAGAACTTTCCTGAGCTTTCCTAGGAAAGCATGCTTGACAGTTCTTCTTGACGTCCACATGAACCTTCCCTTCCCCAGTTCTGATGCCCTCCTCTGCACACTCTCCAGTAGCCCAAATAACGAGAAGAGACCGACAGTACAATTCCAGTGTGAAAAAAACTTTGTTTCGTTTGCAGATGTGGGGTCTGCTCACAATCAGGGACTACAGGTCAGATAGAAACAAGGTAGTCCAAAGGGAAGACTGACTTAGAGCTGTTTCTCCTTCTCTACCTAATCTTTGGTTTTCATCGCATCCAGTCCTTGAATATGTTTAAAGTTTCCCTGTCAGCCTACTCCCTTAACCAAATAAATCACCACTTTTTTGTTTATTTAATCAGTTTGATAGGATGATTAAATAAAATATATGAGGAGTCTATTCTACTTTAAAGTACTGGGTTTTTGTTTAGACCTTGCTTTCATACAGTGTTGGCTTAGAGCGTAATGGCACCTGCACGGTTTTAAATGCTTCCTTTTGTTTAAGAGATGCCCATGAACGTAGCTCTTTTTTCAGTGCTATTATTATTATTATTATTATTATTAAACAAAGGTCAGTGTGGTTTTGAATTAACTGTTTCACTCTACAGGAAAGTCAAACTCTAATCAATCAGTCTCAAAGCTGAGATGTAGGAAAACACAATTTAAACACTCTGGTTTTGTTTTTTTTTTTCTACTGAGTACAAAGCTGTCCACTCCAAATAAGAACATTGAGCTCAGCTTTGCTATCCTCCACCAGCTACCCTTTCCAATAATGACTCCATGACTGGTAGTTAGCAGAAGGAATTTTATTTAGGACTCATGTTTTGATAAGACTTAAGACTATTTTAAAAAACTCCAAATTCCCCAAATGACAGGCTAAGTAGGTGGTTAACCAGCTCCAAAGCACAGATCTAAAGCAAAACACATTTTCAGAGAAACTGCACAACGTAAGCCCTTGGGGGACAGGCTCAAGTAAAACAAAACAGGGTCTGCAAATTCATTGAAATTAGGTGAAGCATTTGAGAGCCATCACCATTCAAAGATATTGATGAGCCCTGGTCTGCACATGCAAGTCCACAGCATTAATCACTCACACAGATAGGAACAGACTGTAGTTTTCCAACAAAATTTGCTGAGGGTTGTTGGGCAGTTTGGAAGATGTGTTGTTGAGGCTGGTGCTGGGTATATTGGGGCAAATGTGTAGATGTGGCTCTCCCTACACCCTGTTACTGCAGAGCATCCCTGTCATCCCTCAGGTAACCCTGTTTGCAGCTGACTTGGACTTCAGACAGTTCYGGCACCTTCCTGTGCCAGGGCTGAGGTTAAAATGCCAGTCTGAATCCAGCCTCTCCAGAGCAAGTCATTCCCCTCTTCTTCCTGCCCATGCCTCAGCTTCCTAAACTAAGCAAAGTACAGGAGATATATATTGGTCTGTCTTGTAGAGTCGACACACAAGAGAGGAAAAAGAAACATTTGCAGGATAAAATTAATAGAAAATTCCACTGGATTTCATTTAGTATTGGATTTGTGGGAAGTCCAGACCTGTTGTTATGTTTGGAGTTCTCAACCCCAGCATGAAATTCTTGGTTCCTTCCTCTCCCATCATTGACACTCTTTACTAGCAAGAGTAAACATTGCCCTTTGAAACTGTCATGATGACTGACACGTAAAAACTCCACATTACATAGGGTATTGGGAGTGAATAAAGGCTGCAGTAAAGATGTCTCAGTGAGAGGTGCCTGCTCCCATCCCYCAACCCCTTACTGCCCCAGAGTGCAGGTCTGCATCATCAGCACTGACGTCCTTCAGATGAACTGTTGACCAGACCTCCCTTGTCCTACCTGTCTCTGGTGGCTGCTGCTCAAAAAGAGCWTAAAAATATCCCAGTGTAACATGCCCAGAAGAGGTGTGACCTCAGGGTCTTTGCCAAAGCTCCCCTCTCACTGTAACACAAGGCCCAGATGTGAGATGAGCGTTTGATGACTCCCAGGGTTTAACTATGCAGGAGCAGATCGTGTCCTGGGTTCTGGCTCTGCAGAAACGTCCCTCCTGCCCACCACCAGTGTCACCAAACACCACTCCACACAGTGTCTGAGTGGTGATCCACAGCATGAAGCTCACRCTCAAAGCCAGAGGCTCTCTGACACCCATTTGAGGATCCCCTGCATTGCATCTGCATTGAGATTTTGCCTGATTACAAGGGCTGGACTTTCCCCCGTGCACAGTAATAAAAAAAGTTTGATGAGGGTGTCTACCAGGTAACTCAGCATTGGCCGAAATCCTGATCCTTACTTCTCTGGCTTCTGTGTACTGCATTTGTTCCATCCTGTACTCCTCACTGTTTCACTCCCATAGCTCTTCCTCAGCATGGCTGAGCTCTGGAGCAGAAAACAAYGATAAGAGAGATCCCATGCTCAGTTCTTCCCTTCACCACACAGTGCTGGTATGCCTATGACTACTGGAGATAGACTATTAAATTTACACCTTTTAAGTCCTGCTTTTGTGTAGCATCTCTCTAGTACTGGTAAAATGCAGGAGGGCATCTGAAAGGTAGGCACCAATCCCTCTATTTTTTCCCAGATTCTAAGATCCCCTCCCTTCCTCTCCTCCCTCAGTCAAGGGGAAGGGTATCTGTCCCCAGAACAGCAGCAGTTGGCTGCTCATTCACAGATTAACTGCTCCAGCTCTCTGCCTTATTACTATTCATATTCGTTTCCCCATCCCAGCAGGCAGTAATCCAGTAAAAGATGTCAGCTGGTTAGCAGAATCATCTGGGAAAAGTTGGGAGACCCTTAACAGACTTCCCCTTCCCATTGCCAGCCTCCTGCTACTAATTCAAATAGTCCCCAAAGCACTGGGGGGTTTATTTCAGTTTCCTTTCTCTTTGTCTGTTTTCTTGGTTTTGTTGTTGGCTTGAATTTTTTGGTTTTATTTTTCTTTTTTTCCTCCTGGACCCAGCTGCATCTCTGCAAATTCCATCTCCAAAATGGAAGCTTGGCTGAGCTGGAAGCTGTCAGCACCAATGGTTAGTAGCTGGCTGAGGCCACTTGCCAGGGAAGGGGGAAGATGAGTCCCGAGGCATCAAGGCAGCATGAAAAGTGACTGCATCTAAATACTCCAGCACATGATATCTTTCCCATTACTTTGATTCAAATCTCCCTTAATCCTCAGCTGAGTTAATGCAGTTAGTAGGTTATGAGTGCCGCATGTGGATGCCTCTGGATCTGAGTCCTTCACACAATTGGTTGGTAAATAATTTAGTACCAGTTTCGCCTGGAACAGAACCTCAAAATAGCCAGGCTGCTTATAGCTCCTGCTTTCTCTCTTCCCACTTTTGTCCCCTTCACAAGCTCTGGAGGGGGGGGTTGTTTGTGCAGCGCAGCCCGGCAGAGACTGCCATTTTACATGTCACAGCTTCCTCCTGTCCCTGCTCATCAGAACCTCTCCTAATTTATTTTCTAGAACAGAGGGGAGGGGAAGACTGGGGTCAGGCCAGAGAGCTACATACACAAAAAAGCAACTGAACATTCCTGCCTCGGAATCTGCAAACAATAAGAATTTGCCCAAATTTATTCCACCAAACTCAGTTTTTCCTTTACATCTGGTGTTTTCAAAATACTGGTGAATTAATTTGTTTAAACCTCTTAAATTCTGTTTAAGGTCAACATGGCAAAGGTAGACAGGAAATAGTAATAACAATGAAGGAATATTTGAGTTTATGAAAAAGTTCTGGATGAGCAAGGCAACAGGAATCCCCCTGAAATGTCCAGGAAATCTGGGATGGACCAAATTCAAATGTTTAATTCTTCTTCTTTTATAATAATATCTCTAATTATATCCCTCATCCTATTTTATTTCTTATCACACTTCCTTGTCTTCTTCCCTGCAACTGACCGTGGTGCACCAGGCTATGCACTGCATCACATGTTCCTTCTTCACACCAGACACCTCCATCCACAGCCTCACCCAGCAGATCTGGAGCAGACTCTAAATCCCTGCTGCTCATCATTGCTCCCAGTTTAACTGAGGTTCTTCTTGATCTGAACCATGGAGCATTTTCCCTCTCCCAACCCAATGAAATACTGATAAACACAGGATTTGACTTCATAGCTGGTTTTGTGAGATCCTCTTGACTGATTTCTGTGAAAGCCATGGGGAGAGCAGAAGAAACCATGGACAAAATTTGCCATTAAATTCTCTCCTAAAGAGAGGCAAACCAGTTGCACATAGAAGCTGATGGGTGAAATATTTAATTTTACTGTATTCAGGAGATTGAATTTCAGGAGACGAAAAGTGTCCAGATTCTTGACTTTCTATTGTCTTTTAGATTTAAATTAATTGTTGCTGGGACCTCTCTCACTGGGAGAATCACTGAGGCCAACCAACATGGAGCACTTTGTGTCACCAAAGTCTAGACCACAACCATTTTGATCCTCAGACAGGTATTTAGGGTGATAGACCAGTGCATACTTGTTCACACACCCTCATACATGCCCAAAAGCAGTCTAGGGACCACCCTCCCTCCCTCAGATACCAATTCCCTTAKCACACTGCATTTTGGTCAGTCTGACTGTCCACAAACAAACCTATTAGCCAGACCCCAGAGTGGTCACTCTCACATCAGAAGTTCTTTGTCATTTCACAGCTGCTTGTGAGCCTCCACATCCCCACCCCAGCCCCCATACGTGGCTTTCCAAACACCTGTTATAGGACTCTGCATCAGCACATGAATTCAGCAGGGTTTTGTCTGTGAGGTGTCAGTCACCAATACAAGGATTTAATTGTATACCACAGCCACAGAAAAAAAGAGAGGGCTGCTTGTGCCCTGCACTGTCCCAGTGTTGCATTGTTGTGTGTCAGGGCTTTCACTTGCTCTTGCCTGCTTTGCCCTCCTGTTTTGCCTGTTTCTTGCTGCAGTTTCTTTCACCCGAGCAGTTGGGTGTTTTGCAGACGAGCTGCAGCTCAGCTGCCTGCCCATGCTCAGTGAGGTGCAACACTACTTCATAGAGGGGAGGACGGAGGTGCAAGGACTTTAAGGTCAGAAAGTTCACCCTCCAGTGCTTAAAGGCAGGAAACTTCTGCAGTATTTAGGGACCAGAGGGACGCTTGCCAGAGATGGTATCGCTGCGTGTTTGCGTGTCCCGTCGGCTCTGATATGAGCAATGGTTGCTTAGCAACTTTGAGATGATGGCCAACTATTCTGATGTCTGAGTAGGGATTCAGATGTTTAATTGCAGGGACTCACATTTGAAAACACTGGTTTAGGTGAGGTGATGGAGGTCACATGCAGAGATGGTGGCTCAGCAGTAGGGGCAGAGTCAAGCCTGCTCCTCAATGCCCATTTCTATCAGGAGCAACCGTTTGTTTCCTCTACATGTTTTTGACCTTTGGTGTTAGGAATCACCCTTTCTGTCTTGGCATGGCTAAAGCTGGCCCCTGGGAATGGAGGATTTGTGGAAATGGGTGAGAGGAGGGTTTGAAATGACTGTCCACCCTAAGTGCATCTTCACTGATGGCATCCTCCCTGATGGCTGTGGTGACAAGGGGGTGTGGGGGTGCTGGGGCACTGAGCTGCTGATGGGGGGGTCTCCAGCTTGACTCACAGACCCTTTCTGAGGGTCACACTTTCGCCCAGCCTGCAAAATGGGAATAGTGATGCTTCAACCACATTTGCCAAGAGCTTTGAGAGGTTTGTTTCCTTCCTACAAATGCAAGATCTAAATAGCAGTGTTATTTCTAGCGTGTTATCCTGAGAGCGAGAGGCACAAACACGATCCGCATTTGCTGATGGTGACTCACTGCGAGCCTTTGAGGGTTGTGTGGAAGGGCTTGCTCTGATGTTTTTGCTGCTCTGAGATAGATTATTGATTCTCTTTATCTGGTGTTCGTCTTACAAACCCAAGGTGATGAGCATCCTGTTAGTTTCAAGAGCACTGGTGCTATTTTTCTACTGCTTCAAGGGACACAGAATACGATCCAAGTATCCTCAGATGAGCAAAAAAAGCAGGTCAACCTGGTTCACATCAATTAAACTGCCAACTCCAAAAGAAGGCTGAAAAGTAAGATTGGATAGCAAAAGCAGACCTTGTCCAGTGTGACAGTTGGGAATTTTCAATTAAATTGTATTTTGTTTGGCTTGGGTTGGCTTCTGTTGTTACTGAGTTTGCTAGGAAACGCCAGATCATTGAAAACAGTGTCTTTCATCTGGGGGGGGAAAAATCCAGAGAAAAATCTCAGAAAATTGTCAAAATGTTTTATTTTGACATTGATGCCGAAGGAAAAAAAATGTGTTCTTTCCCATTACAATACAATTTGTTATTTCAGAGATTTAATCTTATTCCCAGGTAATTAATACAAGAAAATGTGTGGAATCTGACAGATTTGTATATACAGCTGTTGAGATACAAAAATAAGGATTTGGCTTTAACACAATAGGGATTTCACTGTTCTTCTCAATCCATGGCAAAAAAAGGTCTCTCCAGCAACAGCTGCAACATCAACATCCCTTTCTTTGCAGCAAACCCTCCAGCCAAAAAATGCTAGATGCAAAATTTACCACATTCTTCACAAAAAGCCTTTCTTGGCTCACTCCCTCACCCACCTTCTGCCTTTCTTGAAAGCCATAAATATGAAGAGGCCAGCTGAAGTTAACTGCAAAATACCCACTTGCAAACAGGTGTAACAAAAGAGTGAGTCTGAAATGAGCGTTCTGCAGAAAAGAGAGGGAGAAAGGAGGTGGGGTGGGAGGCGGGAAGTGGGGAAAGGGGAAAAAAATAAAACCACTACATGATTGAAGGCCTTATAAATGTAAATGGTTTGACAGAAAGGGTTTAGCAGCCCTGGGTAGAAGATTGCACTTGCTGTTTCAAGGCCCTTATTTTCAAAATCGCAGCACTGGATCCCTTTCAAAGCTGGTCCCTGTGTTTGCTTTTTCAATCAGTGAATATCAGGTTGTCTTTTTTTTTTTTTTAATATTCTCTGTAGTCATGTTCCTTAAATGAAACCAGGCTTAAATGAAACCTGAGAGAGAGAGAGAGAGAATACGAACCGTGTTCTGGACCTTTGAAAGAGCTCATCCCTGCTGCCTTTATTGCTACTTATTTATGAATCTCCCCTGTCCCCCTCCCAATCCCCCCTTCCTCACCAACCTCCACCTCTTGTTTTCCTGCAGCAAATCCCACCTTCCCCTTTGGATGTTTTTTACTTTTCTTTTTCCTCTACATTTATCTATATATTTTATACCCAGTAAGTCAATCAGTTTCAAATTATTGGTCCCTGAGACAGATGTTTGGTGAGTCATTTAGCTGCGCGAAGTTCTTTAGACGGCTTGCTCTTCCACCTCCTGTTCATTTAAAGCATCTTTTGAGGCTGATTTTTCCTTTTCAAAATGTCTTTAACTGCCGAACGTTTGCTCCCACCGGGCAGTCTAATGATGTTGGACACAATATGTGTGAACATCTCTTTAGAGGCCATCTCCCCTAGGCTACATTCTTGCCTATAAAATCATTGTTTATTTAGTCCTTAGGCCTAGGAACCATCTGCAGTCCCCATGGCTCCTGTTGTTTTTAAAGTCCTATTAAGTTTCTGCACTTCTCCTCAGAGCATTATTTTATTTCTAAATAACCACAGACAACTTCTTGTCAACGCGGCTTCTGCCAGGCAAATTAGAGATGACAGTTTCATTCTTCTGACTGTGGTGAGCTCTCATCTGATGTTATTTAATGTGAAAAGCAACTGTTATATAGAGAGTGATTTAAAAACAATGAGGAAAAAATAATAATARTAATAATAATAATTTTAAGGGAGAAGATGGAGAGGGTGGCCCAGAGACTCTGGGTTAAGATGCTCAGACAGTGTTTGCCAGCCTGGAGAATACAAGGGATTGGAAGGCTCTATATAATGGTTATAACAAAGGAGAATCAATGAGAGCTGACTTGATGTCATTTTCAATCTTTCTTTTCCTGACTGGAACTGAAAACATTTTTGTTTGGTTTGGTAGGGTTTATTTTTTCTTTCCCTCCTTGCTGTCTTTTCCCACCTCACGTTCCCTTCCTCTGCTGAGTAAGCACTCAAAGCCAAGGACAGTGGCTGAGCCCTGTCCTCCAAGGGGGAGCCCATCCTGCTCAGCCACTCCTGGCCTCATCCCCCAGGAGCTGTGAGCTGGCAGCAGAGACACCAAAATCCAACCCCTTGGTCGAGCAGCATCTCAGAAGCAGGATGCTCTTGGCATCAAGAGGCACCTCTCCCTTGCAAATCACTCTGCTGTGCAGGACTTTTCCTTATGTTCTAGTAGAGGTGCTTCTCTTGAACAACTGTGGCTAAAAAAAAGGTTAAATCCCTACAGTGATGTTCATGCCTGGAGAGGGATGTCTGGGCAGCTGCCTCTGCTCTTGCCACAGACYTGCTCTGCAGGCGAGTGAACCAGCATGACTCATGCCCCCACTTCTAGTAATATGTCTCTCCCTAAAGCCAGATAGCATCACCCATTTTCTCTTCTGGGAAAGGTTCCTGGCTCGTGGTACACCCTAAACCATGCCCAGGTATTGACTGTGAGTGCTGGCTGGCCAGGGCTGGCAGTGGGCCAGTCTACATCAGTAACAAAGCAACAGGGAGGACAAAAGCAAAACACCTGAGCCCAAACTGCCTCCTTGGACAACGAGGTGGCCATGGTGTTTTGACCTCCCTCAGCTTATGAACAACAAGCTGCTGGCTCTGGCTTCATGCTGACTGCTGCTGATAAAAGTGTGATCAGGGAGAGAGCGAAAAATCAGTAAGAAAAAGAGGTAAACCTGTGTGACGTCTGTGAACCAGCCAACATCTTACTGCATCAGTTTTGCCACCCGCTGATTAGCTGTGATAGCTGGGCAGGAAGGCTGGATTCAGCTGCGCTCACAAGGCTCTTCAAGACATGCAGGGAGAGGACTGCATGTGGAAATGGTTGGGAGGAGGTGATGTGTTTTGTGAGAGCACCTCACTGTAGTAGTGCTGGGCTCTGCAGCCAAACACTCAGACATCAGGGAAGGTTAAGGTGGCTTCTGTCATCTTAACACTGCCTCCTGCATGTTGCAGCATAAGGCTGTCAACCTAATCCTCACTTTGTGGAAGTCATGTAACTCCACTGAAGTTTTTAAAAGTCTGGAATTATATTGTGTTATATTAGCAGAGAAACAGTACATTGCACTACTGAAGAAAGAGGCTGGCATCAATGGATCTATGCTGATTGACACCAGATGAGAAGCTGCCTTTTATAGCAACCACAGATTAGTTTTCCAGATAGTAGGATATTACCTCAAGTGAGTGTTTCTGCAAACCTTAGCTATTGCCATGCTTATACAACCCATTTGTCTCCTTGAATGCTTGCACTGGTTTTGCTCTGTCAGAGCAGTCTACACTATCCTTACCAACTTAGATGGTTTATCTTCTCACTGTGGCTTGTATTCTAATCACCTGGGCACCTACCATCCAGTCCGAATTTGCTTTTGAAACAGCAGGGTAGCCTTACATACAGGTACAATTCAGGAGGATATGGCAATTCCATTACTGTGAAGTTCATTTACTGCATGCTTGGGTGGTCTATATACTTTAGTAAATTTTCACTGTTTATGCTGCAGCTGTGAATAATCTCCTCAGTGCYGTTCTGTTCCAAATAGGTTTCCATCCCATCCTCAGCACCAGCATGCTAGAGAGCCCTCCAGTCACGCATTAAGTAGTATGACCAGTTTCTCTCCAGTGAGCCTCTTCTGACATTTTCTTCTGAAGGGGACAAATTTAAACGCACAACCACTTTTGTTTCACTGGTTTTATTTTTGAAGTCTATCTCTATGTCTGCTCTTGGGGTGTACAGTAGAGAAGGCAAGACGAGGAAGTGTACCTAGTTCTGCAACTAAAGAATATTTGCAGTCTATGATGAACTTCTTTTTTTTTTTTTTTTTGTGAGAGCTGCTTCTATAAAGCCCTTGAAAGCTTCTACACTGTTTCAGACCTGACACTGTCTTTCAGTGTCTCTTACTCCAGTGGGAAGTTGTTGTTCATATAGGTCCAGGTGAATATGCAGGGTATTTGGAGAGGTGAAAAGAATACAGCCTAAGGAGTGCAAYAATGGGGCTCACCTCCAGTGCTTCTCAGAAGAGCTGGAGACTTCTAGCCCAAGGGGTCAAGCTCACAAAAAATTGGTCATTCCATAGGAAGGAATAATGGAATGGAGACAATCTGCATATCTAGCTCTCTGTCTCCACTCCTTGYTCCTCTACCCCAAAAGTGTAGGAACCCTTTGCAGGCACAGAGAGGGCTCAGTAAAACTGAGGTGTGCTCACATTGAGTCCTTCCCTCAGTGAGACCTTCATCAAATGGCAATGACAAGATTCTTAAGTTCTGCTTTAATTGTTGTATTTTGAAAGTTTATTCGGGACTGAGCTACCACCTATGGCTCCTTTAAAAGCCAGCAGAGAGGAAAAGTTACTCCAGGTGGCAATTCATCTCCTTGAAAAAAAGACAGAGCAATTGACTTGTGGAGGAACATATTTCTCTCTGCAGAGCAGTGGGGCACAAGTTGTGGTTAGGAGATGTAAGGCTGAATCTCAGCTGTGGCCATTTTTGTGGGACCTACAAGCTGGAGAGCAGATCCCAGGTTCTACCTCAGGCAAGGTTTAAGAGGAATTCTTTAGAGAGGCAAGGGGTGCATTCTCATCCTGAAAAGGAGCTGTGGTGGAGATGAATTAGTGTATACCCATCCAAAAGAGCTGAGGTATGTTTGAGGATGGGGAGGGACTGTTGTGGTGAGTAGGTGACTGCACAGTCAAAGTGGATATATGCCTCTCCAGACGCCAGTGATGTCTCCCCACAGGAAATCCTTGTTGCTCCTTTTATGTGGGGAGAGGGGAGTAGAGGAGAGGGGGAAAGAAGGGGGGAAATGGGAAGTGAAGAAAATTACTTTGAGCCACTACAATTGAACCCAGACAGTACTTGGATGTGACTGCAATTAAAATGGAAGGTCTTTTAGATGTAGGAAAGAAATCCGGGCTCTTAGTGTCCGTGGAGAATGCAGTATTCAGTAACCACAGAGGCAGGCATACATTATAAATACATCTGTAACTACTGAGATAGGTGTGAAAATGTAATTAACTGGAAACCTACTGAGTTTAAATGGACTTTTAGTTGTTTCAGGGTTTTTTTTCCCTTCTTCTTTAGCCCTCCCTCCTTCCATTCTAAAGTTAAGTTTAGACTTGTGGGTCCTCTAACTCCCACTGGCACAGTGTAATTTAGCAAAGGTTGTTCCAGCCGAATTTGAAATTAATAATTTCAAATAGGCAAATCAATGATATTTAAAAGCTCCCTCCTGTGTGTTTGTACAATCTGCACAGGTATAAAAGCTAATCACATCTTGCTGGGGAAGAACATTTTTTATCGGTTTTAAGTAGAGCTTGGCAGTTTGGCGGGATCAAACACCATGTTTCTTCCTAAAGTGTGTGAGCACCCCTGTAATTTAATATTTCTCATTAAATTAGTGCTGGGAAAAGATGTCAATGCCGACAGGGAGAKGCCAGACAGCCCCCTGAGAGACCATCTATTTCGTGTCACCATGAGATCTGTGGATAGAAGGAAGGGGACATAGAAGGGATCATGGAACRGGAAGTTAAAAAATAAAGCTTCTGAGGGTATTGCTTTTTTGGACAGTGAGGGGCTAGGTTTGGCTCACCTAAAAGACACAGAGGAGGATGCCAAAACACAGACTTCCTTCAAATATCTCTGCAAATGCCATATTAGCTCAGCTCCAGCACTATTTGTTGTTCTTTGTCATGATCATAGCRCTTTCAAATATCATATATCTCGTGAAAAATATCAGAAAAAAAATTGCAGACCTTACATTTTTCRTAACAACATTTCTTTCTAACATCAGTAATTTACTTTTACTGTCCACCTGGAAATAAGATATTGTAAAACCACTCTAAGCATTTTCTCTGTTTAGTATAATTTTGAATGCTATTACTATTTGCAAATCAGAGAATCAGAGAATCAGAGAATCATAAAATGGTTTGGTTTGAAAGGGTCCTAAAGATCATGTAGTTATGAGTAGTACTCCCTTTCTAAGTCCTCAAAGACCTTCAGCTGCAATAATTTCTTGCAGCAAGGAGTTCCATAGGTCAACTCTAGAGAAGGCAAAATATATGCTATTTCTATGCCAACTSCAATGTATAATTTATTTTCTGGATTAGTATTTTGCCTGTGCTTCTACATGAAAAGATCCTATTCAGCCCAGTGCTCTCTCATATGGAGAAGAAAAGCCAGCTGGCTGTGCTGAAATACTCTTTCAAAAAGTTCCAAGAAGGAGGAAGAGTCTCACATTTGTATTCTCCTTGCAACATCTCTTAATAATTTAATTCCCATTAGAAGTGCCTGTGTTGTAGGGGGGAAAGATTTATAGAGAGATTTCACTCCAGGTTGGGTTTTTGTCTTTCTGTGTTTTCTTGGCATTTATCATGCATGTTTTAATTTGGATCTGAGTCTTGCTACCATCTGGTCATTATTGCAAAGAAATATTCATTTTCTCTGAGTGACATGGGCTTCATTCATCATGGAACTAGCTGATTGCCCCTCGGTTTTTTTTTTTCCCTATTACTTGGAATGAAGTCTGAAGATACTTAGCACCAGACACAGCAGCAGTCAATAAAGTTTGCAAAGTTAGTGGCAGCTGGTAACTGGGCATAGGAAAAATTAGAAGACACTTTTTAGGCTCTGATTCTTMCAGTTGTTTCTGTACGTCACGCATGGGAAGTGCAGCACTAGAGGCCAAGGCAACATAGCAAAGGATGGGAAGTGAGCTGATGACTCCATTCCCCTTCTACTATTGAACTGTGAAGTGCTGTCACCATCAGAGTGAAACTTGGAGGTTTTTGCTGTCACCTAAACATAGGGAAGACAAAAAGGAGACAATTTACCCCAGAGGAATGTTGCAACAGCTACGCTCTGTTTCTCTCACAAAAGGAAAATACTTCCAAGAGTGACAGCCTCAGAAGCAGTGTGAGTTCTTCATGAAAAGGTCTCAAAAGCCATAACTCAGGCTTTGAAGGGAAATTAGATATGATCACTTTTAGGCTCCTGCCATACAAGAGCCTTTCCTCAATGCCTGTCACCRCAGACAGTGGGCACAGAAGCAGGGAGCAAACAGAGGGGCCCAACTAGTTTTAGGGTTATTTTCCATGTGTATTGAGCCACAACCACATCTGCATACCCTTTGCAAATAAATTGCTTGTGACTATTCTTTTCCTTGTACTTTCCACATCCTGTTGTGTAGATCCCTGGACTAATCATTTTTTTGGTTCCCTTTGCTGGCAAACRCTCCTTTGTAGCTGCTACTGCAAAGAGGGAGGCTGCATGTGTGGTGGGGAGGGTTGTGCCACGGTCTCCGCAGGCTGTGAAAAGCCATGTGTCCATCAGAAGGTTGGACAGACAGTCTGAAGGACTGACATCCTTCAGCATCATCACTTATGTACCTCTCCAAATGGGGTATAGCTAAAAAAAGGCCAGCCAGGGGCAGATGGCAACTTGGGATCAGTCAGGAGCAGAGACAGATGGCAACGTGCAGCCAGTTGGAAGACAAGTTATTGCATGAGATTAGCTGGAAATGGATGGGAATTGTAAAATGGGACTGGTTGGGAATGTAATTCTGTACAGTCGTTTGCAAAGRGCTGAAAATTAGACCACCGTCCTAGCTCCCCTGGCAGTCTTGGACCTACTTATGTTTCCAAACAGTTCAGAACCACACAGATCTGCAGAAAGCAAAGTGATCTCCCAGGGATAAGATCTGGCCAACATGATCTCACTACAACCTCTGGATTTGGTCCTAGAGATTAGCTTCTTTTTTGGAGAGAACAGGACCACTGGTAGCATGCATTGCAGTTTAGTGTTCATCAACTGTTGTCACTGTGCCCAAGGAAATATGTTTAACAGTTTTTGGACACACAGCACATTCTGTTGCACCATGTCGAGGGTGGCTGCAAATGGAGCAGCCAACAACTGGAGAAGGTGATAGAACAGCTTGCTTCAATTTGGACCATCTGTGACAGTGAGATTTTGGGGTTATGAATACTCAGCCTTCCTCCAACCTAGCAAGGCAGAGAGAGAGAGAAAGAAAGTGGGAACAGCTGTGAATTTGCTGGAGGGTAGAACCAAGCTCCATATTGGGTAGAGCATCATCAAAACACTGAAATGACCAGGAAAAAAAAATTTTCTCAATCAAAATTAATTTTTACTCTTCCTAATAGGTGGCTTGTTTGGAGGCTTTGCTCCTGTTCAAAGTGATTTGAGGTTGGGCAGGTCCCATTACTCCTAGTGAAATCTGTCGTTATCTATTCTAACACAGGCAGGAGGCTAAGCACAGCATTTATTTATTTATTTGACATCTAAGAAGGAGAGCAGCAGAATCATCCAGCAGTAAGGGTATACGGGTAGGAGAGAACAGGGGCGAGAGAGGCAATAAAAATAGAAGGCAGTCCAGATGTTTACTGCACACTAAAATACTGCCTTTCTTCTCTACTGATAGCAGGGAATGCTATTTTGTTTCTTTGGAATTCGTTTTCTGAAAGTGTCTGCATGAGGAACATCTGCTCCCTCAAATCCAGACCTACAATTTGAATAAATTATCAATATCTGGCAGAGCCCGTTATTAATGGCTAGAGTTTTATAAGATTCTCCAGTATAATAATAGCAAAACTAGCGGCTGGCATTCCTCCCAGAGGGACTCTTATTTGTCCCATTTTATTCTGTTCTGTTTTCTTTTCTTTTTTACTCTCTGAATCTGAGCATCATCAGTTGATTTTTACCATAGCTCTTGGCTTAAAAAAAAAAAAAAATAAAGGAAGAAAAGGAGAAAAGCCATTAGTATCCTATAAATCAAAAAGAAAAATGACATCCTCAGATATAAAAGACTCCCCTGAGTGTTGTGTTATTATTACCTGTACAAGGTTGCACCTGGGGTTTCAGAAACATCTTCTTCCATCAGGAATCATCAGGTAGTAAGATTTCTCACTTCCATGCAAGAGATAAGTTTCATTAACTTCCTCTTCAGCATATACCCTAGTAATTAATGATGCAGAGCACCTTTGAGGTACCCTAATGTAGGCCGTTTATCAAAAAGTGCAACTGCATAGAAAAAGGACTATGTTCCTTCAATATGATAAATCCGAGCGCGTGCTTGGGTGTTCTACATCTCTCTTTTAAGTACAGCCACTCCTTATAATTGCAGGGTTTGGCTTTCAATGCAGGTTCTGAAAAATCGCCTTCTGGCAGAGAGGTCCTCCCACACACATGTGGATGGCCGCACATCAGGGAAAAACTCATCACTTCCCACAGTCAGCAGAGCACTAAACCCATGGGGACATTGTGCAGCCTAATTTTTGGTGCCACTCCGTGGAGCCTGTGGCAAAAGTCATTTGTCTGTGAGTCTTCTTTGTCAATGGGGACAAAGGAGAATCCAGCAGGGTACCTGCATGGAATTTCTGCCCTCTACTGTTGTAGAAGACTAGTTTCTACTGCTTTGGCCTGTTTGTTCCCCAGAGTTTAGCACTGGGAGATGCCTGTTATGAACCTTAATGCAGGGCCAGGACCACTGAAGACATTATTGCATGTCTGAGCTSTTGGCAGGATTAAAGCAATTCTCTCAAACTCTTTGCAGAGAGGGTGGAGGTATTTGGCCTATAGGTATGTCCACTGCAAAAAGGGCTGAAAGGAAGATTTCAAGGTGCTTTGGATTAAGTCCTAATGTAAAATCTCTTTCATCATACAAGAAAAAGAAAAATATACAAGAAGGTAATATAATCATGTCAGCAAATACATGGAGCCTCCAGAGTCCACAGGTTGCCCTTTGTCACTGTGATTTGCTCAAAAAGGCTGGTATCAACCTAAACACAAGGAAAGACAGATTTCACAGGAGTCTTCCTCATGTGTAGATTCTGAAAAATGACCTGAATCAAGCAGCGCCCTGTTTCCAGCAGCTGCCACTGATTATAGAGAATGGCTCTGCCTGGGCATGTAGGTCCTGTAGGTGTGGATAACTGATGAGAATGGCAGCCCACCCCAACCCAGAGGGCCAGTGAGTCATCAGGACACAGGGACAGTCCTGGGAAGGGGAGTCACTAGAACAAACTCTGCACAATACCCCTCTCCACATGGGCAGGCAGAGCTTTGGGGAGTGTCTTGGGAGGCCACACGCCAACATTTTAATGTAATAATGCTCCTTTAGTCAAGCAGTGGTGGTCCCAATACTCATCCTGGCGGAATGCCGCCCATGACTGCTCTTCAGCTGGATACTGAAAGGACTCAGGTCTTTCAGTGCAACCATTCAGCCCAATCCTCATCCACTGAGTGGCCCATCTGTCAAACCCATGGCTCTGCAGTCTAGACAAAGAGGTTCTGTGGGTCACCGTCAAATGCTTTGTGCAAGTCCAGGTAGATGATGTCTGTCGCTCTTCCCTTGTCCACCAGGGCTCTCATCCAGCTGTAGAAGGCCATGAAACAAGTCAGGCACAATTTACCCTTAGTGAAGCTATGGTGGCTGTCATCTATCATCTTGTTATTTTCCGTGTGCCCTAGTATAGTTTCCAGGAGTATCTGCTCCATGATCTTTCTGGACACAGAGATGAGGCTTCCTTTTTTTCCCTTTTTAAATGGAGGATATATTTACCTTTTTCCAGTCACTGGGAATTTTACCAGGCTGCCACAGCTTTTCAAAAATGATGAACCATGCCCTAGCTACTTTACCTACCAGTAGTCTCAGGACCCACAGGTGCACTTCACCAGRTTCCATGGCTTTGTGCACCATCAGGTTCCTTAGCTGGTCTCAAACCTGCTCTTATCCTTGCACAAGCTCCTAAAACACCCCTGTCCTTAGGACAAATCAGCTGGGTTTCACCCAAAATTTGTCCCTGTGATCAGAGTCAGTCCTGAACACATGAGCTGCTGTGCTGCCTCAGTTGAAAAACTCCATCTCATGCAGGGATGGTGAAGATGAATTAGTTAATTATGTAAAGTGCTTTGGAGATGAAAAGTGACATCTGAGTGCCAAGTATTACTATTAATAACAAAACATATACCACCTACCAGGTATTATTTCTTCTTTTCCCCCTAAAAAATATAGTTCTGAAGTTCAGATTACACCAGCACAAGTCAGAAGGAAAGCATATGATTTTCAGCAAAGCATTTCAATCTAAGGAATCCAGGATTCAGAGGAGCCCATTTTCTTTGGCTCTGCCTGTATTACGACCTCTGTACCATGGTGTCCCAGTGCCAATATGACATCCTAACAGATCACGAGCCTTGCACAAAAATCTGCCTGTCCTTATTCTGGTGTTTAGTCTAGGCACCTTTGCGCTGTAATTTGCTCAAAAAGCACTTTGTTCAAATTCTAGGAACACATCTCTGTAGGTAAACAATATGCTTGATTCCTCCTCAGCAAATTGCTTAAATATCTACTTAAACTAAAGCTCAGGTTTTAGACTTGAGAAAGCTGGGTGCCAGATTCTTGGTGGAGCCCCAGATTTACTGGAAGCCAGAGAGAATGGGAAGGAGAAGGAAGGGAGAAATTTTCTCTGAAAATTCGACCTCACATGAAATTCCAGACTGTGGCATATGAAATGAGAAAAAAAAGACTGCAAAATAGGAAATTTTGTACTCTACCACGAAGGGTATAAACTACAYTTCAGATTTGTGCTGGTATTTAAACCTGTTAAGTGTGTTCTTGCTAGGTCACTTGAAAACTGGACCTTGGTGGCAAAAGCCATTATTGATTTTGGTTTATTACAATATTTCAAGATAAAGACTCCGAAAGGGTTTTGTGAGACAGCAATTAAGTTACAAACTCTGCTGTAGCAATGTGTCTTATTAAAAAAAAAAAGGATTCATATACGGGAACCAAGGCCAATATTAATTAAACAAGTCCAAACACTGCAGTGTGTTTCTGCAGGGGGGAAGGAGTTTTCTTTTCATGCAGCACACAGCCAGCCAAATGTAAGATATTTCGAGAATGAAGCAATTTGTTGAATACACATCTTTGTCCRTCTCTCCCCCTCCTTTTTCTCTCTCTACTTGCACAAAATTTGAAGGCATTCATGTAAAATGGCTCTTAGGAATTTCACACACAGTTTTATTTATGGTAAATTTATTATAAGGATGTTCTCTGTCATTGTCTGAGAGATTTATTTATTGTATCACAGTTTTGAAACTGCTGATATTGATTGTTTCAAGAGTTTGCCTTAAAGGAAGAGGGGGAGAAAAACAACAGCAAAAAAAACCTCCCGAATGAAAAGAAATGGCCATGTTGCTATCAATTATTTCATAATGAGATATGAGGAGAGAATTTTAAACATTATCTCTAGCAATACAGTTGAACAAACAATATATTTACTGGAAATTATACTCCAATGATGAATGGCTTGTTTTAAAATAGAGACTTCTCTAATGGGGGCCTTTCAGAAAATCAGTGACACACAGTCCAACTCACAATTATTATTGCATTTTAATCGAAACTGAATTCCGTATTTCTGCCAGAGAGTGAGAAGAGTGAATCCCATTTGCAAATATCTCCATCCTGATGATCCCCAAACAATAACAAATTCTAAGCTGTCCAAAAATATTCTAGTGATAACTCCATTTGCCAGTAATTCATCCTTTTCCTCCTGCTACAACCCCCCGTTTGCTTTCTTTCTCAGTGCCCAGGTACATTTTCAACTGCAAAGATTAAAAAAAAAAAAAGCTTTTCCCACCACCACCAAATGAGTGCACCCTTCCTCCGCCACCACCTCATCTTATGTAGAATAGGGAATTGAATATTACTCACTGAAGTTTCTAGCTATGACAGACAGTAATTTACCATTTTATTGTGATTCAGTGCTTTGGACAGAGGCACACATTGCCTGTCATGCTGTGTTCATCACCGACTGTAGAGACAAGCGTTGCTTGTCAAATAGTAGAGCCCTTATAATGAGGACACCTAGGTGTAACATAAAAGATTCACAGGCAAAAGGACTTTTATGGAGGGCTTAAAGCCTCTAAAGCAGTATGAGCTAGTTAGATAATACACAAACTTTAGAAGTGCTACAGACAGATATTTCCCCCTTACATCTATTAGGCATAGCAAAAACGTTATCAACAGAACAATATGTAAACCTTTGTGCAAAGTAGGCAGAGCGATTTATTTGCATTATCTCACCACCCTGTAGAAGGGATGAAGGAGAAGGGGGGTGTGTGTGAGTGTGGGATATGCAAACAAAACCACAAAACCTAACCAGGTGTGTGCAAGGGAAAGCAAAAAMCTTCTACCTTTCACCAAAGCTGTTGGATGGTCACTAATGAGATTTCCAATGATTTTCATTTGTCTTCATTTCTACCAAGGTTGGCTCTGCATGGCATTTTTCATAAAGTGAGGGGTAAGGTGGGCCAGCAGGTTACAGCACACGCGTCACTCCGTAAGCAGCTGTCAGGGGGCAGAACACTGACACTCCAGATTGGACTACTCCTCCATCAAACCTAATTGGAAATAATGGACTGGATCCTGAGCTGGGGTAAATGGACACAAACCCAGTGCTCCTCAGTGAGSCTCTCCTCTTTTATGTCTGTCAGGGAGCTGCACAACACATGTGTGACTCTGCCTGTCATTGCCTGCATGGCTCCCAAGGTTGGAGCTGGTCCCCTGAAGGTGCATCCCTTTGGCATTGTCAGCAGCTTCTTGGTCAGATAGGAAAAGGTCTGCGCAAAACTTGRCAGTGCTGAGGCATTAGAACAGGTTTTCCAGAGAAGATGTGGCTGCCCTATCCCTGGAAGTGTTCAAGGAAGGGCTGGATAGGGCTTGAAGCAACCCGGGATAGCGGAAGGTGTCCCTGACCACAGCAGGGGTGTTGAAACTAGATGCTTTTTAAGATCCGTTCTGACCCAAAACTTTCTCTGTTTCTGCAAAGGTTTGCAGAGCATACAGGCTTGCCCCCTCTGCCAGGAGTGGTTCAGGCCCAGGGTTTGCTCAGGGTTGCAGGTGAAGTGCAGATCCTATTGAAGCGTTGTCAGTAGGACAGAGCAGAGACCACGCAAGGGGCCTGAGAGCTGAGTGTAAAGCCAGAGCTGTGCTTGTCTTCAGACACTTGGCCCCACTGTGCGCTCRAAACAACCTCTGAGGAGCAGCAAACTCTTCACAAACAGGGCACCTCTGTGGGTACAGATGCCTCTTGCTTTCCATCCCTCCCTCCTGCTCCAATCTAAGTGGGCTTTGTTAGCTTGAGGTTGCAAGCCCCCTTCGAGTGTACATTTCCAGGGGTGAGCAGAGGCATGTCTGCATAAGTGATCCTGTGTGAAGACCATACACTTGACTCCATGAGAGAAGACTGGATGAGAGGTCCAGGAGCCCTCTTTTCCTGACAAGTTTTTCCCAGATTTTCCCACGAATGAAAACCATGTAAATAAACTCATGTCAGATTTCCTCCGGCCAAAGGGACAATGCCTTTCCTCAGCAGTCCTGACCCTGGATCCTCGTGGGTGGTGAGAGTTTTCTCCCCTCTCCTCCAAGTCCTCTGTCCTCCCTTTCCTGGGACAGGGAGGAGCAAAGGAACAAAGCTGGATGCAAATGCTGCTGAGTGGAAGTTGCACCATGTGCTTTTATATTTTCTTATTTGCACAGTAATGTGAGCACACAAGTTCATCAGTGCATTATAATAYGCACATTTTCAGTCTTAGATGCTGTGTTACAGAAATCTGCCTCCACACACAGTTCAGTATCTCATTTGCAGGCAAGGTTATGTTTTCCTTTAAGGGTAGTTAGAAACACAACCAATTTTAGGTACTAATACTAATTTAGGAAAGTGCATGTTCTAATAAAGGTAGTTTAAATGTATTTAGAGGCTGAGGAGTACTTGAACTTTAATATTGCCAGTTTCAGATAACATTTGAATATTAGTGAAGCTAAACTGATTGATTGAATTACTTTAGGGAAGGGTGAGACACAAATGCAACATTTTAGTTAGTCTTATTACATTTTCATTTAGCTTAAGGGAAATTGTAACTGCTTGAAGATTGGATATTAGAATGCCCAGGTAAATTTTTGCAAGATTTTGCTTTATCACTACGTGCATATGTCACATGCTGACATTCATTTTCTAATGCTCTTTCCCATCTTTTGTCCCACTTCTCCTAAAAAAGAAAACAATATGTGAAATTGAAAAATGGTGCTCACTGAGGGGTTTAAAGACATTTGAAATTTGGAATATATTTTAAAGGTCAATTTCAGCAGTAATTATGTTATAATGGTGAAGCTTTTAGAGAATGCGAAACGCAAGATTAATATGTTGCTGGATAGAAAGTGGCAGAAGGCTCTATCTTGTGAGTGTGTGAGTACGTGTGTGCATGTCGCACGTGCCGAGGCTTGCAGRCTCCACCAACACACCAGAGCAGCTCTTCCAAGAACAGGAGACACCACCACAATTTTGTACAGGGTGGAATTCGTGATTTAATTAGCTAAAATGAAATATTCTGGTGTACAGTGTGCATGTATGTAAATCTCAGGTGGGTGCTTTAACTACATGATCATCTAGGCAGATTTATATTTTGTCAGGTGCTCCACTGGCTCATTGTGTGCTCCTTGCTGTCTCACAACCTAATGTGCCTTAGTGTACTAGATCAAAAAAAGAAACCTCTGAGTCATGACAGTGCCAAACATCACATGAGTTTTCAGCTCTGCTAGAGTGAGTTGTGTGAGAAGTTTCAGACCTTCTGATGTAAACTACTGCATAAAACATGGTGAGGATTTARTCCATGTAGCCAACAAACTTATTTGTTACAAACCCCTCTCTGCAGGATGCAGTCCTACTACCCCAGGAGTGGCATTGTCCTGAAAACTCAGTCCCGGCTTTTGTCTGGTATGGGTGGGCACTTTCATCCCAACAGAGTTTTTCAGTCCTCTGAAAAACTTATTTTTGGAAATCCAAGCCTGATAGCGCACTTCTAAGATGAGCCACAGGGGTGGATCAAAGCCTGAGCACAGAAGGGAGTGCTCATACCCTCTAGCTGTCGCTATGTGAAGAAAATCCTGAGAAATGTTGAGGCCCCTGCGCACCTATTCATTATATAGGAGTAGGATTTCTTTTCTTTTTAGCATTTACAAGTCAGGGGATGAGGTCTGAGCTGGTTTTCTTTTAGAATCAGTAAAGAAAAATTGGCAGGCAGTGAAAGTGTACCCAACCAGTTCCAGGTGGGTATCCAGGTTTTTGCTGCTCTCCTCCCAGCACATAAGGGAGGATAAGTGACAAGCTCAGGGTAGACATCTAACACTTAGGTACTTAATCCTTAGATGAACCTCAATTGCATGCTATTCACTCCATTTGCATTTAAATTAGGTGCCTAAAGACCCCAGGAAGATGGTAAGCTCCCATCTCTCCAGTGACAGAGTGAATATGAAGGCAGAGCCCCCACAGCAAGGGCTGTGATTGCTGTGGAAACTGTGAGGCACCTGGCCACTGCAGCAAAGCAAAGTAAAACAATAAACCAGGACGGGATGTATAATGAGAACTACTCATTTCCCAAAGCACATCGTAAATAGTATATTTACAACATTAATTAAATGTCTGCAACTAAAATTATTTATAATAGAGATGTGAGAACTCACTAGACTATTAGTGAAGTCAACTTGTTTCATTCCAGAAGGACTGGACAAAGACTTATTACACTCCATATGAAAGTCTTAAAGAGTTGCTGGCTTAGAAAAGTTTCTTTCCAAGATGTCTTCATAAAAATAATGAATGCGTTATAGAGCATAGCTTATGAGAGAAAGCCTAGTTTGTCTTGACTCCTCTCTGACATATTTCCCATATAAACAAGGAGAAAAAAATATGTGCTTGTATCCTAATGAAATAATAGCATACTGTTAAAGAGAGTCCCAGAAAACCTACACACTTTTGTCTTTGAGTTTCTCCACAGTGTGTAAAGCAAAGACCAACTGAAGGCAGACAGGTTGCTGTCTTCGTGGTCAGCAGCACCTACATCTCTACTGTGAATAAAACATGGATGTTGGTATGTGCCCTGCCCCACAGTTTCCCACACTCCTGAATGGTTAGCACATCCCTTGACAGCTTTGGCCCATCCAAGCTGACCACAGGTCCCTACATGAAGGCACAGGTCATTTCAAAGACCATTCCTAAAAGCCACGTGAATAAATTTCTGTCAGGTTTGTCTCCTTTCACCCTGCTCTGCTCTCCACTGTGTTTCCACAGGGCTGATAGATCCTCATGCCACACCTCAGGGCATTAGCACATGCCHTCATTKCCAGGCTTTGCAAACTGCTTTGTTAYGTGGGGCTTATTTCCTGCAACTCTGGGCAGAACCCRCACAAATTAACAGACCTACTTACTGTGAGCATGGTCAGCATACATCAGCTGGCCATGGTGCTGGAGAAGGGTCCTTAGGCCAGTTTTATTTAGACATGACAACTTGTCTCTTCTGCTTTTGGGAGGGAAGGGACAATTTCCAGCAGCAGAAAATCCAAATCTTTGAGCACTGATGAGCTTTTCTGTTCCTTCTCCAACTGTGATCTTGAGCTTGGAGGCTCAAGAGCCAGTTACTGTGAGCTGCTGAGGTCTTTCCTTTTTCCTTTTTCATACACCAGCATTTATTCACAGTCCACTCAGCTGAACAAGCCAAAAAATTAACAGGGAAAGAAAGAGGARGTGTAAGGCCTATTATTACCACCTCTTATTTTCTTTATTTGGATCCCATTTTATGAGGATATGAGCACCTACCAGCCAGATAAAATTTAAAATAAAGCAGATAACTACCAAACTCCATTATTTTTACATTTAATTTTGACTTTCTTCTCCTCTTCTCCATTCTGTGTTTTCACTGAGGTGACTGTACCCACTTCTTGTTCATTCCTGTTCCTCAAGGTCATGAACTATGAAGATTTCTTTTCACTCAGTACACTGAAGGGTAAAAAAATCAGGGGAAATCAAGTCACTCCATCCTCCTCAAGGAAGGAGTTAGACCCCTGCAACTTCTTCTGGTCCTGTTCATTGCTGTTTCCCGCTTAATAAACATCGTAGCAAGGCAATGTCTCTCTGTCATCTCCCTTCAGACTCCAAGACTGTTCCGCGTTAAAGGTCTGGAGCCACGGGGTGTGCCAAAAGCTGGGTCATATGTTTTGCTGTGATGTTTCCACTATTTCAGCTCTGTCTAGAAAGGGCAAATGGTCAATCATCTTCCCGAGAGTTAATGGAGCATTTCTGCAGCAAGAGGAAAAAGTGAAAAAGTTTAAAAAGAGTGGCTTATTATCTCAGTCAGCCAAAATTCACCTGGCCTGTCACCTGCCTAGAAGTCTTCATTTTCTTTTCATTATTCTTCCAGATTTTTCTTCCTTTGCYTTTTCACTTTTTAAGCTTTCCTTTAATTCTTTTGCTTCAGTTTCAGATGCACACCTGTGTTCAGTTCTCCAATTAGAATATTTTGAACTTTAACATTAAAATCAGGATATCTGTCTAACATCTTTCTTGTATGTTTCTAAGCTCTTTGCAGACAGTAATTAACTGAATCTGATAACAATTCTGAAAGTTTAGGTGATTGGAGGCACAGAGTGCCTGAGTCTTCAGGTCCTTAATTAGTAGCAGAATGAGGAAGGGAGCCCAGGAGTCCTGACTCCTCATTCCTTGATTTGACCATCTGATGTTGTCTCACATAAAACATAAAAAAATATGGATSAGACTATCTCTCTCCCCATCCCTCTTCATCTTTTTCTAATTACCTGTCCATATTTTATCTACTTTATCAATGCCAAATACCTCACCAATCTGCTCTGGGTCGTGCCCTGTGATRCTTGGGTAACTCCATAATACTCTGTCTTCTGGTCCTAACCTTTCCCTTGAGATATCCCCCCTCACCTGCTCTAGCACCACAGTGGCTATTAATTATATCAAAGAATCACCTCCAGCTACCTAAACCAGAGAATCCCGCCAAACAACTTTATACTTTTCCTTTTTCCATCAGTAGGAACACAGCATCGCATAATCATGGAATCACTGGGTAGTTTGGGTGGTAAAGGACCTTTAAAAGTCTCTTAGTCCAACACCCCTACARTGACCAGGGATATCTTCAGCTAGATCTGGTTGTTCAGAACCTACTCCAACCTGACCTTGAATGTTTCCCAGGAGGGAGCTTGCTGAGCATTGCAGGACTTTTTGCTTGTGGTGAGGTTGAAAAGCACATCTGGGCTGATTTTTTCCCCATGAYGTCCCCAAAGTTTACACCTTTCCTTAACCACTGCTAAGCACGCTCCTTTATCATTCGTCCTGACAAGTTTAAATTTGTCCTTCTCTTCAGGTAGGGACAATACCTTAAGAGAGGTAATATATACATCCTTTTCCCATCTATCCCACTCCTGACATGTTGCATCCTAGATTAAGCTCCTGTACTCTGCTTTGCTTGCTTGGGAAGAGCTGGGGGCCAGATGGAGGGATGGGGATGTGGCGCTGCCTCGATGGGAAGCGCACAGGTCAGTGTGCTCAAGGCATTCTTCACATCTCCACAAAGACACATTTCAAACTCCCTTGCCCACAGTTGCAAAGGCAGCTGTGGCAGGGTTTGACTGTCTCCCTGCTTTGTTTCTCGAGGTGTCTCATTCCTGGTGGTGAGGCCAACCTTCACCTGCTCCTTCCAGGTATTTTGGTACAGCTGGGGGCAGCCAAACCTCGCACGTACGGACTCCACCTGCCTCAGTCTCTGCGCTGCTTCTAGTGTTCATCATCCTGCCCCATGCTGCCATCTCCCTGACTAATTAATAAGTGAGTCATCTTCTCCTGTGGCCTCAAAATGCATTCAAGCTGTCAGTAGGACATTTATTTATTTATTTTGTTGTGGTTAAAGGACTACTCTGCTAAACAAGGAAAGGATAAATAAAATCAACTCAGACAAGGTTATTTCACATTCCTAATTTCCAACACTATTTTTTTTTTTGCTAAAGTCCCACATTGCTTGTTCATGTTTTTCCCCTTTCTCTCTCCCACCTGCTAACAAAAAAACAAAATACATTTTCGAATCAAGATAAAGCCATCAAAGAACTAACTAAACATGATTAGAAAGGACCTCTCCTTAATGGGAAAAAAATCATGATTTAGACCTGGCTGCTTTCCAAATATCCCTGTGCAATCAACCAAAGAAACACATTTTAGAAAACAGAATTGTAAAAGTAACTTTGAAGAATCGGTTGCCATGGAAACAGATCTGTAAATACTTAACTGCAAACATTAAGTGACACAGTGATATTCCAGAGCTCAGGATGCTTTAAAAGGATGGCAAATTTCACCCAGCTCTTTAAATAATCAACTCGGCTGTGCTTTGATTTTTCTTCTTTTTTTCCCTTCTCCTTTCTTTTTTTCACACTATTCAGTGCAATCGCATCCCTGTTCTCAGGCATGTGTGATAATGGAAATGCCAGAACTATTTTATAAAAGAGAGTCCTGATCTTTTATAACATGGAAGCAAGGAGGGAGGATGCAGCACCAAATACAGAGCCAGAGCAACCTGTGGAGTCTGAAAATATAGCTCAAATTCATTCTGTTTCCCTATAACTGCAGGGTCAGAAGAAAGTGTGATTGATTGTGGCTTTTCACTGCAAGAAAAACCACAAACGACCAGCAATTTCTTGTCATCTGCCAGGGAAGAATCAGATGCAAGGAAATAAAAGGGTTATGGGCAATTTTAATTTAAACAAGTGGGCGCATTTATGTTGTGTTCTACCCTTAAATCTTAGCTCAGAGTTAACTCACTCCCAGGTTTCCCAGTACATTTCAAGACCCAACTCCTGTTGAATTCAGTGGAGTAAGTATTCCGTGATCCCCTGGGGAGTCAGGGGCTCACTTCTTTTTTGTCGTGGAGCATCCATCCATGCCTCATGTACTTGTCTGGTCCAGTCAAGCAGGTGACTTTATCTGAAACCTCAGGTGTTTGAGGGGTAAAACCTCTCTCCCCTGCTGAGATCAGAAGAGAAGAGAGCATTGGTGTTTCCTCCTGGGAGAAAAGTGAGGGGCAGCTRCTGATAGACCTTTCCCTGGCTGCAGGTGCTGATTATGGAAGATTTTTGCAAGCCTGCTTTCCAAGATTTTGAATGATTGAATTTTCAGACGTACTTCAAAAGGTCTACATGTTGTCCCCAGCCTCAGGGGAGGTGAGATGGGTCATCAGCACCACAGTGGGAAGGAAATYTTTAGGGATGGTCACGACCCAGTGCATGATAGTAGAGTGAACTGTGGTTATTCACCTAGTCCCATCAGATGCCTCTTAATGGCTCTGGTCATGGGCTTGAAGTTTTGCAGTTTAGGTTTTGCTGCCGTTTTAAAACCTAACACGGGCAGGTTAATTTAACTTGTAGAAATCTTTTGGGCAAGGTGATTCCTCTTTGGCTTCTGACAGATTCTGCTCAGAGCCTCCCAATACTGCTAAACTAGCATATGGCTTTTCCAGAGTAAGGGGCTAGCAGAGAGGAGAGGATATTTTCCCACTACAACTCTGCTGTTGGCAAGCACTTGGATTTGAACCAGAGATCCTCACTGCTGAGCAACAGCCTGTGAGTATCTGCAAACATGGGTTTAGCTGTTGCTTTAGGAGGACCTTTAATAACCTGCTTGTTTTCATCGTTCTGGTTGGGTTTGAGGTTTTCTCTTCCCCGTGGGCTGGCTGTGTTATCCTACTGAAAGCTGAGCGGTATTATCCTTTAAGCTGATTTTTCTGCCCAGCTTAGGAAAAGAAGGGACAGGCAGAGGAAAGAAAAAACATAGAGGCCAAGGATGCAAGGAAAAAACAGGAGGGGACAGAGAAAAGCAGTTTGAAAGGAGTCCTGATCTCTAGAGTGATCACCTTTTACTTACCCATTCTATTTGCTGGAAGTGTGTACGACTGCAAGAAATTCATCCATTCCCTATCTAGTCTAGGGGTTTCTAAAATGGACAGTGAAACASAGATAGAGGGATAAACCTAGACACAGATAAGTTACCGATCAATTTATATATATAGATGTATATATAATTTTTTTTTTTTCTAAGAGGTGTCTTTATCTCATATAGCTGAAAAGTTCCCACCTGGATCTCTCCTCTGCACAGCTTGCCTATCTCTGCATCTCACATATATGCCATCTGTCTGGGAACCTCTGAGAGAAACCTGTGTGATCTTTGTGGAAGGAAAGTGAGGAAAAGCACATTTTCCTTTGCCTTTCTCCACTCCCTCCTGCTCCCTCCTCTGGATGCATGCTTCAAGGAGATGTGTGCATGTCAGGCAGAACTCAGCCCAGGGCAGGGACAGGAGAGGTGGCTCTCATTTGCAAAATCTGCAGTGTTTTCATCCTTGGCATGGTGGTGATGGGGTGGGGGAGAGGAAGGGGGTATGGCATGTCACTTCACTTTATCACTGCCTGGGCTCTCGCCTTGTCATTCGGCACTTGCCATGAATCTAAAGAGAGTTTGGCCTTAATAACTTCACACAAGTACTGCACTGCCAGTGACTTTAGAGACGGGTGACAGCAAGCAAGGAATTATAATGAATTGCTGCAAATGCCTTCTTCACACAAATTACAGTTATTTTCCTCTGAGCCTGCAAGCCTTCCCACATCAGGATTTTGGTTCAGAAGATAGGGTAGGGTGTTTTTGTGTCTAGGGGGGCAGACRTACATTTTACCATTGCAGTTGGACCCCTTCACCCTTTTCGTTCCCTTCTGCCTCCCTGAGGCGTTTTTTTTGCTGTTGGTTTATTTCAGATATTTTTTTCTCTTTTGCAGTCAGAAAACTGATTTTACCACTGAAAACAGCACAGTGCTCACAAGCCACCCTGTACTTTAAAAGAGAGTGGAAGGAAGTTTGGCCCTTGTCGTGACTGCAACAATGTAATTTGGGGTTAACATCTTTCCTTTCCACCCCAGTTATCTAAATTGGACTATGAAGGTCCCCCTGTCCACTGAGGGCTGTTGTCACCTGGCTGTTTGTCCATCCTGATAGGCGTGCCCTGCTGAGGATGCTCTCAAACAACACTCCTGCTTTCATTAAGGCAGCTGTTTGAGTCTCACTAGGGTGGGGTACTGTTCCTGCAAGCTTTCTTTGGCTGTTCAGCACCCAAAGTGCCCATGGCTGGTTCAGGCTGACTGTCAGTGTTGCCCATAAGTAGATTCAGCTTTGTCAGCCTGTGATACATTTGGGTTCTGACCATTGAAGAGGGTAAATATCACCCAAATACAGCATGGCTTCTTTTAGACTGGTGTTAATGGCCAGTATATGGCCAGAACACAGCTTATAACCGTTTTTCATTTCTCCATCAGTCTCCATCCTTTCCTTTAACAGATATTTTTAGCAGTAGTGAAGTGATGCAGTCCTTGGCATTTCTAAGAAGAAATTGTCTGCACAGACAGGTAAATTGCCCTAAAATCTCCTTGGTGCTAACATACAGCCAAATCCTCCATCTTAATGTTCATCCCGGAGCCTTCACTAGGGTTCAGATCGTAGCTATTCCTTGGCTGAGGACAGAAGATTGTCTCCTTTTGTCACTCCCTGTGCTGAACACAAGACTGGAGATGACACTGTGCATGAGTTCAGGTGATTTCAGTGGTGGTCTGCAGAGAGCAGAGGATATATGCCACAAAGAATCAAGAAGAGCCTCCCCTAAGGTGCAAAAACAGAACTGTCAGGCAGTCACTTTGTGCAGCTCTGCAAAGGTCACTTCTGTTCTGCCGAGCATCTTCTAAAATCACTCGAGTAAATGGGAGGATTTATTTTGCCTGCCCTGCTTTTTGTTACAGACGGGGAACACAAGATAGTTTCTCCACAAAAGTCAGAACTGTAACTCTAAGTGCACTTTAACCTCATCAACTTTAGGTATTTAAAAGACTCTCTAAAGAGTTTTGATTGAGAACACAAGTCAGCTGAACTCTGTACAGTTCAGGCAGCTTCTCACTCTTTTTCAGCATAATCATCCATACAACGAGGCCTTGCTTCAGCTGTTCAGTTCCTAGATTGGTTTTAAAACACATTATTTGTGCTATTGCCCGTGTTACTTGTTTAGTTAGCAGCTGTCATATGTCAGGATCAACTGAGCGATGATAATGCGCAGCAGAAATATTTCAATTATACATGGAGCTATTCTTAAGCATTTAAAAAAAGAGGGATGTCTGTCATCCAAGCCCATGTTATCCCAGAGGTGCACACCTGCTGCTGCTGGGTGTCAGGTGCATTCAGGACAGGCGTTTGATCTTCTGCTTTCATTGGAAATGGGTTAGATTTTGTGAGGGGTGCTGTGCGAAGAGAGGAAGTTCAGTTACAAGGTGTTCTGAGAAAAAAGGGACTGAAAAGCAATATTATTAAAAAGTGAGAAGTATTAGTGAAGGCTCTGGGAGCAACATGCTTGCCTTTTCCCTAACCCAGTGTGCCTTTGAGTCGCCACTGACTTGGTTCCTGGCAGGGAGAGTCTGCTGCTGCGGGCTCTGCAGTGTCAGAGCAGTTAAAGGGACACTGCCAACATGCTCTACCTCCTCAGGAGCAAAATGTGAATTACAAGTAGTTCCAGGTGCAGTGTTTGTCCTTGAGTATCCTTTGCTGATTCCTGTTGTCTCACAAACATGTTTTGAAACGCCTTTCCTTCCCTTGCTGCCACRTGAATGCCCAGTGACGGAGGGAGTGCTGCAAAGCCCATCCCTGGSTAGAAGGGTGGTGGTTTCACTTTGTCAGTCTCCCTGCAAAAAAAGCATGCRGTGGATGGTACCCTGCATCATGAGCCTTGTCAATACATTTATTACTCAAGTTTCAAGGCTAGGAAGACATCCCCAGGCAGCATAAGCACCTGCTCTTATGGAGTTTTCCCACACATCCTCTGCTGCTTTTGTCAGAGATAGGACAAGCTGCCTGGATCCACAGGCCCTCCCTGTGCAGCCATTTGCAGGTTATAAAGTATGGCTTCTTTATTTCTTCACAGTTATGTCAAAAACTGAGCCAGCTTCTTTAGTGCTCAGATCACAATTGAATTGGGCAGGGTTAGCAGTTAAGAAAATCTATATTTAACGTGGAGGTGACTAAACATTACTGGTGCCATCTCACAGGTACCTGATATTGCAGCTACTTTTGTCTATGGCTCTAAAATCAGGAATGAACCTGCAACAGTCTTGTACTAGTGTAATCACACAGGATGGAAGTGTGGCCACAAAGTCTAAAATAATCCAGCTATCAAAGCTYATGCGTTTCCATCCACTTTTTGGGCCCATTGTGCTTCTTCTGCCTGCAAGGGAGGCAAGTCTAAGGACACTTATTTGGTGAGTTACATCAGGTCAACAGAAAGAGGACAATAAATTATGTACAGCAGAAAAATGTCTAATATAGGAGTTGTGCGTTAAATACTGTGGTGTTAATATGACCAGATCAGGTGTGAGCATACAGTCAAATTGCATCAGTGAAACAGCCAGCTCTGCTACAATCCTCAAGTTTTAACATTAGTTTTATGTAGAAGAATAGAAAATAGATTTTCTGCAACTGGGCATTAATCCCAGATTCTATCAGAACCCAAGGTTGAATCTGAAACTTTTTGAAACACAGTTAAAACATCAAAAACATCAAAGACATTTGAAGCAGCAGTATCTAAGATCAGCACTTTTTTTCATGTGCCCGAAGCTTTTGTGATCCTTTAGCTGGTTCCATGTACCTGGATAACGTTTAACCACAGCCTTACTTAAAATAGTTAACCAAACACTAATATTCCTTTAAGAGGGCAAAGGATTCCACCTTATTTTAAAACTCCCTGAGTGAACCAAGCGAAAGTGGAAATGTCCTCACAGTCTTCTGCCCTTCTCCAACAAAATGAACCCAAGCAGGAAAGCTGACTTCAGCAACTTCAGTTTTGTCAACATTTGGTTCTGTTCTGGGTCGGAATAAAAAGGCAGAATATCAAAACCTGTATTGGGGTGAGGAGTTCTGGAAACRCTGAAACATTTTTAGTCCGACATCTTTGATTGAAGAAAAATATTTAGAATTTTCTCAGATAGAAATTCAATTTCCAAGTGGCCAGACCTGAGCTGCCGCGGTGCCTCAGGCAAATGCTGTGGATGGGGGGCACTGTGGGAGCCTAGCAGGGGAGCCCAGCCCTGTGAAGGATGGGGATGTAAGACAGCTAAACTATTGCTCTCACAAGAAATGGCTTTCAGCACTGTTATTTGAATTGTGGGAAGATTCCACTCTCATCAGAAGTCCTTCAATTACCTTTTTTTTCAAACAACAGATAATTATCCCCATTTAAAGGAGAAAATGATCTGTGGGTTTATTAGAGAAATGGGAACATTTGACCTAAAACACATTCTTGAAAGGTGGAATTAAGTGTTCTGTGCATAATTTTGAAGGGAAAGGAAAAAAAACAAAAAAGAACTCAAAACAAAAACTCTCTTCTCCCCCTCAACATATACAAATGGTTAATTTGATGTGATGTTTGTGACTTCAGAGAATTTGACCAGTGTTCTTCACTAAGAATCCACTAGTCTACTGGATTTTAAGACATTTATGGCAGGTATCACAACTTACTTTCTGGTGCATAATTTWATGTTTTTACTAATTAAATGCAATAATAGTAATGAATGCAGTCCTCAGGCTTGAGCAAACTCACTGACTTGAGCAATTCAGGTTGGTTTTTTTTAATAAGAATTTCTAAAAAAAAAAATAACAACAACAAACCAAACAAAGCAAACAAAAAACCATTAAAAAAGGAAATTATGAATATTTTTCACAAARTAAGAGGTTTCAGAGCTGTAGATGTACGCCATGCACAATTACATGCCTTACATGTCTTAACACATTCGTTCAGGGGCGTGGAAGGAGTTGTATGTCGTGGCTGTGAGGCTCCTGATTCTAGCAAAAGAGCAGTAGTTGCAAGTGGATCACAGCAGCTCTGCAGTTAAACACCTGTCTTCTTTGCAGAGAAACTTTCCCTATGCCTCTTTTAATTCCTTCCCTATTTCTCTTTCATTGCTATTTCCAGCAAGTGGAAGTGATGAAAAAACCTGACTTTGAGCTGTGTGTTGTCCTCTTCTCTCTTCTCCCTATTGGGTCACACAGAGTTATAACTTCACACAGGTTTGTGGTGAGGGTGGTGCTAGTGGTGATAGGAGATTTTATGAGAAGGAAGAAAGAGGGTTAAATATTTAATTTAGTGAACTCTGCCTCAATCCTCAGAGGAGAAGATAAAAAAGAAAAAAAAAAGGATTGTATTAAGGGGTTTTAAGGGAATGGGGTGGGCGATGTCAAAGAACTGGATGGAATGGAAAGCATTTTAAGGAACACAGATGTGTGGAAACACACATTTATGGAAGAAACTGAGAGGTGTATTGGGTGTTTCAAGAGAGACAGATGCATGAGATCAGCTTGCTCTTCATCCTCTTCTCCCACTGTTCTGCTGATGTCCCATCATCAGTGAGGAATGGAGAAAGATGAGACTGCTGYGGGGAGAGCAGAGCAGGGATGCTCAGTCCTGGGTGGGAATCAGGCAGAGGAAATGCTTGGTCAGCTTAGCTTTGAATGAAGAACAGAGAAGCCAAGAGGCAGAGGGAGGAGGAGAGGCAATTTTGGATGCTTTGTTAATTTAAAAGAGCAGTAGCACAGCAGACCCTGTGCTTGATGTCACCGATATGAATTTCAGGCCTTTTCTTCTCAGAGAGCATCAGGGAAGGAAGCAAGAAAGGCAGAGGTGACCTTCAGCCTTTCCCTCCCTAAAGAGCAGAGGGAAAGGGCTGTCAGATGCAAGGAGGTCAGAGGAGCTCTGGCTGTTACCACCCACCACCAGGAGAAAGGCTCATCCCTGCTTGTGTTTTGAGCAACAAAAAGAGATCTTGAGGGAAAGAAAACTTACTACATATCTTGCTGTAATGGATTTTAAATGCTTTTATTTACCAGCATTTGCAATAATTTTCTGTTGGTATCAAGACATCATCAGCTAAAGATAAAGGAATCTTTCAACTAACTGTGCATGGGGTCAGGAAATAATTCCCCTGCTCTCTCTGTTTAGCTTTGCATAATTGACCCTGTGAATTATGGGGGTGAAATGGGGAGAACACCATCTTCCAAGGCAGCAAGCACTACCTGGCAGAAGACAAGGACCAACACTATAAAGTCCAATGCAGCAAATTCTGTTGCCTCTTTTAATATCCACAGTATTTCACCTGGAGAGACATAGACCAAAACCCAAAAGGTGCAATGCTAAAGTAGATAAGTCTACTGCTGTTTGCCATGGTTTATTTCATCTTTGGCTAGAAGAAAATCTGATCAGTGGTGTAAATCCAAATTCTTTTCCTTCAGAACACTTGCCAACAATTTGGACAAGAAATTCACTTAGTGGATAAGTTAAGTGGATAAGTTTTATCTCTAGCCACTTTTATACACTGAAGCGCTGTGAAACATACCCAGCTGTCTAGTTCCTTGTCCCCCCGCTCCCCACCCATATTTTCTAAAGATAGTTCAAGCAGGTTCAGTTTATTACAGAATAGTTGGGGTTGGAAATGATCTCTGGAGTTCATCTAGGTCAGCACCAGGAGGGGTTGGAGGTATTTTTGATTTATGAGATAAACTGCCAGAACAAAGAGAAGCCAGTTAGGCTGTGCTGCTTTTATTTGTGGTTAGTAAAGAGCAGGTTTTCTTGTCATACATCCCACACTTCATTTAGAGAAGGAAAGTGCTGGCTTTACCAAAAAGTTTCTGCCTCCTGTTAAATGTGGAATAGTAAAAGTCAGTGGCAGACAGCAGTGGAATTATTGCTTCAGATACTGAAGTATTTGATTTTTCAAGCAAAGGGTAGAGGGCTAAGACAGAAAGTTTAGGTGTGGTGTGCAGGAGCTCTTATCTAAAAACACAGTCTTCATTTTGGCTTTGGCTGAGATACAAGAAGATGCCCATCTTAGCATCTTCTTAGCAGTTAGTAAAATCTGCTCCCTCAGCTTCCCAAAGCCTTTCCTACTTTAAGGAATGTAGCTAGGTCCTTCACTGGAGGCAGCTCTTACCACAAACGTCTTCTGTACTTGTGTGATCTTTCCCAAACCCACCTGTGGGGTTCAAAGAGAGSCTGGACCCCCTTTGTCTTTCTTGGCAGTCTGATGGTGCCCTCTAGATTTCCTCACACCTCTGTCCTTGACACCCTTGGGATCCTGAAAAGACCCTGAAACCAGTTCAATGCTCCACCGTCAGCACTGTTTTCACCGGGCATATGAATTCCCTAACTATGGTACAATCAACAAGAAAAAAGACACAAATTTTGGCATTTTACAAGAAAAAGCACTAAAGCATTTCATGGTTTCACAACTGTGCCAATGTACARATATTCAAAAGTGATGAATAAGACCCCCCCCAAAAAATCCACTGATCAGCTTTAAAAGATTTTTTTGTTCCCTTAGTGGTTATATTTGGCTTCTTATCATTTCTCTTGTAGTTTTCAAGTCTTCAGGGCTCAGGACTTGGTTCATATTTCCAAGCTTTTGTTGTTCACAGCAATTCATGTCTGGAAAGGTATTTATTTTTTAACTGAAAACCTGTGATTTGTACACATAACTGCAGAACTCGGAGAGGAGTCATGGATCAACACAAAATATTCTGACACTCAAAGCAGTTGCTGGTGTTGGTAATATGGGTTCATTACCCTGGTCTAGGGGCTTCTTTGAAACAAGCAAGTATGGTTTTAAGCATGGTAGAAATTCAAGTAGAAAAAAAAACCTTGATAAAAGAAGCCAGTAGCAAATAGCTGGTCTGCTATGACAAAGATGGTTCTTAAACTGTGTAAAGTTTTGCAGGAAATTATTTTTCATTAGGTGTGTGCTAGTGATGTCTTTGATGCTTGCATCCCTGAGGAGGATATGTACATCTTTTAAAGTGTTCCTGGAAATATTCCCTGTGAATTCATGCAAGAATTCACAAAGTTTAGCATCAATTTTCTTTAGCTCTAAGCAACTTCTCAGATGTATTTCTCTTGCATTCTAAGTATAAAAGGCAGTGGCCACTCAGTGAACCTGGAAAGTGGGGGTCTTGGATATATATTTTTCCCCCTTTACAGCAAAAGACAAGGGTTTCCTCATGTATAAGGGACAAAAAAACTGAGGAAGATAAGACAAAACCTGTGCAATGCGCAGCAAAGATTCCTCTGAGAGGACCCAGTGGCTTAAGAAAGACCCTTTGAATGATCAGTTCCCTTATGTTGTTCATTGATTTTCTCCTGGTTTTCCCTTATCTTTCCTTTCCTGTTGATATCTCTTTAATTGACTCCTGATTACAGATTACACCAGTTACAAACTGTTATTTGTCAAACAATGCAGCCAGGCTTCTCTCTGTGGCTCAGAAAAACGCATGAAGCWTTTGATAGTTTTAGGAGGTTCAAACTGGACAAACTGTAGAGAACATAAGAAGATCTGGTGGTAATTGGCAAAGGAAGAATCTGTATAGAGTCTTCCTCAAGCAACTACCTTGTTTACACTCCCAGGCCTTTGTACTGTTAGGAAATCCTGTATCCTGCAAGAATTACAATGCAGTAGAATCTGCAACTGAGTTCAAAATGTGCTTCTCGGACTCATTATCAACTTCAGCTCTGTTTGCAATGCTTAGCATATAAATTATTTAAATTAAACAAACTACATAAATTATTCAAGTTTCTTTCCCCCCTCCCCTTATCTTTAACAGACACTGCAGAAGTTCAGYGCTAGTGGTGTCACCCTTCACTGCCAATCAGATAGGAGTGTTAAAGGCATCTCACAGAGCTGGCAGTGCCTAAATGACCAGGAGACTCTTAGGAGGCAGCTACCAAAAGCTGAATGACAGTGACCCTGGAACAACCCACCACCAGTGATGGGCAGCATTCTGCTCAGCAGTGTAAACAAGGAGGGAGCTACAAAGGGAATACGTGCAATCCAACCTTGTCAAATTCTTTCTGCTTTGCCTTTGGGTGTCCCCAGGGCTTGTTGCTCTTGCTGTGGGGAACCTGAGGTTGTCATCAGCCATGCTGCAAGCAAACCTAGTGCAATGTTAAGGGCCTTTCCCCTTAGGAGATATTACCTTGACCTGGCTCCCTTATCCCCTGGTGAGGTACTTACAAGCACCAAAGGAATGTGGCCTTGTTCTCTTCAGCTGCCTCCTTTCCTGCCATCTGCTTTTGTATCATCTTCATGGSCAAAGCCCACAGTGGCTAGAATGAAGCTCTGATTTGAAGGCATGTGCAATCTCATGTCTCTTTAGGGCCTCAGCCCGGTATCTGTTTAGGTGCTCCATGTAGGCAGGCATGGCTCCTGGCTCCAGGAGGGCAATAAATACAGAGATTGCTTAGAGGGAGGGCTGTCAAGGGCTGGTTTGCAGACAGCCATCAGGGAGAGGCAACAACAAAGTGTAATTAYAATAGGAAACATGAACAGAGCCCTTAGTTTCAGTGGATGGCCTGAATTGCTCATTATACACTGGTCTTTTCTTCCCTCTTTCGTTCTTGCTATTTTCTTAATTTCACATCTCAAATATGATTTAAGAAAGCAGCTCTACCACATCCCCTGATTTTGCTCTGATTGATTTGTAAATCTGTGAGGACATGGTTGAGTTAGATTTCTGAGAACGTCCAGACAGTGTGATACATCACAGCCGTGAGGTTTGTGGGGGCCATATTTTAGCTGTAGGGAAACAAATAAATTCTTTTGTTCATCACAGTCTCCGTGGACCATCCATGTGATGGTTCAATACARGTGTAAATAACAGAAGATAAATTCCAAGATATTGATGACTGACTGTTTAGTCTTGAGTTAGTGTAGCTAGCAAGGATTGACATCAATCCAGGCTGGAGGGGAGTGAGACAGATAAACTTATAATAAATATATAAATCATTTGAAGGACATAAGGATGGGCATGGCATGATCCTTGYTGAAGTGAGAGAGCAGTACAGGTCATGCAGCAGAAGGACATGATGCAAAGAGCTATCTGCTGAGACATGGGTTAAAGTATCAGAGCATCATCCCCTCTTTGTATGGCTTGAGCATCCCTACAGACCAGGCAGCAGAGCCACAGAGGAGGAGTACGGCCTTTTTGCCACTTCAGAGAATCTGAACCTGSTAGAAAGGAGGCTCAAGGCTCAAATGATGTGAGTGTGATGGAGAGCACACTGCCACCCTTGTGACTTGACAATAAGTCTCATGATACTCAGAGCTTTCCAGTTACCCACAGCTCTTACAAATATTTGTGCATATAAAAGCCTGGTTTTCTCTGATTTAAAAAGAGTAAAAGATTACATCCCAACCACAAGTTCTGGAGAACCTGAACTCTTAGAGCACAGAAAAGCAGAAAAGAGACAAAATTATGGAGAGAAATAATTGAAAAACAAAGCAGAGCAAGCACCATTTTAATCCCTTCTCATGATTCAGAGCAAGCAAGGAGAACACACTCTCCTGTCTCATTTTTCAGCAGTTTGGGGTTGCTGAAATGCAAGCAGGTGAGAGATATGTCGTATTCATTAAAGATGGATGTGGCGTGCTTCTTTCTTTTCTGACCATCAAGAGATGACATTCTGTGTGTGGTGATAACTAAGAGGATAAGATGGTGTTTCTATTGGTTTCATGCTTGCCTGTATTGGAGTAGATAGATGTAATCACCCTGGAGATACTGTATTTACTTCTCTTTACTTATTTACTGTGTTTCTTTTATTTCACTTTAGGGGACTAGGCTGGAATTGACATTTCTTTCTCTTCAGCAGCAGCCTCCTCTCTCAATGCAGAGTCTCTGGGCACTGAGTTAAGCCAGACAGTGGAATGGACCTGCTGTAAATAGTGTTGATAAATTGGGTAGATAACACAGCATGGCCTGGTTTACCCCAGTGCACAGAGTAATAAAAAGGAGCTTCCGCCTCGGAAAGGTCACGGTATTGACAAGGGGAGCAATTGTGGGGATGGCAGTAGTGAGACGCCTGTCACTAAAGTCACTTTTCCACAGGAGATGCTGAAAGCCTTTTCCTCACTGCCCTCACCCTCACAGCTCTCGATTTAGTGGTGCTGGGAGGTCTGTGAAGATGGTCTGTGAAGCTCCCTGGTGCCAAAGCGAGCTGAGCTGCAAGGCTCGGTTGGATCTCAGTTGTATCTCAGTTGGATCTCAGGATCCAGCCAATCCCAAAATAGCCAATTATGCAGGGACTTTTCCAACTTGACCAAAATGTGGTATACTCCCCAGGGCAGGTCTAAGCATCTTTAGATGGGTTTTCACCATCTAAAGCCTGTGGAGCCGCAGGGTCTTAGTGAAAGTGGTGGTGCCACGAATCAGTCACAACACTGCCAAGCAGTTCAGTGGTTTCAAGCAGYAATTTTAAAAAAGGTCTTTTTTTAATTCTGTGGTTACATTTCTCAGTTCATTCACCTGAGAGAAGCATAATAGCCAGTAGAAGACCCACCTAATAGACATCATTGAAACATAATTTTGGAGACACAAGATCACTTGTGGGTCACACACACTGAGCAGAACTCAGGTGTGCCTGGCATGATGGAGATCTGCCAAAGAAATAGCCCCAATAGATAATTAAGTCTCAGACCACTCTAGGAAAACCTGCACCCAAAAAATATGGTCCTCAACAACCCTGCCCGCCCCTTTGAGCAGTCAAAGCAAATGTGTGTTCAACAAACCAAAGCAGAGATGATAGAACATAGAGTGCAGTGGGGTTGACATGTATCCACAAATAAATTGAATAATCTCTAAGGTCTTGCCTAGACTTGTGGTCCTTTTCATGTCRCAGCACTTCTAAACAGCTTTCCAATTAACAGACCCAGTATCAGGACTGGAAATTCAGGTCCAACAAGGTCTCATTAAAAAGCAAGGCATACAGCCCACCAGCTGAATTCCATGAACCATGSCAATTGGTACTGGGATGTGACATGATTATGTAATAGCAGCCATTCTGTGTCACATTGAAGGTCCTTGTAGTCCAACAACCTTCCCCAACACTGGCCAGCAAAGCATGCTTAAAAAAACAAAATTGAGAGCAAAGTGCTTGTTACAWTTTTTTTTGTCCCAACTACTCTTCCAGCACTCCAAAGCTTATGGGATTCCTGAATCAAACTTGCATCTAAAGCACTTTGTACATTAATGAGAAAGTATACACTAAGTGATGGCATTGCTACATGGTGGKGAAAAACATTTGTTCTCCCCAAAGAAGCTAAACAAATATGACAAAGTATTGATTCCATCATTTTATTTCAAGAGTGGTGCCCATGGTGTATTAGGAAAGGGAGTGTGTCCACAGTAGAGCAAACTCCTTAGATCTTTAATGTGTTTTTCTACCCATATAACTGATGTTGTTTTAGAAATGGGAAGAGTAATGGTTTTGGCCACTTTCTCTGTCTTTTGACTATTTACTTACTACAAAMTTGGCTTAATAGTAGTTTCCAACAGCACTCATGGCCTACTCCCAGCTAGGAAACTCTTGTGAGTTCTTTATAAATGAGAATGAGGTTTCGGGGACATTCCTATTTTGCATTAAGAATTGGCCCACACCGAGGACTAGGGTTTGATGTATCATCAATTTGTGTCACTTACTACCATTTCAAATTCAAAGTGACATGGATTTGGAAACCCTGCTAGATGCGGAACTGTGGCGAAAGGGCTGAGTTCGGCCAGGCTGGGAAATTGTAATGCCTTGAGAAGGTGACAGTAAGCTGGCTCAGGGGAAGCTTAAGCAAGGCCCAAACAGTGCCCTRTGCAAAGGCTATCTAATGATTTAATACCCCTGTTCCTGGACAATGGTGTCATGAAGCCCAGAACAGCAATCCTTGCTTTGGCCACACAGCACAGTTTTCYAGGGAGCCAAGATCAGCTCATTAGACTGCAAGATCTGCACTCCTTGCAAGAAGCTGGTCCCCATCCAGTTTTGACAGTCTCAGCCAACCTGTGCCATCTGCCTGGGACAGCTCCCCAAACACACAGCAAAGCCTTTCTCAGAGCCCCAGCCACATGGAGGGAATATTTCAGAGTGCTGGAAACAGTGGTCACTGTCAAGCGCAGTAGTTTTTGGCCCCAGCGGCCACTTTGTCACAGATGTTGCTGAATTCTTTTGTAATTTCCAAGAACTTCTGGAAGGCAAAAATTAATTCAGTAATCACAAAATTAGAAAAGAACAGGAAAACTAAAATTGGTAAGCATCCACCTAATAGTTAATATTCTCCTTCTCCCCTGCCTCTGACTGCAAACCTCCTCCCTTTATTGGCAGAATGACCTGGACCTGGGTTCCTGTGAAGTGAAGTTAGYTTGGGTTAGTCTTGCAGGAGGCTCTGGGCTCTCAGTGGTGATGGGAAGTGAGATAATAGGGCCCTCAGCAACTCACCCTCACCTTAGCCTTGTCCACTGGGCACACATGGGCTRATGCATTCTGCTCCTATTGCTAAGCAAGTTGGGGTTATAAACATGATTTTCATAATTGGGTTTTAACATACATAGAAACCATCCAGCAGCGATGATAGCTTTGCACCAGAAGAGCCTTAAGACAGAGAACAGCTTCTCTGAAGTGTTAAGAATCCCAGCATATTTATCTTAATAAGTTTTATTACAGCCTGCCAGTTTAAACCTAATGACTAATTTATCGTATAAAATACCAGCAATATATTTTTTGGTTTTGCTAATTAATTATCTCAAACAAAGGTGATATTTATAAAACTGTCCAGAAATGGTATGTGCATTAAAATTGCCTTGCAGCAGGAGATGAAATTATTACTAATATGGGATCAAATTATTACTGTATTGACTTAGTTATTTTATTACCTCATAATGGATTTCTTCATTATTTTCATTATTTTCCCCGGGATTGTAGCATTCATGATTGCATTAAAGTCTGTTAATCTATGCAAATATCATTAGGAGCTACTAATAACCATGGCAACTTTCTTCAATTTCAAGGAATGTGGTAAGTACTCCCAACGCATTGTTAGGTTCTGTTAGTGTGATGGGATTAACTCAGCCCCCAAGTCCTTGGGACAGTGGGTGGGCAGCAGATCCCTGTGAGCCTTTCATGCTTTAGGGATAGATAAAGTGGAAGGTGGGAATTTGCTCTTCTGCTTAAGAGGTGGCACAATTTTCAGCTTCACTACTGTAACCTGCCTGATGCAAACCAGGTCAATTGTTAGTTTGGAAAAGGGCCGTGTCATAAATTTCCTCTGCATTTCCAGCCCTGCTGTGTATCCTCAGAAACAATAGCCCACCCCATGGCTCCATGTTTTAAAACTGCAGTGGGAATCAGATATTTTCTAAAGGTCAGGTCATGGAGTTGTGGCTTTTCTACATGCAGGACGAGGCAGAAGCAAATAAGGAAGGTGAATTTTCAACACTGGCATAGATTTCGAGTGTCTCATGTGTGATCTAATGCCTTCACACTGATGTTTCAGTGGTGCTCAACGAACCATTTTTGAGAGGACTGAGATTGCTGCAGAGCTGTGTCTGTCAGTGTTTGTATYGACCACTTCAAAAAAATGCGGGCAAATATTAATCCTTGGATGTTTCCCTTTTCAACACCTCTGAAAACTGAAAGATGTATGCATGAGTAGAATGATAGGTAAGGGAAAATACACAGCTGCTGAATGGTATGACTATTTATCTCCCTCACCTATTAGTCTAGTTTCACATCTCCCATACTTAGATAATGAGGTTACAGACACCTTTGTAGTAACGCACACAAAATTAAATAGAGGAAAATCAGGTTAAATTGGATCACAGAGTGACAAGGATGGAATTTCATCTCTTTACCCATATCTGTCTGTATGTCTCTCTAAATAATCTAGATCCATAGCTTATATGAAAGCAAGACAATCCCAACAGCAACTCTCCAGCAGTGATTTCCAACTGATCAGTGGTACATAATTCCTACAATATTAGGGCTTACATTGGGCTCTCCTGTCATTTCTGAATGGCACCTGGAGCCTCCTCTTTGAATTGACCTTAAACTGAAACCAGTTTAGGTCCAATTATAAGAGCTAGTGAACTCTGAGTGCCCTTGTTTTGCTCCATCAGCATGTGCACCACAACTGAGAGGAAGACAGGCTTTGAAAATGTTAAAGGCTTCAGTTTTTGACACAAAAGCTGCATTCTGAACTATAAACAAGCAAAATGGACTTGAGATGTTGGTGAGCAATCCCACAGCCCCAGGGATTCACAGGAATTCTGTCTTCTCCCTCAAACAGTAACAAGAACCTCCCTCCAAAAAATCTTGTAAAAAAAAAAAAGCTTAAAAACACTGCTGTGGTGGCAGAGCAAAGTGGTGTTGGTTTAGGCATTTGCACCTCTGTAAATGAATTAACAAAATGTGATTGTTTTATGTTTGGCTGTCAATCTGTATTTGGCTCAGAGGGGATAATTTTTACTCAGAATGTGTTAAAAAGTAGTTCTGTAGATGGTAGCAGTCTTGGACCCTGTGAAACTCTCAGCTTTTTTGCATGAGCTGACCTTGTTTTGTTAAATAAAAAGAGACCCAAAAACAGCATTCAGGAAGAGAAAAAGAAGGGTGAATCCATGGAAAACAAACAAATAAAAAAAAGAAACAAACAAAAAAAAACACGCAGAGAACAAAACATAAAACCCCCACCATGCTACTTTCCCTCTATTCTTTCTTTCTTTTTCTCTTTTTTGTTTTTTTTTTTTTTTTTTTTGAAGAGCCACTCTTCATGATGAGATGTAAAATAAAGGGAAAAGCAAGCCCAGAAGAAATGCAGGCATTAAATTGGATGGATGGGCTGAAGCTGTTATGCGTTAATTGCATTTCAGGATCAGCTGGGCCCCCTCTCAGCTCGGCAGCAGAGCCCCAGTCTGCTGGGGGGCTGAACAAAGGACAGTAACAAAGCAGCACTGAGGGTCCTATCGAGGGTCTCTCTGGCTGGTTTCCTTTCACTGCCTGTTGCAGAATACAAGCTCATTAATTCTTGGAGTTTAGACAGACTCTRCCAGGAAAGACTCTCTGGCAAAACYACTGAATGAACCTCCCAGCTTGAGCTGCTCAGGAGTTTTGGGACTGGGAGCACAGGTCTGCTTGTGTAGTTCAACAGACAAGGGTCTGGCAAAATTCTCAGGTCAGCCCTGCTCAGGAATTACAGCAGATTTAGGTGTGAGGAGACAGATACGGAAGGAGGATAAACATCTGCCTATTGCTACCCAAAACATTAATTTAGAAGGAGGTGGGTCCCACTAGAATAGTTTGGCTCTCCTGTGCTCAGCACTSCTTTTAGGCCAGGCAGAGAGTGCAGTGGTTTAATTTAACTTAAAATGGAGGATGTAAAAGCATGCTTTGGACAGATGTGGAAGTGGGAAGCGAGGTTTCCTTCTTGTGACTTAAATCAGAGGAGTTTTGGAGTATCTGGCATTGGTTCTGAATGGCTGATAGCTGCTAATGAAAGGCTTGCTCTCAGTCTGACTGGGTGGCTTTAATGTAATTTGGAACTTAAAAAAGTCTGCATTCCAGGGGTGATCCCAATTCTGTCATCTTGAGCCCATCTCAAATAGCAGTGAGGGGACATAATTATGTGGTGTAAATCAGGATGGTTTCCCTGATGGTGCTGATTTACACCATCTGAGGACCTGGCTCAGCTCTGTTATGGCAGTGAGCTGCACTGCCTAACCTCCCTGAATTCCCTGCATGGATTCTACACATCACTTAACTTCAGGCAAGACTTCCTCACATTGTCTGAATGCTAATTGCACTTCTGTGCTGCAGCTTATATTAAAATTAATATATAATTCCAAAAAAATAGAGATAATTGAACTGACCCAAAATATAACCTCTTTCCTTATTTCTTAAGCACTTGAGTTTTAGCACAAATCTCTTTTACTGCAGGGGCTTATGTTGTGCCGTCAGCAAATGCAAAGAGCAATTAAACATTTAACATGATCACAAGGAAAAGAGGAAAGCTGCTGTTTAAATGCACCAAGGAAAAAAAAAAAGCCCAGGAAAACAGCCTCTTGGGTCTAATATAAGACAGAAAAAATGCACTACGGTCAGTTCAATTCAAGAGCTTTGTTTATCAGGGATCTAGTATATTATTTTTTAAAATAAAATTCTTACTTTGCTGGGCTCCTTAGAAGGAGTTTCAAACAATCCTGTGCCACAGAGATGCCAGGTTGAAGCAAACACTCTCTGGAGGGTAAGCAATATGATTTTCACCTTCTCTTTGTTTTCCTTAGTTGGGAGGGTTACCTGGATCTTGGGGAATATCTGCTTCTGGAAAGAGCTGCACTGCATTTCCTCAAAAGAAGAAAAGAAGTTACAGACTTCAAAACTCTGCATCCCTACTGACATTCCTCATTTTTCTGTTTCACACATTTTCCTGCTCTGCTAAAAGCACGTAATCTAACCTATGAGTCATCTTGGTCAGTGCTGCTGCCTATACYCAAAGTATTAATAAGAGGAATTAGTCCTGTTTGTCAGTCTGTCTGTGAATGAGAGATGTGGGATTAAGTCGCTGGATGATATTTGTTTTCTGTAGCTTATAGAGAATGTTTATTCAGTTGCCATAAGGACATCAGGGTCATGCAGCATGATATGCAGCTTGAGCAGGCAACTGCAGTGTGCAGCCCCATTTAGAGGGGAGTCGAGTCCCTATCAGAGAAAGCAGCCCTTATTTGACATTCTGGTTGTCTGAGGGGCCTGCCTTAAAAATGCCCTTGGAGTCTGTTTCCCTGGGACAAAAGGATGCACAGCAACACAGGCTCAAAAAGGCCTCGGTCCTGGTAAGGGGTGGYTGGGGAGAGCAGACAAGTAATGGGACTCCAGGGCTGCTGTCAACCTGACAGCATCTTAACAAAGATACAGAGGAATTTTGGGGGGGCCTAATTTAATAGGATTCAATAGGCCAAATTTAATAGGATTTGTCAGGTCTTTTCATGGGACGCTACCATTTTYCTTTAAGTGTTTTTCAGGATAGTCTTCTCGATCCTGGTGAGTGGTTTAGGAAAGGGGGGCAATGCCAGAAAGCCACACAAAAAAGTAATGAGGTTGCTCATCAGTTCTGTGGGCAATCAGGGTATGAGCTGCTGAGACAATCTTTTTTGGAAGAGTCCAACACAGGGAKATTCTGAAATGGGGTGCTGGTCACCAGAAGGGCCACCTGGTGCCCAGAGCAGACTTTCCCTAGGATTTAAAACAATCCTATTGAGCAATTATCTGAACCCATTTCCCTACATTTTAAGAAGGCATCTGAATGCCAGAAAACGGAATCTATTTCTTCCTCCTCTGAGATTTTTAAGAGTTTAGGATTTAGAGGACTTTTTTTTTTCATGGAAACAGCTGTAAAAGTTTTTAGGTTGAATTCAGAAAAAGTGGGAAAACTACTCAAATATCAACTGCTTTCTGCCTGCAAAAGCATTTTCTTCTCAGCTCTTGGATTAACACCTASACTCAGGCATGCCTGTGACACAGAGTGGCTCTGTATTTGCCAATCTCAATTTTTTTGGGGATTGCAAGATCAGACACAAAGCAACATTTTCTCTAGTAGATTGTGCCGCTAATACAATAAAGGTCTAATATATTAATGAAWAAGGATCTATAATATGCTAATATTTCTGCATCGCATTAATATTCTATTAGACTAATGTATTATTATGCTAATAAGTCTATTAAAAATGCAAAATATAATTATACATTTTGTATGGCTCCACTGTTGAAATCTGATTCCTGCCCTAGACACACTTGTGTGTATTTCTAGCAATTGTATTACCTGCTGTGCAAAGTTAGCTTGATCTACACCTGATGTCTTTCATCACGCACCCCAAGCAGCCAAGAGAAGATTTCATACCCCCAAACCCATTAACAGGTGAAACAGATTAAGTGCTTCAGCAGGTCTGGATTTCAGCTGTGGGAGAGACAGGCTGACAGCCATGCTTTACACACGCCTCACCCTCTCCTGGAATTTACCTTCCTTTTCACTGAGCAGCTGATTGAGAAGGGACCCTCCTCTGGGTGGGTGTGTTGTGGCAGGAGGGACTAACACACCTAAATCCCGGCAAGCCAATCCCTTAGGAAAGGGTGCTGTGTGAGACCCGTTGAAAGAGATCCCTTTCTCTGTGGCGTTTTCTTTTGCCAGGTTTAGGCAGCTCCCAATTCAGTTACTGTTTATATAGTTTGTTCTTTAATGCCTAATTTCCCCTGACACTATGAAAGGAGCCTAATCCACAGCCRAAGAAGGCTGTGACTTCCTCTGGACAGCTAATCCTGAACAACAGGGCACTGTGTGTCTGTTTTTCCCCCTGGTCCCAGCCCTGGCTATGCTTCTGCTCTTCTGTCGCTGTTRAAAGAGAATTTTCAGTGTGTGCCTCCCACTCTCCATAAATATATCCACACTCCTGCTCACTCCTGAATAATGGCATTTGGAGGAGAGGTCTCCTGCAGATCTTTCTACCACAGCTAAATGTTCACTTGATTGCTTTTAGATGGGCCAATTAAGAATGAAAAGGGAAAGTGAACAGCATGGTTTTGTTTTGTTTTAAAAATGTCATGTTTGCCAAGTTTATTAAGCAGGAGCTTAGAATGAATATTGAATTTTCAAAGACTGGCTCTGATAAAATTTAGAAAAGAAAGTGGAAGGACATGTCCTTCCCCTTGTCCCTGTCAGGATAACTCGCTGCCCTGTATCAATGTCTGCATCTCCTGGCACCAGCCATTTAATGGATGTTACAACAGACATCTTTAATGAAAGAACAGGGCTTCTGTTACCTGTCTGAAGATCTATTCACTTCTTTATTGCCACTGAAAAGAGGCAGAGAATTGAATGGAGAAGGTTTCTGACCAAGAGAAATCCTTTCTAATGGAGAGGAAAGAAACTATATGGGTAGAACTCATGGTCTGTGGAGGCTGAGGCTCTCTGTCACTGGAGGCTGGTTAAAAATGGGAGAAATGTATCTGTCAGTAAAAACACACTTGAATGTGGTTCTGCATTGTGCCCATTGAGCTAGGGAGCTTCTCCAGGATCCTGCCAAACCTTTCCTCTGGCTCTGCTCCTTCCTTCATAGGCAGCAGACCCAAGGCTTTATGAAGACCCTCGGAGCTCTCAGGGTTTGTTTGGTACCCAAATAGCAAAGAAGTTGGGATGGMACAGAATTATCCTTAAGAGCTGAATAGGAGGAACAGTTTATAGGTGCATCATAAAACTCAGAAGTGTGCTCAATTTCACAAGATTTAAGGCTTCCATAAGCATCTACATGCTTCACACAGCCCACCTGTGCAGCACTGCCTTGTGCATGAATAACTTCATTGTGTGGAGGCTGATTCTGTTGCAGTAAGGATCCTGCTGCCATTAACAGTGACTGGATTTCTCTTTTAGAGCAAGAGAAAGAAATCCAGGTCCGTGAAAGTGAAAATCGAAACATTTCATTATTATTTTCTATTGGTATTCAGTACAATTTATGTGCGTGTATATATATATATATATATATATGTATATGCATGAGTGATGAGGAACATATGTGACTCCCTGACTTAAATTTAGGACACATGGTGAATGAGTAAAGGACTCAACTACACAATATTCAAAATCATTTTATTTTTACTGTAAAAATCATCTGACTTCCAAATTTCACTATTTTCAAGGCAGCAGCATAATGATTATGTACTGGGTGAAGATACACAAAGCATGGAATTCCCAGCTCTGGTCTATAAAATAGGAAACTCATACTCAAATCTTTACACTGCCCATGCCCTCAGCTTGCTTGTGGTGTTYAAGTCCCACAGCAAATTCCAGTTATGTTATTGTCATTATTTCCATTACTATTTTAATCCATGACTCATGCACCACCATTTGCTGTGGATTCTCCAAGATGATGTCAAGTGGTTTCAAACTGCTTCATCAACTTGAAGTTCAGTGGAGCTACGCTGATTTACATGAGCTGAGACTTTAGCCCAAAGTTCCTATTGAAAGTGACAGAAAGCTTTTTGCTGGTCTGTCTCTCCCTGGGAAAGATAACGCTTTTCACAGGAAAGCTGTTATTTGGTGTGTTCCCTTATGTAACAGCACTGATGGCAAAGGAGAGAGACCAAAAACATGAGGACACTAACACTCAGGAATGGCTCAGGGTGCTGAAGTGACCAAAACCTCTCCACAGCACAATGCTGGGCTGTTGTTAAACAAATGCACAGAAGGAGGATTTTATCAAAATCTGTTCTTCAGTTTTTGCAGATGTCTTAAATCTACATTTGTGTGGAACAAAAGTTTAAGTGTAGATTATTACTCCAGCCTTTTGTTTTGCCTGAGTTAATGTGCTCAGCAAAAATCTTCCTGTCCTGCCTTCCACCTATATCTCTGCACCAATACATATCTAAAATATTTCTTTTCCTTCTCCTAACACAACCAGAGCAGAAGTTAACCATGTTGATTGTCTTCTTGTTTAAGTGGTATGTTGGCTATTTTATAGGGTTTCTTGACCTCTAATTGGTCCATCCACAAGGGGAGATAAAAGTACCCCTATGCACTTCACCTATAACCTTAGATCTGCTGGATAAGGTCAGATATTTAATGGCTAGTATTTGTGAAGCCATCAGCATCTTTAAGATGTGTGTGGGCTAAAAAGCAAGAAAAGCCTTGCAGAAGGAGGGTTATGTTGCACATCTCTGTGTCAAAGACCAGCCCAGACATTCCTGTGCCAGCCCCTGGAATGAGAGTTTGCTGCAGGAATCCTGAGTTGCAGATGCCCGGTAGATCAATGTCTATCTGTGTATTTTCTCCTCTTGSGTTTGTTTCATACCAGAATAAATGAGGAAAGATTGGCCTGTAATGCTTATACAGAATGCAATTCCCTTTCTATATAATGCTCTTCCTTTTGACAGAGAGGCTTCTTTTCCCCTCTAACAATTTCTGGTTTTCTTTCTCTTGATCTCACTTTTCTGCAGTCTGCATGCAGGCGTGTGTAAAAAATCAGGGTGAGAGGATTTGGTCTCTAGGCAAAGAAAACACCAACAAAAGGAAGCATAACAAGCAAATCCCTCTCTCCTACTCTCCACACGGGCCCTTCAAGCCCAGAGTTTCATGCAGGAGTGGTTAGTCGGGACCAGGAGGGAGGCAAGAGCCCTGGAGGAGAAAAAACGTTTGCAATCTTTGAAAGGAAGTAAAGGTGGGGGAAGACCACCCCATCAGTGTAACCCCAGTGAAATTTCATCTTGACCTGTTTTCTCTTAATGAGTTTTTTTTCATCTTTAATTTGATGGGTCTTCCTACCCAAAGGAGGGCTGAGAGAGCAAGGGAAAGGGGAAACACAACAGTAGGCTAGAGAGCAAAGTCTTTGTTATATTTGTTTCTTTCCCTYTTAACTGATAGCTAAAATGTCTTTCTAATAAATTCCTCTGTCCTTTTACTAATGTATTTAGCAGAAGATTGGGTTTGGAAATATCAAATGAAATAAAGAAATCAAGAAAGATTGCAAAGATTTGATACAGTGTCCAAAATTTAGGAGAAAGCAAAATAAACGAAATCCTTCCTTCCTTCCTTCCTTCCTTCCTTCCTTCCTTCCTTCCTTCCTTCCTTCCTTCCTTCC
>JACDOX010000134.1:1224779-1244471 GCA_014549065.1 Cardinalis cardinalis
TTCCGCCACTTCCTCCCTTCCTCTCTTTCTTCCTCCCTGAGCTAGGAAGTTCAGCAACACCATAAACCTATTTTGATCTTCTGGGTTATATATCTTGGAGCATATCTAACTGGCTATATCAAGCCATAATAGTATTTAAAGGGAAAAGTAGTGGAGTTTTTACAGTAAGGAACAGGAATGTCAGGAGCAGGATGAGTTTGGCATGGCTTAAATGGGATCTGATCTTTTTGATAAAGAGTGGGACAAATTTCCACCAAAACATTCATCACAGATTAGAGTCTGAGACAAAGTGAGAAACAGGTTTGGTTGTTCTGGTTGATGTGGTTTCACATCTCACTTCCTCTCCCTCTTTCACTCTCTTTCACCCATACATCCACAGGTAGACTTTGAATGTAATATTTTGCACATCTCCTACAACTGCATTACATCCCGCTGGCCATATCTTGACAGGCTGCATCAGTCAATAATGATGTAATATTAAAGGGTAATGACACAGCCATGCAGAGTAATGAGAGAAAGCAATTTCTCTCACTATTTACCCATTTACCAATCGATTGAATTTATCATGTCAAAAACACAGGGATAAGTCCATGAGAGGCTGACATATGTTCCTATTGTGTAGTGGTTCTGCTCAGCTGGCTGACAAAAAATGTCTAAGTAAACATATTAAGTTAAATTCTGCTCAGGGTGTGAAGACAAAGGAGAAAAAGGAAACAAGCCTGGACATGAACTTGGACTTGGAGAGTGGAAAAAATATTACTAAGAAATAAGGAGATGAAAGAAGGTAAAAAAATGCAGTTTGGGTCCATGCAGTGAGCATCAGTTGAGGCATGTGTGTTGTTTCASCAGAGTAATTAATTAATACAGGTGTGTCTGTTACTATAGACTTTTTCAATACTGCAATTCCACCTTGCAATCCTTCCTTTGAGAGTCTCTMTAGGCTCAGAAAACATCTGTGGTTCTCACAAGCTGCCCCTAGAGAAGATTAGGATGGACAAACTTCATTTACAATCAGGCAGAAAGTGAAACCCAGATAAATCCTTAGATTAAGCGGAACAGGACCTGCATTCCCTCCTGGCACTGAAACAGGGGAGGAGCTTGGATCAGCCACAAGCAAAGCTTGATGGCCAGATGTGTCCAAGAAAATTGCATTTGGAAAAAGCAGGAGGCAGATTTTATGCATAAGTTGGTAAGGAATTCCTCAGACTTTCTGGAAGAAGAGAGTCTTTCAGCAGTGCTGTCATTATTTTGGGTTCTTCCACCAAGAAATTTGAGGCTGATGTGACAGAACCCTTCTGCACCATCATTGCTTTTGATTTCCATTTGAAGGTATTGATATTCCCTCCTCTGAAAAGCAAACTGGATATACATTTCCAACACAGCTGCCCATATTTGCAAGGATATTTAGGAAACAGATCCTGCAAAAGTCGTATGGCTCTTGGAGCAGCCCATTAGGAAGAAAGGTGTMAAACTCTGAATCTGGCTGATTACCACATGATGAAGTGTTTGGCTTTACTAAACCACAGGCATCCTGCACAAGCTGTGGGGAAAAGGATAAATACACACCATATAGCAAGAGAGGTCATATGTAAGGTGCTGCTCTAAAATACTGTGTTCAAGTAACTGAGCAGGGACAAGAATAGGGTGGAGAGAGGAGTTAAAATCACTGAGACTCCATCAAAGATGGGAATTCACAGGTCCTGGGCCAGGGAGGTTTAGAACTGAGGGCATAGAGAAAGGAGAGGGATAAGGATGTTGCAAAGTATTTTTTCTTTTTATTTTCTTTCTCTGAGCTGTTTATAGATGTAATCCTACAACTGCAGAGTGTAAATCCTACACAAGCCTGAGCGATTATTGCAGCTGGAGGCTCTGGGTGGTTTTGTAACCTCTCTGCTCCACTTCAGCTGCTGAAAGCCAGGAGGGAAGAGGAGCAAAGGGAGGGAAGTGAGAGGAGGGAGGAGAGCTGGACTCTAGCAAAAACCTTGATCCAAAAGCCCATCTATTTTCCCAGCATTTAATGCCTCATGGATGCTGTCCCAAAGGGGGAAGCAGTGTGATCAGCAGGTAGAGAGAGGTGATTCTCCCCTTCTGCTCTTGTGAGACTCCACCTGAAGTGCTGAACCCAGCTCTGGGACCCACAACATAGGCAAGACCTGTCAGAACAGGTCCAGAGAAGGACTACAAAGACGATCAGAGTGCTGGGGCACCTCTGGTATGGAGACAGGCTGAGACAGTTGGGGCTTTTCACCCAGGAGAGGAGAAGGATCCAGGGTGGCCTTCTAGAACCTTCTGGTAACTGAAGGGTCTAAAAGAGAATGGGAGAGGAACTTTTTTAAAAGGACATGTACTGAGAGGACAAGAGGTGATATCTTTAAACTAAAGGACAACAGGTTTTGATTAGACATTAGGAAGAAATTCTTGACTGTGAGTGTGTTGAGGCACTGGCACAGGTTGCTCAGAGAAGCTGTGGATGCCCCATCCCTGGAACTGTTCAAGRCCAGGCTGGATGGAGCTCTGAGCAGCCTGGGATGGTGGAAGGAGACCCTACCCTGGCAGGGGATGTAACAACATGATCTTGTTGTTGTATTCCAACCCAAACCAKTCAGTGGTTCTCTGCTTCCTCCAAAACTCCTCTTCTCTCATGATGTCCTCCCGTACTGGATGTGTAGGAAAATGAAGTGTGATGTGATCCAGCACCAAATGCTGGTACAATGGCCCAGGTTGCTGTCAGCAGGAGCTGGCTGCAGCGTTTATCTCCAGCTGTCCCAGCTCACAAGCTTGCCCACCTGGCRCACAGCAGCACATTTGCCTGCAGCATGGCAGAGACAGACCAGGCTGAGACCAGCTTGTGCCGTGCCATGCAGGGACACAGACCAGCCTGTCAGACATAGGAAACCACAGCCAGGAGTGAAATAATTCTTTCTGGCCTGATAGTTTCAAGCCTCAATCACATGTATGTTTAAAAACATTTTGTTTCGATTGTACTTTCTTTTTTTTTTCCTTCATTGAGATGCATTAATTATGGAGGAATGTGGCAATCTTTGGGACTTGCTCAAAGAGTGTCCCCAAGGGCTTGACCACACAAGGGCACCTCTGCTGCTCCCTCTGCCTGCTTTGGGGAAGCTTCTAAAGGAAGGCAGGGGAYGTGTGAGCAGAGGGAGGGCATTTTTCAGTCGGTGGAGTGTGATGATTTCCTCAAGTGATGCAGATGAGGAAGGCAGGAGCAGCGCTCTGCCAGCACTGCCGCATGCAGAGCGTGGCTGTGCCCATGGAGCTGAGCCAGCTCRGAGAGGAGGGGACGCGGCCACAATCCCTGCAGCCTCCTCAGCTAAATGGGCTGCTCTTGCCTTGGGACATATCTGTGCAGCACCTAACCAAGTGGGGCTCCTAACGGCGCGCATAATGGAAATAACTTACAATAATAAAGTAAATAGACAGTAAAGCTGTCTTCTGTAATGTTATTCTCCAGGTGAAATGAGATACCAGAAACAAACAAACAGCCTCCAAATGATATTAAAATGTCTTTCACTTTTAATAATTTAAGGGACATACTAGTGAGAAAGATAAGGAAAGTTAAAAATACATTATTTTTCAGGCTGATGGTCTTTTCCTCAGACTCTCTCCTGTCTGATCCACTGAGGACTCATTGACATATCCTAGGCTGAAGCAGAACATTATAATAAGTTATTCAGACAAAAATTTTTCTTCTTTAATTTTATTTACTAAGTTTGCCTTCAGGAAAGCTGGTTTAGCTTTGGGAGTTTTGCTTCTAAAAAATAAATTTCCTTCCTCTCCCTCTCCTTCCATTCTTCATCCCTCTCTCTCATGCTTTCCTTTGCCCATCTCCCCCCTTCCCTCCCACCCCTTCCATCCTTCCATCTCTTTCTCACTCTGTCTCTTTCTCTCATTCATTTTCCTGTTTCAAAAAGCCCTAGACTGTCTCCTTGAGTGTTAAGGACAAACTGGCAATAATTTATGTTATAGCGTGATATGAAAAAAATTACATTACACTATAAATTATAATATGAAGGGTGAAATGCCAGGAAGGATGCCAAATGCTGGTGGAAATCCCATTAGACAACAGAGTTCTATTGCCTACCACTCCCCACAGAAATCTTAGAGAGTTTGCATGAAACCGCTATGAGGAGAGAGAGGCTGGAGGGGGGAGGAAGAAGAAACACAACACAAAAGATAAAATATATAATCTGTCAACTGGAAGTAGGAATTTTTTACTAATGCCCAAAAAAGAAAGGTGACTTTTTAAATAGAAATTTCAAATCTGGCCACCTGGGATTTTGAGGTGCTGCCTCAAGCTGGAGCAGAGGCTGTGGGGAGGAGCTGTAATGTGTGTTTGTGCAGTGCTCTTATCAGAGGGACACTTGGATTTCATCCTCCCAGACATTCCCTGTGGAAGTMCTTCCCTGGGTTCTTTGGGGTTTCAGATACCCCTGCTCATCACTGCAGGCCCAGAAGCTGCTGCAGGATGTGCCAGGGGCTGCCTGAAACCACAAGCTCTGGTGGTTCTTCTCTGAGAACAGGACTAATCAGGAATGAAATTAAGAAGGGCTCTTGGAGAAAAGTGTCATCAAGGAGAGATGAGAGTCTGAGCCCATCTCTAACCTTGGGCTAGTGAATGGTTCCTGGAGCCAGAGAGCTGCAGGGGAGTAGGAGATGGATGATTTCATACCTGTGGGTACATATTTGCCTTAACACTCACCACTACCCAGCACCTGAGAAGATCCCAGGGACCTGTGGATCATCCTCATCTCTCCATATATTGCCTATCACCCGATTATTATTTAATTTCTAAAAATCTTCACACACTGTCCATTCTCCTGAATCTCAGCCTGTGACTATCTCTTCCTTGGATATGATGGCACCAAAAAAATACCTGTCAGAACAAATGAACTTTTGCAACCTACAGCCTTTGTGCAAAAGGCACAATTTACCCAGGGGTAGAATGGTTGGTGAAGCTGTTGTTTTGCTCCTATCTCATCTCTGGGTAAAATAACTGTTTGAATCTGAAACTATCAGTCAAATTTTACAACACTGCAGTGTTAGTGAAGAAACTAGAGTCCTCTCTTGATACCAGGTAAGGAAAGAGGATAAGTTCATTGTAAAAAATTTTTATGATGGACCAAGAATGAGAAGATGTCTATTTTTCTTTAAAGATAAAAGGAATACAAGGCAAAAAAAAGGAGAAAAAAAAGAACCCAAACCCAGGGATTATTATTTTACTTTCAAAAAAAAAATAAAAAGGAAAGTAAAACCATACCAAACACCCCAATCAATGGAGAGAAAAGCAGCTTTGAGTGCCTTATTGAACTGACCTACAGAAAAAGCTTCAGAGTTTCAAGCCCAAACAAGTCCCTGATAAGATGTGAAATGCAATGGAAAAATCATTTAGGGGAAACAACAGAGAAGCTGATTTTGCTCTAGTTTTACAGGTCRGTTCAATAAAGGTTCCTGAACTCCCTTTTCTGTGTAATTCTAAGGAAGGGTCATTTAATTAATATATTTATCTGAAGGAAGAAAAAAAGAAGGGTAAGGGAGGGAGGAAAACAAACTTAAAACAAAGACTGTATTTCACATTGAGCATTGCAGGTTTTGGTTGAGTCTGTCTAGCACATGAGCTCTCTGGGTACCCACAACCCTTTCTTCCACACGGTTGCTCTCTTAGCTTCATCCTTTAATTTGGTGTATAAATTATCACAAAAATGATGGAATCCAGAGAGGAAAAATTCTTCCAAGCATATTTCTTACTCATGTTTTCCTTCTTTAGCTCTTTGTGATTCATTTACTGCACTTTCAACCAGCCCTCCTGGTTTCGTGAGATGTTGAAAGACAGCTCAAGCATTTTATTATCTCCCTGCCAGCCTCCAGAAGAGTATCTAGCAGTGTTCAGGGTACCCCCTGCAGTGGGACTTGTGGATGTAAGACTGTGGGGCTCAGTCCTCAGCTGTGCACCATCACTCACTCTCTGCTCCTGCCTTTGCTGTGCATCCTCCCGGGCACGGCACAGCTGTGCAAACCTCAGCACGGCACAGACTCCCGAGCTGGGAGCGTCTCCACAGCCTCTGGTGGACACACCTCGGGCTGAAGCTGTCTCGACAGCCCGTGACAGCTCTATTTCTCATGCAGGCAGGGCTGCTGAGGGGGCAGTGCAGCAAAAGGGTTCATCCATCCCGGTGTTTGAGAAGGCGACTCTGTGCCCGTCTCTCAGTGCTCAGCCTAAGGCACTGAATGGGTGAGTTTGATGGCAAAGACCTGGTGTCTGCTGAGGACCCAGCTTAACGTGGGTACTAAAGCCTTTTCTCCACTCTGTAGGTCCAGCCCTTTTTCCAAGAGACAAAAAATTTTACACAGCCTCAAGCAACATGAGAGGGCACCCTGTGAACTGCGCCCTGCGAGCTGCCTAGACTGCTGGTTAGGAGCTGCAGTAATACCGTAACAGAAAGGGGGTTTGTGCAATAATAGGGCAAAACTACTTCCCAATGGTGTGTGGTCCCTCTGGTGGTGCTTCCCATCTGAGAGCCATGCTGAAGAAGGCAGAGTGCMTCTGGAGCTGGGACTGGCATGTCTGTGCATGGAGTTATTGCTGCCATCTGTGTTCCAATAGCTTCTCCATGCTACTTTCCTACTGATGAAAGATGGAGAGAATTTCCCCCTTCCCCCTTCCCAATGACACTTTTGCTAAAAGGGTGTTCTTTTTGTGCAGAGGGAGGAGAAGGGTTAATAGAAAAACTTTTCAAGGTGAGGCAGAGAGCTAAGCCTTCATGCTCTCAAGAAATTGAACTGTGGAGAAGTGTGGGAAAAGGCTTTCTTCCCCTGCCGCACCACAATGCGGTCTGTCTCAAACTAAAAAAAAAAAACAAAAAAACTGTAAGATTTTTTTTTTCATGTTCTTCCAAATATCACTTCTGCTTGTCACAATATTTATAAAAACCCTCTTGCTATCTCAAGCTGCACAGCCTTTGGCTCAGGTTCCTGCTTATGCAAAACAGGGTCATAAACATGTCACTGTGTATTTGATAAATCCATCTTCCTCTTGTCATTGTCACCAAGAAGCTGAGATGACGGGAGATTACTCCGTCAAATCGCCGTAGAAACGCCTGCAGAGTTTATGAATTTTCATAGGATGTAAGTCCTCTTTAATGGGAAGTGGGGCCCAGTGAAAGCTTGCTGTTTTTGAGGAAAAGTACGTTCATCTGTGTGTCTTCATCGGTGTGTGGGAATGCACTGCATGGCCAAAACTTTACCCACCACACACTGGGAGCTGTGCCAATGCATCCCACTTGAGAACATCATCCGGAGCTTGTGCCCATTTCCTTCTATCTCCTTCTCTTGCTGTGACCCCATTTCACATTTATATTAAGGCTTCCCTAAGCCATACTGGATGTGCAAAAGAGATGTTAAATAAGTGCAAATGCCATTAGAGGGTATTTACTGATCTAACATATTTCCTGTGAGCATTTTCATTACCACATCTTGACATGCTTGTCTCTGCCCTCACCTCCTCCTTTTTCTGCAATCTAGTGAAGAAATCAACCCATCTTCAGTGAGAATTGCCTCTGTGTCAGGGTTCAAAGGCCGTCTGGGTTTCTCTTTCTGTAACAAAACTTAAAAGCAAACGCACTTCACAGTTTTCTAGACAGGAAAAATGTCCATTTGTCACTCCTTACAAGGATAAAAAAAATGGCTGACAGTACTGTGGTCAAATTTTAGCAAAATAGGAGAAAATAGAAAAATATGAACATTAACCTTCAGTTATGAAGCTCTGTTGAGGCAGGTGCTGAGCTCTGCTGAGGACATCCTAAGACCTGGTAACACCTTCAGCAGTTTAGTAAGATTTTTTGTGACTTTGCRACTTCCACTGGCATTCATGCTCCTGCAATTAAACAGCTAATGCCCAACCTGGGAAGCTTACAGCTAGGTCTTCTATGTAGACTCTTCTTTGTGAGTTAAATTTTTATTTATGACCTATGGTAATGTCTCTTGTGATCCTGGGGCATTCTCTCTGCATTAAAGTTGTTTTATCTTCCTTTTCCAGCATATCCAAGTAGTTCAGCCTCCTACTGGGATGTTGTGGCTTAAGCCCAGCCAGCAACTCATCCCCATACAACTGCTCACTCACTCYCTGCCAGTGGGTGGAGGAGAGACTCAGAAGAGTAAAAGTGAGAAARCTCAAGAGTTAGGATAGTTTAATAAAGCAAGCACTGCACACAGAAAKAAAGCAGAGCAAGGAATTAATCCAGCACTCCCATGGGCAGACAGGTGTTCCATCWTCTCCCCAAGAGCAGCGCTCCCTCATGCATAATGTTGACTTGGGGAGACAACCACCATCACTGCAAATGTGCCACCCTTTCTTCTTCCCCCAGCTTTATAAGAATTATCCCTGTGGTCAGCTGGGGTCAGCTGTCCTGGTTGTGCTCTGTCCYAGCTTCTTGTGCATCCCCAKCCCCCTCACTGRTGGGGTGGGGTGAGAAGCAGAAAGGGCCTCAGTGCTGTGCAGTGCTCACACAGCAATGACTAAAACATCCCTGTATTGTTATTGTCATCTCCAGCACAAAAACCCAAAAAACACAGCTGCTATGAGGAAAACTAACTCCACCCAACCCTAAACWAGCACATGGAGCAGGAGTACAAAAGGCTTTTAAGCCTTTTAAGTKTTGTATCATGGTTGTTGCAGTGCAAACAAAAGCAGAACCGTCCCCAAATAGCTGCCCACATCTGAAACTGCAAAACAGGGAGGACCTCRCTGTTTCTCAGCATCCCAGGGCTTGAAGGGAGACAATAATTCACTTGTGTTCCTCATGGCCCCTGTGCGTTTACCCAAACAGGGGGTGAAGCAGGAGCCCTGGCTCAGGCTCACCCAAAGTGGCCACTGTTCATAACCTGTCTGCCCCGTGCGCTGCTCTGAGTGTGCAATCCCTGCAGTGCCCAGGAGAGATGGGCTGCAGGGGGGTTTTCATCCAAGTGACTGCACAAGGGCAGGGCCACCCATGTGCTCTCTGTCAGGACCTCCAGTGAGCAGATTCCCCGTGCAGTGACACCAGGGGATGGTGTTACCTGTGCTGGGYCTGGATTTCACCCCCTGGGCTTCTGTGGCCGTCACAGATTTCCTGCAAAATCCAGGAACCTTGATGGCTAAAAGTAAACTCCAGTGGACACATTGGATGAAATCTCTTCCCTGGTATATCAGGACAGTGCTGTGCATTTCAGCTTCCATCAAAGTGGTTTACAGATCACACATGCTGAACTGCATTACCACATCATAAGTGGAGAAAAACTTAGAGGAAAAGAATGAAAATCTGACAAAACATTACCAGATACCACAATATATTTTCTAGAAGCATCTGACCACTTTATATTTTTCATTTGTTGAGAGGGCATACAGCATAAGTCTAATAAAAGCAGGAATATAGCCTTGGTCTGGTTATTTAAAAATTAATTTTCTGCTTTACAATGAAGGGATTCTGTCTTATTGTTTTGCAAGCAAACAGCAGCTTATTCTTCTGAAACTCAGCATTCTTACTTTTGGAGGATGAAAGAAATTTTCAGAGAATTTAAAAGAGAAACCTGTTCATTAGATTATAAGTTAAAATTAATTAAAAATTGGATTCTCTAAGAAATGTATCATCTGTGCTCGCACTCTTCATCCAAATKATGTCAATAAGAGAATAGTTCAGACTTCAAGCTTTCTGTATAGTTGCAGTTAATTGAATTCTTATGCTTGGGGTATTCTTGAAGAAATTAGGAAGTAATTAGACTATGCTATTAACCATTGTATATAATTGATCTGATGATATAGCCAACAAACAGGCCAAGGTCAACAGCTTATTCAGCTGTTGAGTTTGATGTGTTCTCASTGACGATGCTCCATTCCTTCTTCTGTCATGGATTTGCCTACTGGGGTTCTACTGGCTCTGCTGGGAGTTATGACTTTTTGGGGGGATTAAATCTACCTTCTGCTATACAGAACATAACAGGTTGGACAGCTGTGCTTTGGATGCTTTATATGGCTTTGCACCTCACTGGGCAGCACTGCTTCATCTCCTCAGCTCTGCCCACAGCAGGGCGTCCCACAGCAGGGTGTCCCAAAGCCCCTTTGGGCAGCTGTGAGCCAAGTTCCTGCCTGTAGGGCCAACCCAAGCGGGTGACTCCCAACACATAAACAAAATGTGTGAGAGGGAAGAGACATCCCAGGCCTCCAGCTGCCTCTAACACACCTCACCCAGCCATTAAAAGGGCATCCAAAAAATGAATGCTAAATTCAGCGGTACAGTTTGGCTCCTTGCATGGCTGTAGCTCTGAGCAGCAGTTACAAATCCAGTTTAACAGGCCAGTGCTCTGACTCTTTGCATTGATTCAGCACACCGGTGGATTTGTTCTTAAAGAATGAAGTCAAAACTCCCTTTGGCTTTGCCAAGGTCTGGCTTTCACCCTGCAGAGCTGCAAATCAATAGAAGCAGTGGAAGGCAGAACTCACTGTAAATGCCTCTGAAGGGGGGGTTTTGGAAAATGTAATTACCCAGAGAAGGAAATAACTAGACAAGCTTTTTTTATTTCCCTTTTTTTTYCCCCTCTCATTTTCCTCTCTTGGTGAAGAGTAATATTGCAGGAATAGTCAAGAAAATGCATTTGGAACATTTATAATTCTTCTGAGTCAAATGCAGGAAACTTACTTACAGACAGAAACACAAAGATGCAGGTGTGTGAAAGAAAAGTATTTTTCAGTCCATTCAGAAATAAGGTTATTAGAAAAACACTCTAAAATCTGTTGCAATGTGGAATTAGGAGAATGTGACTCAATTACTTCATGGTGCCRCTGACAGCCAAGCATCAGTGCCAGCAGCATTAGTAGCATGTATAGCACAATACTTGTCTTCAGGGGTCTTAAAAATTAATTGCTATTAGGATTGTGCTAGTAGCCCTTTAAGAATATTAATGTAAGGTTTCATACARGAATGTATGTGTTCTTATATTCTGGTGCACATATTCTTAACCTTTAAAATAATTTCAGTAGGGATCTTGACTCCCTGGGTGCTGCTCTGCTTTGCCTTTCTATGCACATTGCAGCGAGCTGCTTTGGCCTTGCTGTTYCTCATCCAGGGGTAGCCCTTCTTTGGTCCATCTGGAGAAGGAAGGAGCACAGGAGATGATTTTCTGCACATGCATCACTCCTTTCCTGTGTTTAAAATGCAGCTACCTCTGGGGTTAAACACGACAGCATTTTAACAACTTTCAGTCGTGAAGGATGGCTTCTGCAAGTCAAACTGATTGAGGGCTATCTGACAAGGGGAAGGGGGAAGCAAACACCATGAATTATAGATGGCAATCTGTCTATTTTACCATTACATACCCACAGTAGGAGCAGATTCATTCCTCTTGCACCTCCCATTGTGCAGTCATCCCCATTGTACATTCATTTCCATTGTTTCTCCTTCCATGTATTGTACATTCAGACCCTGTCTCAACTGTACATTCTGGCCCCGTGGCAGGAGATCCATCCATGGGCTCAGCTGTTTCCCAAACAGATCTAATAGCTGTAGTGTGCTCAGATGAGCATGATGGGTAATAGCAGAGCAGATTGAACTATATTGTCCCAGGAGTTCATATATTTTTATACACTCGTAGGGTACACATCATCTTGCTATGACAATGAGGCTAAGTCAAGCATCTCGGGATGCAATAAAGCAGATTACAATACCGTTCTTTCACTCATTTTCACTACACTTCCCCTCCCACTTTCTTTTAACAATGCCAGGCAACTTTACAGGCAATTCCCAAATCATGGCTTGCTCTAYGTTCTCGTTCCCCCCGAAAGATATTTAGCTCTTATCCCTCCTGAAATAGTCTTCCATGGAGATAAAACTAAGAATTTCCTAAATACCAAAGAAAGTTAAAGACATGAATTTCAGCAGAAAAACTCCCAGCATTTCAGGCTTAAAAATGACAAGGTTAATAATTTTTTTCCCACCCCAAGCCATGTCACATTATTAAATGAAATAAAGCTGACAAAGGAAGTGATATTCAAATAGCCAGTGTTCTCATTTACTGCATTATTATTACCATACACCTTTCTCGTGCAGACATGCTAGGCAATTAAGAGCCCAATTAGCCCCTCAGACACAGGCAAAGAACTGCCCAGCATCTCAGTGTGAGCTGTGGATGTTCTTTCAGAGGGTCAAGGTGAGACCCTGGAWGGGTTTGAATCACAAACTTAGCCAAAAGCTGGAGAACTCTTGGGTTCTCTTCCCAGTCCGTGCCCACAATGAATTCATCACCTGAATTCATCCTCTGTCATCTGAGGCTTTGTTCAGCTTTCCCACTTCCAGTTTGGGCAGGGTAACACTCAGTGCTCATGTGCATGAAGCAGGTTAATTGGCCCATGCTTTTCCTTGCTGGCTCCCACTGTAGAACCCCTGATCCCAAACGTTCCAAATCAGGAGTCAAGCTTTAGAGAAGCACAAAAGTTGCTTAAATTCTTGAGGTGATTTTTAACAGATACATAAGGCATTCTTTGACTTGGCATTGGGTCTGAGCTCAGAGGTGGGGTGAGAGGGAGGTCCAGTGATTAGGGTGCTTCAAAATCTAATGCAAACAGTCAGTATACAACAYTCTCTTTATTACAGGATTCCAGGTGCTAGGTGTAAAAAAAATAATTGGCTGGAAGAGGTAACATTAATGATAAGGTAAAATTTTACTCACACTACAACACACTGTAAAATGGCAAAATCCAAGAAATCTGAAATCCTTTGTTCACACAGCCACTTCAGAACTACAGACCCAAAAGAGCAGAATAAGCAAACTTTTATCTATAACCACGTAGATATGGCTGATCCTGTCTTCTGGGAAGAAAAATGRGCTCTTTCTGGGTGCCTCCAAGCCCAACAGTTGTGACAGTCTGTGAACTCAATTCCTCTTTGTATTCAGATAGTTCTTCCCACCTTGAAATATCCCACTGAGTGCAGCAAACCATATATAAGGAAACACATCTTCCCAACACTGACATCCGTCCGTCCCGAGGTAGCCACAAGCATCTGTCTTAATGACCCGCAACACCACCAGACAACAAATACCAGAGAGAGCCTCTGAGATGATGGGCTGGTGTAAAATGAGCCAGAGCAGGCTCTGTATAGATTTACACCACTGGAAAGTAGGAGCCAGGGACAGAAAATCATTACTACATGCTTTGGAAAGTAAATGTGTACCTTGGAAGGCCAAATACTGGATTGGAACTGGAGATTAATTGCGGCATAGACRGGGCATTAGGAAATGTATCGTAAGGTACAACCGTCCTTAATGATATTGACTCCTCTCGCAAGGGTGCTGTGAAGCTTTGTGAGATTGTACCAGCAAGGGGTTCAGAGATGCTCCACAAGCAGGAGCCATGGGAATGAAACCCAGAAAGGACATTGCCTTCATCTTCAGRGCCACAGTCACAAAGGGAGAAAAAGAAAAATTTTAGTAGGATGGAGAAATGGGGTGGTTTGACAAGATGGCTGTGATTTCCTCTTYCTTTTCTACCTTCTCTTTACTCCACCACTCATTTTCTGCTTCTGGACCCAATGGGGCAAACACAGAACTATGAATTCCCCTGTTATATMTTTCTTTTCCTCCCTTTATTAAAAGGAGGTCTTGGTGTTTATGGTAAAACATATATAAAATCTATAGCTAGAAATAAAACCATATGCAGATTCAGGAGAACTCAGGGTCAAAGTTGAGCTAGAGCTTAGCAAATTTGCTTCTGAGAAGTTTTACCAAAATCTTATAAATCCGTCTCTAAAGTGACAAAAATTTCCCAACATCAGATTTTGTGAGACTTTTATGGGATACAGGGCAAGGGGATACAAACAGGCCAGTGCTCCTTTGCTTGTCCCCAGTTCAGGTAACAYTTGTAACACTCACTGTAGACTCGGAGTGCTGCTTTTATCCCAAACACCAGTCAATAAAGTCAAATTTGTCAATGAAGTCAATAGAGCCAATAAAGAAGCCAAATATGAAGATTTGAGACAGATAAATGTAAATACTTTTCAATAAAATTTCCCTCTCCTTCCTCTTCTTTTAGTGAGCCCTATCCACAGCTTATTATGGTTTATTTCATTAAGAGATACATGAGTYCATGGGGGAGGGGAAAAGAAACAAAACAAAACGAAAAAACAGCAACAAAAAGTCTTGGTTTATTTAGTGACAAATTCAGTAAATGTTCAATACCTGCATTCCCTAGTCCCTTGCACCTGACACAGTTATGCCAGACCTGGATGCCAGCCTCTGGTCAGATCTGCCCTCATAACACTCTGCACGCTAGTTTTGTGACCCCATTTCTACACCTCACCAGCCTCCCTGTAACCATACTGAGTCTGTCCTACTGACATCGAGGTATTTAGGCTCCTTGTATGTATTGGACATGGATTTCCATTCGGCCTGATGTGCCTGAGATGGATGTGCTGGCTGCACTGCTTCAATATTCTCCTCTGATTGTTAATGTTTCAGTTCCAACACAGAAGTATTGGTTATGCTATTTTATTTTATTTATTTTTTTTTCAGGCCATCTCACTTTGTTTCCTATATGAGATGTGACAGGCAGGGATTGCATCATGGCTTTACAGCCTCTCATTCACTCRCTCACTCAGTTGGGCTGGAGCAGAGGCAGCACCAAATAAATGCACCCAAGACTCACGGTTCCTTTGAGGAAGGAACCCAGCTTTTTCCAAATCCATTTCCAGGCATCCAGTAAGAAGCCACACAGTGCATGTTAACCAGGTTTTGGGAAGGAGGGAAGATACAGCAAAAGAATAGGAAAGTGAACTGCAAGATACAGGAGAGCCACAGCGAGCTGTTAGCAGGGAAGATACTGTTATCTTTAAACTTTCATGTCTCACTGTCCTGTTATCATTACCACATGATGCAATCTTAAAACATATATCTACTCTAGCAAATTAAACCAGCCAAGGCCCATTTTCTGGCCCACAGGACATGAGACATAGTGCAGCTTTTATCCAGTTATCTAAACTCCCTTCTACCCAGAAGAGAGAGAGTGAAACAGGCATCCCTGGAAAGGATGYCTGGCTCATAACAATCTGTATGGTCCCAGCACAGTTTCTAGGTCTGTGCCTTCTTTTGGTTTAGCTGACAGATAGAAAGGACTGGACAGACAAAGTCCAGTTCTAAGCCTTTGTGCCAATTTCAAAATTTGGGAAAGGAGAAAAAGCGCATTTGACTACCTTTCACATCTGCAAACTCCACTCCAACTCCTACTCTGATATTTAGCTGTAAACTCAAGAAAACCCCAAACTTTATATGAGAGCAGTTCCAAGAGAATGAAATTGTCATGGAAAGGATCGTGTTGTGCTTCAATTTTGATTATTAAAAGGAGAGAAGAATCTAATTCAAATCCGGATAGAGATTTGAAGTCCCCACCTGTGGGTACCCTGGGCTTTGTGTTTCTTCCTGTTCTAAAGAACTGAGAGCAGAATGGGACTGCAGCCCAGAAATATGCATATCTAGTGAAGATCAGAAATGTTTGATCCTGAAAAATATCTCTTTTATCAAAATCACCCTGTAAAAAAAAGCCACTGTATGTGAACATCACACTGCGTCTTGCTCCTGTGCAGGAGAGTGTTTCAAAAAGGGCAGATGCCTGCAAATCTGTCAATGGGCAGAAAAGAATGAATGGTAGTGAGGGGCTGAGGTAAGAGTAAATTCAGAACAAGGGAAAATATTATCATGGTGAGAGCAGTTCAGGCAATGGACTAATGTGTGAAGAAATGGAAGAATCACTTGGCYGGACAAGACAGAAGATTTTCAGCTGGGGCTGGTCATCATGTCAACACAAATCCTGCCACTGAGGGGAAGTGAGGTGCTCAGGTGAGCAGCACCTGACCCTGCAAGCCCTGAACTCTACCCGAGGCCCCCTCCGGGTGCCAGATTTTTGCATCCTTGTGARGCTGTCCACTTCCAAAAAAAAAAAAAGCGCAGAATTTACTACAAGGAGAAAAAAATGGAGCCCGAGTGCCATTCATAGGATGTATGGCAGCATTCTGTAATACATCAGTCCCACTTATAACATAATAGCTGTATAACTCATACAAGGCTCTGGCTCATGTGAGGCATGGAGGTCTACATTCCACAGGGGAGGAATAAGCAATGCAGTTACACACCCTGTAGCTGGGTAAGATTACAACACAAGCAGCAAGCTTTCCAGGCCTTAAATGCTGGAGGGAAGGACAAGGCATAGGAACAGCTTGATCCCTGATTTTTATGAGAGTTAGAGCATTTTCACTGCAGAACTGCAACAATTCTCTGCAAATCTCTCTGTGTATGTGTGTGTGGTCAGCAGTAATTCTTAGTTGTCTTAGCAGTGAAAGTAAGGAATGAATTGGTGATGGGAATTAAATTTGCATTCTTATTCTCTTAAGAGGTGATGCCATCAGTGTCAGTGAAGGGAGAGGTGAAATGAGRCACATTCTCAGATGAGGAAAATTGCCACAGCTCAGATCAAGTAAAGGGAGCTCTGCTCCTTTATACTAGCTKAGTATATATTAGTGAACAAAAACATGAGGAAAACTTTACTGCTACAGACCAGGTTTCTTAAAGGAATTCAGAGCTCTTGACCTGCAGTATGACAGGTCTTTTGCAGCTCTCAATTCACATGGTTAGGCAGAGCAGAGTGAGAAACTTCAGATCAGCCACAAAGTATGTATAATAAGAATCCAGTCCTTGATTTTTWAATTTTTTTTCTGTAAGACCTGAATTCAAARCTTTGGTCTTCCACTATGGCAGGTGATGAACATCACAAGAAGTTACAAGTGAACCTTTAAAATGCTTCAGCCTTCCAGCAAAAGCAACCTTTGCCTTGGAGACTCGGTATCAGATTTCAATAATTCATGCATTTTAAGCCCAGTAGAGACTGGTGTGACAATCTGAGCTACACTGCTACATATAACAGGCCTTCAGACTCCTCTGAATTATTTCCATTTAAAGTCCAAGAGCTATTGTCAAAGTAAAATACATATTTCAGAAAAACACCCAATCCCATTTTAAAGTAGCTAGTGAGAGGTTATATTCTATAGTCCTTGGTAAAGGTTTCTAATAGTTAATTACTCTAAAAAGGGGCAACTTCTTTCTTCTTTACATCTCAGACTTTGTCTTCTAGGATTTGGTGCTTTCTACTTCCCCATCTGCTAAAATAAAGGGCCCTGTATTCCCATRTTTCTGGTCCACAGACAGTGATTAAATAAATGCTTAATTTTAATTTTCTGGAGCTAACTGRTACCTTTAGTCTCTCCTGATAAAACTGGATTATGACAGGTGTATGTAAAACTGAGTGTCTCAGGGAAGATGAACAGAGAATAGTCATTCACTGCCTCTCCCAGTGTAACAGCTGGGGGACATCGAAAAAAATTATCAGCCAGCATGCTTAAAATGGATCCAGGGAAGTTCATTTTTAATGGGACCCAGTCAGGTGGTCTAAATCTTTTCTGCAGAACATATAAATAGTCCCAAAAGGTCACTAGATGTGTTCTCCCTGCCCCTGTTCCTGCCAGTCACACATCACTGTTGCACGTGCCTCCATTTATCCATAGGTTTAGCTGTGTTGTGGGTCAGGTCCAAGCCTCAAATTAGGAAATGCTTAAATAATACATAATGGGGGGAAAAAAAAAAAAGAGTAAGTATCTTTAACAGGATTAGTTCTAGCATTTTCCAAATGCTCAAAGTAGCACAAATAGCAGTGGAAAGAGGCTCCTTTCCATGCTCAAAATTTCATGGCTCRGGTCCAGCCCCCAAGATCTGAGCAGAGGTTCCATCAGTGGGAAGTTTGAGGGACTGAGTAGGAAGTGAGAATTATGTGCCTTCATGGACATGAGCTGCAGAGCCTGTCCACAAAGATAGTGCTCATGAATTTTCTTCTGCAGCACAAGGCTGCCCCTGAGGATCCCCACAGGCAGCCAGGGTCTGTGCWCAGGGAAGCAGGTATGAACACACCTGCATTGCAGCTGGCCAGAGTCAACATGCACAAGGGGAGAAGAATTACCCTCATCACTCTCCATTCCCAGCCTGGATCATCAGGAGGGTGGAGCAGAGCAACAGAGGTTAAAAACTAGAATGCCTACACTGGAATTAAGCCATAAGGTCTGACTGGACAGGGAGAGGAAGAGGGGGGTATGGATAATTGCACCCATAGGGCAATTAGAGTTACAAGGAGCAGTGGAGCTACACTTCAGTCCCAAGAGTGTGATTAATTGGCACTAACAACCCCTCTGGAGTTGCCTTATTGCTATTATGAAGACAAGTCTTTATTTTTTATTTTATTACTTCTTATTTATAAATGAAATATTTAAGTGCATGACTTTGATCGCCAGGATCTGCTAGTTAGTGCCGGCTTCAGCCACAAGGTGCCAAGATTAAAGATTCATCAAAGGCAAAGGATTAACCCACCCTGCTGGAATGCCAAGTAGCTAGTCRGGAAGAGGATGCTGCCTTAAAGCCCTGAGAAGTCCCTCCTTGCTTAGCTTGCTCTCTAGGGCTGTGGATTTGGAGTCTCCCCCTTCCCCCAGTCCCTGCTCAGCTCACATGCCCTTCTACACCTCTAAATTGCCTAGGAGGAAGAGGACAATGCCAATATTAAAAAATACAAATATTTTGCTAACATGGAGTATTGTCCTTTTAAAAAAGGTGGTTGTAAAGGTTGCATCTCTAATGTCTAGGGTTGGGACCCAACCTCCTCTGTCTCAGTGCTTTGTGGAGAAAGGGCTCAGATGATCTGTGACTGGTGGTCTCTTCAAAAACAGCTAGAAAGGAGACAGCAAAAACATCATCATCTCCCTYTAGGAAGAATCACCACACATCCCCATTTTCCCCTAGAGACTTTCTTTGTTGCTGTGTAGAGATGGAACCTGAGCTGCTGTACATTTGTCTGAGATTTCTGTGTGCTTTTTTTTTTTTGGGCATGTCCTCTGACATGATCACACCTCAGTGGATTAATGCTGAGGTGAACAGCAAAACTCCACAGCTGTACAGAAGTCCATGACAGAGGAAYGGCCATCTCTTTAGCAGCCTAAATCTATTTTAAATCCTTCTTCCTATCTTAGGACTGKTGGTCTTGAAGACATTCATTTACATGCCAAGACTAATAAAATAGACTGGTAATTTTTTAGTCCTTCTGCTTATTCTCAGATATATTAAACACTGATAGAAGAGTGTGTTCTGTGACTTTTGGAAGTCCAAACAATTTCCAGGGTCTTAAGTTGCAAATTTGAAATTATTCTCCCTCTTTTAAATATCCAACTGCTAAGTCTGAGCAAACACTAAATTGTTCCTACCCCCCCTGCCCTAGAAGGGACCACTGGAAAGCAGAGCTGTGTAAGCATCCATTCCCTTGCAACAGGGCTCTGCAAACCAGTTAGTTCACTGTTCATTTAGTGGGATCTGTYAACAGATTAAACAAATGGGGAAGGAGAGAATCTGCCTTGGACATACACAAGTTCATCCCAATAATCTTGCTCCGTCTGACTAGTGCCTGTCCTCCTGCACTGCTGGGGCTTCTTCCAGGAGAGGATAAATACATCTAGTTCTTCTGTCTCACATGACAGTGCTCTTTTCTTTTTTCTTTTCTTTCTTTTCTTTTCTCTTTTCTTTTCTTTTCTTTTCTTTTCTTTTCTTTTCTTTTCTTTTCTTTTCTTTTCTTTT
>JACDOX010000134.1:1244918-1262640 GCA_014549065.1 Cardinalis cardinalis
CCTCTCCGAACCTCTCTGAACCTCTCCTCTCTGAACCTCTCCTCTCCTCTCCGAACCTCTCCGAACCTCTCCGAACCTCTCCGAACCTCTCCGAACCTCTCCTCTCCGAACCTCTCCTCTCCTCACATTTTTTCCCTTTTTGCTGCCAAAATAAAGTAATTGGTAGGCTTTGGGAAGACCTGAAATTTTTCTGGCATCTGGTTAGATAAGGTTTCCTTCTCTGTTGCGCTTCCCATCTCTCTTCTATGATGTAGCTAAGGAGCCCAGCAATCTGCTATCCCTGCCAGATACCATCATTCAATTGGAAATACTATTGTTTTCTTTAGGCAGATGGTTAGATCCTTTGATCCCTTCACTAAACTCATTAGAAAACCTGGCCTCAGATCAAACCTTGAAAAGAAGAAAAATTCAGAGGGAAAAATAAATACCATGGTGATGAAGGTGGTGTGTAAGATGCTGGATAGAACTTATTTTCTCTCTGCCTTTGAACCAGGGCTTTTTACTCTCTGAAGTCTGCCACTGCTTCTAATACTAATCAGACCACACTGGTCTTTGTACATACTCACACACAAATATACACATGTTCATGGGAATGTTGGTGTGTGCCTGTGTGTGTGTAGAAGTAACCAAAGGCATCTCCACTTGTTTCAGTCCATATGTGGGCTATAAGAGCCACGTGGGACTGGCTGCACTGGACCCTGTATTCCTCTGGCACACCTTGCTGCATGTTGATAAGGGCTCTGCTGTATTTTTCATTTTGAAAATAAAGGGTATTTTCAGTGATTTGGGCTGTAAGATGTAGGATGAATAGCAGCCAAGTGACAGCTGACATGGCCTCTGTGCTTATCAACCCGAGTCCAATCCCTCCACACCTGGCAGTGCAGAGTGGGCACAAGGAGAGTGCCCAGCCACGAGTTATCAGAAYAGCTCCATGCCCCTCCCTTGTGTGGGGACAGATTTATTGTGATGTGCAGGGAAAAGGTGCCAGGCGTGTACTTGAGAGAGGAGGATGGAAATGGGGAAAGTCCAGCAGCACAGCCCTCTATTTCTTTTGTCTCTTGGAACAGACAGCCAAGGATGCCCCATAAAACAGGACCACTGAGTGACAGTGATGCCCAGCAGCAGAAAGGGACACAGAGAGGTCAGAGCAGGAGGTGTGGCAACACAGCCCACTTTGAACACAGCCATTGACACCAAGTGAAGTGGATTTGTACAACTTTGGGGTTTGAGCTGTGTGAGAGGAGTGATCTCCMCACCTTCTCATTTCTACGGAAGTATGGAGAGAAATATTAAGGAATTTCCTCAGATCCCCTAAGAGCAAACAAAACCACCCCTCCCAGAGGCAGTMAGTGGCTGTCTCTATGGGACTCCATTTCCCAGGTTGAATTAAAGAGTGCTGGATACCCACAGATCCCATCAGTGGGGGCACAGGCTCATCATCCAAAATGCCAACACAGTGGATTCTTCTCTATAGCACAGGACTAGAGTCAAATACTGTGACTGGACTTTTTTTTTATTTTATTTTTAATGGATTGCATAATTTTATGACTGTCAAGATGAACAAATAATTTGCAATGAATAATTTATCCAACAGATTTTGATTCTTTTGCAGCTTACTGAATATCCATGAGCAGACCTCGATTTCAGCTGGCTTATTTATTGTTTGAATTTATTTGACATGTTCTCCCTTCTTTTTTTTTTCAAAAACACTATCAACTAATCAGACATAGCTCCTGAAAAAGTTTGATAGTCTGCAGTTGAAAGTAGTTGTAGCAGCCATGAATCAGAGAGTGGACAGTACAATGTGTAGAGATTTCACTTGAGAAATTTGAATTTAATTCTCAGACCTTTTCACAGACTTCCAATGTGACCTTGATAAAGAAAGTTGGGAACAATGTTTCTACTAAAAAAGCTGTCCCTAAGTGGCTAATCCAAGCGAGAGGGAGGAACACAAGAATGACCATATTGCAAGCACACCAGTCTTGCCTGATGTTCCATCTTTGACAATGGCCAAGACTATCTATCTAAAACAAAATGTAAAATCAGGGCAAGCAGGCAGTAATTCTTCCCTAAAGTGTTTATCCCACCTCCTTCAATTTGTAGTTCAAAAGATCACTGAGACAAAGGTGATGTTTTCCTTTTTGGTAGCCCTTGCTGTATTTTAGTTTCACATTAGGGACATGAACCCACGGCTGGGGAGGACACAGATTTCTGRTGTAAACTGTGTCTTATTCTGCCACAGACTACCTGGGTTACCTTGGTCCAGCAAATTAAGATGAGATTTATTTACCTCACCTAACAGTGTCTGTTTGAAAGAAAGGTCTCACTGTGAGCTACGCTGCTAGCTAAATATGGGGATGTGTTCATGTGCCATGGTCAGGGGACCACCACAAACTCATGAGGGTGGTTGGTGACTGCCTGGGAGCACCAGGGCGCAGGCAGAGGTCTACTCATTACAACAGGGAAGATGCTCCCCTCCTCCAGAGATTTTGATTATCCTTGTGCCAGGGGTACGCAACAAGTGGAGCAAACAAGCAAGGCAAGATAACTGAACAATACTGGGAGGGAACTGAATCCAGGATTATGTCTGGCTTTGCCCATGAGAGGCAGCAGTGTTTTGAAGGCACTGGAGCAAAAGGTAGATTTTAATTCAGGTTCTTTCCATACACAGACTCTCTGCTGAGATGAAGGAGGTATTTTCATCCTCTGGGAGCAGAGCTATCAAATTGGCTGGATGGCTCCCTCTGTCACAAACAGCATATTTTATGCAATGTACCCACACTCTGCTTGRTTATGGTAAATCAGCTTTTCCTTCTCTGATGTTGTGTGCAGTTTTGCATAATTGGGTGGAGGGAAGGAGGGAGGAATGACCCAGGTGGACAGAGATGTAAAATGCTTCCTTGTCCGAGAGACAGAAAGAACTGCTTGCGAACAGGTGGGACTGAATAATGCTTGGTTGTCAAATGTCTACACTGGCTGTTCAGGGTGGCCCTGAGAGCTGGAGACCAGGAAATCACCCTCTGTGCAGATAATGAGCCTGCAAGAGTGGCCCAAGGCGTGTCAGGTACACTCCACTCCCCCTGCACAAGACCTCACATGCCCAGGGAGTCCTGGTGGGCCAGCATGTCACCAGGCAGGCCCAAACAAACTCTGCACAGGCAGGCAGGCAGCGGGAGCTGGAGTGTGCCATGCTTCCTGCCGCTCCAGATGGTGCCCTTTCAGAGTAATGTAGATGTAGCCACAGAGGTCCTGCCGAGAGACAGCCCTCCCCTGCTGGGCAGCTGCACATGAGATCAGCAGTGCTTTCCAAAGAGCTCCTGCACTGTCCAGTCTGTCCTTGATCCTTTTGGGAGGGCTTGCCATGAACCCTCTGCCTGGGAGCAGGATCAGGGCAGCACAGGGTGCYCTTGAGAGAGAAAATGGCCTCGTAGCCCTCAAAACATGGGATCCTCTCATGAAGGGGTCTGCTTTCACAAAGCTGCTCCTCCTTTCTGTGAAAGCAGGAGGAAAATAGCAGATTTTATTCCTCTCTTGGAGCACTAGGCTTGAGGGRTTCTTGAGGAGTAAATGCCAGGGTGGAAGTGCTGGCCATTGCTCTTTCTGCCCTTCTCCACTGGGACGAGGGAAGCTCTGCACCAGAGCCACAGCTGAAACTCTCCAGTCTGAGTCTTGTTTCCASACTCACGGCAGGCTCAGCTGAGATCACAGACGCCAAACTCACCATGCTTTCTTCTGTCTTCCCTCATCTTTCTGGACTCCCTTTTAACTCAACAGACTCCGGCCCAATCCAAGCTGGGAAATGCAAATCAARCCCTTTGGACTTACATCTTTATTTCTTTACAGATTAAGTGAAAGTTCCTGTAGTGACCATAGGAAAGAGACATTCCATTTACATATTGTTCTGTTTCCAAATTATTCAGGAATGTCTTTTCTTTWTTGAACAACTAATGGGACAAATCCGGATATAATGCCAGTCTTCTACTATGCAACTATAGTAAGCTCTCCTAAAACCTCAATCAAAACCTTCTTCAATCTTTTAAACTTGGCAATTACTTTCCACAGGCCAGCTTTTTATGCTCACAATGTTTCTACAGATAAAATTCCTATACAGTAGATAGGAACCCTACAGTCTTTACAAAAAGATACATTGTTAAGGGCAAAACTCGCTATAAGCATTTCTCAGGTTCCGTATTAAGATGAATGGACTTTACTCAAAGTTAAAAGAACTTCTATGAAGAGTCCTTTCTTTAGATTTCACAGCAAACAGGAGTTTGCATACAAGTCCTGACATTAGGATCTCAACAGCTTAGGGTACCTCAGGGGTTCTCAGCATCTCCCTCTACACCCTTCTCCCTGGACCATATCAGATCTCCCTGCTTATCCTTGYTCTTATGTTTTTCTGTCTCTGAGGRGTATAGCTATGTTCAGCAACCCAATCATCCCTCCAGAATCATCCCTCCATTTCTTCCAGGCTGGTGTATTTGTTTTGGAGGTTGTCTTGATTTAGGTGAGAGTGTTTGCGGCCTGAATCCATCAGCTACTCAGAGTTGCTCAAATTACTTTCAAAAAGTAATTTGTCACTGATTCCCACATCCAAAAACTTATTGTCAATCTCATGTTCTTGGTGGCCGTCTCACTAAAAGATAGTCACGTATCCAAAATTAGAACCCGGCTGCTGGGAGCTCTGGGGAAATAAACCTGAGGTGCAAATGAAAGAGAGGTGTTTAGCGACAAATATAGTTTGGTTTCCAGTGCTCTCTTYGATGGCTTGCTAGAAACCACTCTCCAAACTTTCTGGCCCTTCAGCAGCACTTCTAAGTGATTTATRCATTGCAAGTCACATCCTGTGGGTTTCTTCTCCCCACTGCTCTCAGATTAAAGCATGGTCCCATCTGGCCATGAACAATGTCCAGGAGACAGCAGATACCAGGGCATCAGACAGAGGGATGATCATTCATCTCTAACAGGGCTCGAGGGCATTTTCTGCCATTCCAGTTAGCACAAGGTTCATCTTCCTTGCCTTAGGTGTCCCAAAAGCCAGMTGTCTAACTTGGGTTAGGCATACCAGGCCTTTTTTTATCATGAATACACAAGAACAGGTGCCTCCAGAGGTAATTTCATTGCTGCCAAAGACAAATTTGTAAGAAATGCCAGAGTAATTGCCCTCAGGATGTGTTTACATATCCAAAAAAGCCCAAAAAACATACCTKWGGATGACCAGCTTATAAATCCATGTTTTAGACATCCTCAGCTAGAGAAGATGGATCCCACACTCTGTTGGGAAATTCTSTTGTCCAAATGAAAGCAGTTCAAGGCAAAATGTTGCTTGCAACATCTTTCCCAGTGCAAAGGACACCAAGTGGAAACTATCCCAATTTCTTTTTACAGTATTGGAATATATCTATGTATGTTTGAATTCGCTTTGATTGTTGAAGAAAGCACAGACTATTGCACTAGAAATATGCTARAAATGTGTGAAATGCAGGCAAAGCTGTAGGGAAGCAGAGAAGAAAGGGTTATCATAAAAAGGGCAAGATATGTAAAATGTTAATATCGTAGCACATCGTTGTGATGTTCACATGGTTAGAGAGARGGAAAGTCTCGTGAGCCTGAGCTAAGAAAAAGTTCTTCCTTGTTCCTCAGATTTGTTCTTAGAAGAGAGGTTTAGCAAAAAAAACCTGCACCTTGACCCCAATTCAGTAAAGGGAAAAAATTAGGAATTCCTAAAGTTTACCTCATTCCTAATTTTCTTATTTTTCTTTGAAAATTACCTGTGTTCTTACATGGAAGCAGACAAACTGCCTTATAGGACATTTCTGGAGAAAGAGCTGAGGTGAGCACAGATAGATGATGTGTATTACGCTTTCTACGAGTGATACAAATTTTCAATTAAAGCAGGGTCTTTTTGACAGCATAAGATTAAGATGTTTTTCTCAAAATCACATTTATTTTCTGGAGGAAGGGAAATGTCTCTCCAACAACATTTAGCACTTGGCTGGGAAAAAAACTCCTCCATTAAAAGGCTGGATTTTGATTGAAAAAACATGAGTGAAAATGGCAGAAACATGTACACGGAGTTTGAGCTGAGGGAATTGCAGCAGTAAACTGCAGAGCTGAAGCAATGCAAACCCAAGGTCCCTCACTTATGCTTAGCTTGTCACACTGACATGCTGGAGGTATTTAAATATATCACAGGGGCCAGTATGGAGGGGGGAAATGCCTTTCCTTCTTCTTTCATCTCAAAACCCAATAGGTCATTACTGGTCATTCTGGCTTCAGTGCTGGGAGGAAGCAAAGCAAAAACCTAGTTCAGGGGTAGTGCCCAGATCTCTCTGCCACAGCCAAAATCCAGCTCTGTCTGCCCTCCCAGCAAGAATCTTCCTTGTCATGTAAAAATCACAGGCTCTTAATCCATCCATGGCATTTTCACTGCCATGTAAATGGCAACCATGGCAGAGATCAGTCATCRACAGTGCTGATCTGCCTGATCTCTCTGACAATGCAGAGCAGAGACACRAGTCAGTCCCAAAAATGAAGACGGTTCTCACTGAGAGTGAAGCAGTTAAATTTGCAGGGTGAAAAGATTGTGGGGTGAAAAGCARAGCAGACTTGTCCATTGAGGAATCATCCAGGTTGTCACAGGCCTTCTGTTCTTTAGAATGCGGCAAAGTTTTTTGGCTTTATCCAATGTACTGGCCCAAACTTACTGTTTAATTTGCCCCAGAGAAAGCCTGACTCCCTACAGCCCTGATTCCAGGGCTTCCCATTTCTGCAGCTAGCTCATGTTCAGCAGGCAAACAAGGAGCCATAGAACTTGGGAGGAACCAAAGCAGCTTTGAGGCTAAGCAGGATATATGTGAGTCAACTTAAAGAGCAGTAGGAAACTGTACCACATACTGACCCCTTAAAATGCTCCCAAAGCCAAAACTGTCCTTGTTTTTCTTCTCATTGATCAGAAAAAAAACACTTTTCTCAGACAGGACTGTTTTGCCTGCTTCAAAGAAAGTCACCCTTCCTCTGGGTTGTCCCTTACTTGCACACTGAAAGAAACACACATTTGTGTTTCCAAAAATGTGGAAGTATGTACAGATATGTACCTTGCACAGTATCGTCTCCCCTGAATAGGAAGAAGCCTAAGATTGGCCTTGTTCCAAATCATGTTGAACACGCCACCTGGAAGGAACAGAGACATCTGGAAAATCATTCCACAATCTCTGAGGAAATTACAGGAGAAATACCGGATGATTGGAAGAACAGCCCTTTGTGGGATTCTTACTTTATCAGCCAATTTCACTTGGATTTTTTTTTCATAAGTAGCATATGTTCAGAACTTTAATAAGAAATCTTTGAGTTCTGGGGGTTTATTTATTTGTTTATTTAATTTTCATCATAGACAAAAAAAGTTTTAGAAATTTCAGAGGTGGCAGGGCAGAGAGTGAGGGAAAAAAACCAAAAAACAAAACAAACAAACAAAAAAGATAAGAAATATCTGATAATTCACACTTTAGGGTGCAATAGTGGGAATGTTCCTTCCCTTGCCTGGAATGTTATGCAGATTAAATGAGCCCACAAGAAGTCTTAGCATGCCTAGACCACAGATGGAAGAATCATTGGTTAGTTCTTCCCAATGTCCTCCAGCAGACAAGCAGAGCTGTTTAAAAAAACAGCAGGGTTATGTCTGGTAAGAATGAAGATCTAGGTAAAGCTGAGATTCTGTGTGCCCATGCAAAGCATTGACTGCAGTGTTGCCTGGGTATGGGGGAATGAGGGGAAAAGAGAACCTCCACATGGGCTGCTCTTCTCACCCATGTGCAAGGCCTCTGATGCAGAGCTGCTTTATCCTCACATTTGCAATCCCCCTTTAGATGTGAGGATTTTATACAATAAAGAAACCAGAGAGAGAGATAGAGCACACATCCCTCCAAAATTCTCACAATGCTCACCTACTTAAATCACTTAAGGACTTCATCCTGAATATCTCAAATGGAGTTAGGTATCCTCTCTGTTAAAAATATTGCTAAAGATAGATGTGCTATCCCTTCTCAATTTAGTTAAATGTGGGGAATTGCTTGGTATTTACTTTAAATGCTCCCTGGAGATAACAGGCAAACTGTACTCTTCCCATTGCTATTGTGAGGTGAATGGCAGAGAAAGCATTAGCTGAGGTCATGTAGATATTTGGGGAAACCAAGCCGTATAAAGTATAAGAAAATCACAGGCATCTCCACTTGAGCCTTACATCCATTCTGCACTTGACAGAAATACAATTTGTGCATTGTGTCTATGCAGCTCACCTCACGATTTAACTAAAATTCCAGCATCTGCTGTTTCTGATTGACTCACAGTGCTGTTCTTATTTGCCTATACTTACTCCAGTAACCTGAATAAATTTCTCACATGAAGTTCATACTATAAATCTACATCTGCAGCTGAAATCACACTCAGGGGCGAGGAGTCTAGATCTTTCCATTGGTAATAGAGAAAGTTTGCATGGTTCAATTTAGCTTTACTCCAAATTTTCAGGTACTTGCTGCCAGGTGAAATGAATTTCAGAGATTCTCGCCCCACAAGTTTGAACTTCTCTTTAAAACCAATGAGAATGAGGAAAAGACTTCCTCTAGGGTCTACATTTAACCCCTCAGCAAAATCAAGCTTACATTTCCATCTTCARGTTGTCCATCACTTACACAACCACCTCCTCAAACCTTAACCACGTTCATGGTACAGCTAAGGAGCAAGGAGCCATAGCCACCCCCAGTACTTTCAGGGGGTGCATTTTGTACCTGCAGCAAGCACAGGCACCTGCTCCAAGAGAACAGAGGATCCCTTGCTCTGCATCTCTGCCCACTGCCTGCCACRTTCCTTGCAAAGTCTGAAACCTGGGACAGCAGTCTGTGGGTTGGGACAAATGTTAGTCCCTTTGTGCCATCCAGCTGCTGACACAAGSCTTTGGGGAGGGGAGTCTGCTCTGSAGAGCTAGGGAATGGTGTCACAGAGGTAGGACCAAGTACTTTGGACAAGTAAAACACACCAAGCYCCTAACTCTGTCATAAAATCCAAGAGAAGCATAGGAAAGGATGCTAGCTGAAGAACTCACCAAAGGAACTCTTCCWCTTTGCTCAGGGACCCCTCCAGTGCCATGGGTGTGAGCCCATGTAAGATAACATCAGCCACTCACATGCACACTCCTTTTGCCAAAGCTCTCTTCTCCCTTCCCTCTTCCTTGACTTTATCATTCAGTTCCTTGTGAAATAATGTGAAAGCATCTGTTATCTCTTTCTATTTAATTTGTAAATACACTCCCAAAGGGCTGGCAGAGCACATATATCAGTCCTTACTTCCAAAGGGAAAGAATGCAGGCTTCTGTCCTCAYAGGACGTGTCCTCCATCCTTGCAGGACCCTACTCACTGTACATCAGCTGAAAAGATATTTAAAAATGGGTTTGGGTGATTTCTGCACATACMTGGTGTGTCGAGGGGCAGTGGGGAGCTGTAGGCAGGCCTCACATCCCCCCTGCATAGCTGGACAGAGAGGATAGCAGACACCTCCACTGGGCTCAAATGTGTGATGTCAGTATTTGGCTCAACAAGCTGCTATGTTTTCTATGAAACAGTCATATCTGTCTTGTAGACAAAATTTATGAGAAAAAACCCCACCCTTTCTGTTCATATTACCTTTAATGCTAAAGATCTTTAGTATAGAGTGAAGGCAAAAGACAAAATTCTGGAGTACACAAGCACTTACTCAGATGTATTAGCTAAAGCAAGGAGGGTCTTTGCATTCCCTTTGCCATATTATTACTTCAGATAGTCCTTGGACAGCAGCTCAGTCATTTACAGAGTCCTTGAGACCACAAACTTGTCACCAGCTCATGCGGCCGTTCTGCCCCACAGCAGACTGTCGGAGGAGTCAAGGCTTCACACGTGATTGTTATCATTACTATAAATTATCTTTTTATTGCACACTGAGACCCTCAGGCACCGAGCACCTAYGAACATGTTTCTTTCAGCAGCAGGTGCAGGCTTTCAGCTCCTGAACACCYTCGTATGGCTGAGAAGACAGCTGAGACAGCCATCTGGAGACTCGGGAAGCAGCATACCTGGTTCTCCAGCTCCTCAGCTCTCTCACTGTCTCCATGCCTGACAGAAACAAGTCTTTCCTCTGCCTGGCAGCACAMAGACTTTGTGGGTGACATGGCTTGTTCTGCTCGGTACATTCCCTGCCAGAAATCCAGARGCAGCATCTTACACACACACACATACTGCACTGACCACAAAGGGAGCCAGAAGTTAGATTCCCCATACTTTAACAAGTAAACACTTGCTAAATGTTCTTCTTTCTTTGGAAATCGGTATAGACTGATAGCTAAATAGTCATTTATCTCTTGATCACTTTTCCTGGCTATAATTGTATTTAATTAAGGGTAACAAGTGCCCATGGGACATTTTAAAAGAACCATGTTAATCCCCTATTGACAGCACTGTAACATGTTTCACATCATCTTGCTGGTTTTGGTGTGCTCTAGGATTAACCTTCATTCCTCAATCCTAGCACAAAGCAAGCGACTGAGGCACAGAGGAATGGGCAAAGTGCCCAAGCTAGACCAGCAGAAAGGTGGCTGAGCCAGTTTTAAAAGTCAGGAGATCAAACTTGGTCCAGCACTTTGGTTCCCTAAGATCTCATCTGTTTCTWTCAGTCTGTAACCTGCTTGGCAGTCCCACCAAAGCCCAGCTCGGGTAGGAGGAAGCTCTCCAGGCAGCAGTGTATTTGCTCCCCTCTCCCTCCTTGCACCTGGAAAACATATTGCAATAAATAGGCAGAGACAATCAGTACTTTCATAGACAGGCCTCCATACCAACAGGGATTTCATCCTCGCCTGCTCCTCTAGATTGGTCTGATTGGCAAAGGCGGGTAAATCCCTACCCTTTGTTTAACAAGATGGGAAAATGATGGAAAGCAAGAAACACCCACAACCCTCCCAGACACGAATGCTCAGGCTGATTCAAGCCCTTTCAAGTGGTTTTGTCTCCAGCGATTTGCACTTTCCTGCCTCCCAGCCCTTCCCCACATTCCCATTCCCTCTCCCAACTCTGCCTTGCCAAGTTCTTCCACCGCTGTTATTATTTGTGAAGCGTGAGGAGAGTTATGACAAGGGAGGGATGTCATTAAACCACGCCGGGAGGAGATGTCAGCCGCCATGCAAACATCTTCCTGACACTCCACTTTCAAACGATTTCAGAAACTGCACTCAGATGATTTCAGGTTGGGTAGGCCTGTCAGCTTGGATGGACGACACGCGTTGCTCTGGTGCCGCAGACAGCTCCGGAGCCTCTCAGCCGGCTGCTGCGCACACGCGTGCACAGCCCCGTCCCCACACACACAGCTGCACATCATTATTTTTGTGCCACTCCAAGACAGACATCCTTGAATGCCGCTGGAAGCGTCAAACTTTCACTGCCAGAGAAAGCTTTAACATTTAGAGGGTTCTTGTGTAATGCAAATGAACCAGAAAGGTAGGAAGGCATCCCAAATGCCACTCAATGCATTTATAAAAAGATAAGGTGACTTTGTCCTACCCTACCATATCACTTCATTACCAAGTGTCAGCAAAGAGCCTGGCAGCTCGATTGGTTGATGAAATCACATGACCCAAGTGTTATCTTRCAAAAACACATTAAATTACTAAGCTTGAACAGCAAAGAAGTATAAATAAYCCTACAGTTTATTCCCATCAACCAAAAAAAAGACTATGTATCTCTATTTCCTCTCATTTTTTCCTTCCATTGGGGAAAAGAAAAAGAAATTCCCMATCTAATTTATAATTCAAGATATTTTGCTATCTAATATATTTATATTACTTTCTTCAATATCTAATTGAAGTGCTTTGTTTATGCATTATTCATTTGATCTTTGTTTTCCATCCTTATTGTTAACTTCCAATGCAATTTTAATGGGCTCATGGTCAGAGATCAGGGTGGCAGACTCTTTGATGCCGTGTTAACTCACTGACAAAAGGGCAGGAAGAAAATGGGAGTTAGGAAGACATTAAAACCACCATTTCTGATCCAGAYCTGAGCTGTACCTTGCTGGTACGTGCCTAATTTTCACAGGGGCAGATTTCCTGGCTTTGCTCTGGTGGTCAGTTAGGGTTCTGGGTGTCACACTACCAGCAAGCAATAAGAAAAATGTAATTGCTTGAGCTTCTGCAGAAGTGGGACATTAGCCAGTGCCTGCTGAGGTCTGTGGAAATAAGGTGTTCTGCTGCTCTTCAACCTTTCAACGTCTGTGCTGAATTGCTCACACAAGTAAGCAGAGGTGAAGGTGATGGATGTGCCATGTTAGACAGGAAAATGGGTTGGTGTTCAAGATTTTCTAGTACCTAGGGTGGTGCTGCACAGCCAGGAGTGCACACTAGACTCAAGAACACGCTGCTCTGGAGTCTGTGACTAAACCCTAGGACAGCACAGTGTGCCTTGTGCCTGAGCAGCTACCAGGTACGGCCTTTTAATTCAAGGCATTGAGGTTTCAGATGGCTCTCCAGCTCTTTMATGTCTCCTGGGCATAAATTTTGTTATGCAGTCACTCATTGAACTCACAGTTAAGCCATCTTCCACAAGCAAAAATTCAGCTGAAATATTGCAGCCCAGCCCCACTGAGATAAGAAACATTCAGGTTCACTGCTCACTCCAGCCAAAAGCTTCCTTTCATTTTTACTCTTTTCTTCTCAGCTTTCATCTCAACAAAGACATTTTGCAGCAGACAAAGAGTTAACAACAGTGTAGGAACAGTAATTCAGCCTAGGAAAATAATGTATGGGTATTCTTGGCATTTCTGGATATCAGCACAGGTGTAGCACCATCTCACCCATGAACAAATATTCTTGGCCAGGACAGGGGCTCTCACAGACCATTAAAGGGCTTCTGTAGGAAGGAGCACATGCAGCAAACAATGCTTACCTGGGTTTACAACTGCTGCCCACTGAAAGTTGGCATGGACAGGTAGTGGAAGTATTAAGTGATAGAAGACATAGAGCATTGAAAGTGACAGGCAGCAGATGTAAATAGAGGCAATTTTGTGCAATAACCCACAAAACTCCATTTTAATGAACTTAGCTCTGCAGTCTCCACAAGACGAGACATTACCAGACAAGGGAGAGAGAGAGGGAGGTCCAAAAATAGTGTCACGAAGACAGAGGCAGCTAAAAAGTTGCAGCAGCAATCCCGCAGAGAGCAGACTCCCCTGGGAGTGAGCCCGCCAGGCAGCCTCAGTTTGCACCCGCGACYGGAACGGCGGTGGCACCAAGGAAGAATCTGTACTCAAAGGATGATGGAAGGAAAGACACGAGGAGTAAATTACGCTTTGCACGTTCCAACAAGAAACCTGGCAGTGGATGGTGAAAATAAGGGAGATTTGTAGGATTGATGTTTGTCTGGGACCAGTCTGCCTTTGACTTCCTTCTTTCCTTTGTTTTGCACATTTATTCCCCTTGAATTAACTCATGGAAGAGGAACAGATGCCGTCAGGATTGAAAACAGCATTTTTGCTAGCTTGAAACTAGCGCTTGAATGGAGGATGTCAGCATTTCCTCTGAATTGTACAAATCAGTGGCATTGTAACAGGGCTATTGTTTATAGATGATTTTTTTTATTAGAGATTCTTAAGGTCAGTTGCTGACAAATGTTTTTCAGAAAAATTGGGGACCATTTAGGAATTCTCTCTCGTCTAATGATACATCATTTTCAAAAGTTGGAAATAATATCTGCCAGGTGTTCTGGATTTTCATGCTGAAGTGAATCTCCGTGTTTTCCAGAGCAAAAATTCCTGAGTTTGATCTCCTTTCCCTCATGTTTGACTGACAACCATTGACACACTGTTGTGAATGAAGTGTTGCTGTCTATTTGAACTCAGTGGCCTCAGACGTTCCCCTAGATGATTCATGTTATTCAAATGATCAGAAATCTATAACTCTCAGAATGGAAAAGTGCAGAAATGGCATCTTCATTATTCTTTGKGTTCTTTTTTCTCATCAAGGATGTAAGAGACAGTTTTTCATATGTAGTTGCTGTTTCARATTCAACACTCTCATCCTCAAAGTTCGAAATTCCTTCACATTAGTCTTTGCATATGGTTAGAAGAGATGACCATCTCAGTTAGAAAATATTTTTGTACAAAATGCAGCAAATGCAAATAAAATATCCTCATGTAAACTCTTGCTAGCTACTTTAGAACCATGCTGGCAAGTTTATTTCTGAACACAAGAAAGAAGCACAGTATAGCTGATGGGCTTACCGTAGGGGAAAAAGCAAACACAATGAAAACGTCAGTGAAAATATTACACTTGTCTGTAGAAAATGTAATTTTAACTCATCTCCTATCTGTCGTAAAATCAACTCCTTTAATAAGGCCACATTCTTCCAAAACCTAGACAGCACTGGAAATTAAATTTCCAATCTCATAATAGTTTTGATGGGGAATCTTTAACCTGCCCAGAAACAGCAAGTGTGGTGTTATGGCTGTCCCAGTCAAATTCCTGGTTGTGCTTGGTCATCCTTAAAAGCTGTTAATGGCAATGCAAAACAGTCCTATGCTTGACTGTGTAAAAATGTAAAAATCACCAGAGGCTCCATGTGTCAACCAAAAAGGGATTTCCTCCCTTTCCCCACGGATTTGGTCCTTTCTCAGGGTTCAAAAGAATTTGAATGTATGGTGGGGAAAGATCTTTCTAACATGAGAGAAGGGATAAGGGGTGGGGGGGACAAAAAAGAGACAGAAAAGGGAAAGAAAATTCTACTTGATTAGCTTCTTAGGATCAGTTGGATGTGACAASTCTTTGAATATGGATGAAGTCTACAAGAGGGATCATCTGCCAGCAGTAGTTGTTACCAAGGAAGTAAGTGATGCTGGAGGTCGGAGGGCACCTGTCTCGCCAGCTAATGAAAGAATTGTGGGAGACAGAGCTTTTCTATCTGATTAGTATAAGGGCTGTAATTCCTGTCCTTCCCACCCCCACACCTTCCTGCTCTCTCTTTTAAAATTATTCCGAGGCTATTGTTGTAATTGTAAGTGGGATGTGAAAGAGACTGTCCTAGGAAGAGCTTTGCCTCTCTTTAAGTGATATTTTGGCCAACAGCTTTTGCCAATCTCATCATCCCACACAGATTCTGGAAGGGAAAAGCAACTCTTTTCTTTAATCTCTGCCAGACTTTTTTTCCCAATCATGCTGGGAGCTGAAAGTCACCCTTGATTTTCAAGGGGTAAAAATGCAGTGGTTGGAAGGGACTGATTAAGCAGGAATGTATGTATGGGTGTGGGAGTGTTAGAAGAAATAACAGGAATGCTTTGTCTGCAAGGGCAACAAAGAAAAAAAAAAAGATTTTTTGATAATTAAAGGCTATTGCTTTAACCCACTTTTCTCACCCAATTTACTGCAGAGATAACCTAAATAATCATATACTTAGTTCTCCTTTTAGGTGTCCTGAGAACTCCATCCTCATCCTTCCAAAAACCCCCCAGCACAAACAGACCTTTCAGCAGAGCCATGGACACAGACCAAAAACTGATAATTTGAGGATAAACTCTGATTTGAAAGCAGATTTAAGGATGCAGCATTGTACACTTACCAGTGCATTACAAACACAGGGAGGAAGAACATAGGAAAAAAAAAGATGCAGTAAAGGAAACAGACCTGGGAGTTTTAGGGATCACTTGTGCTTTCCAAGGCAAGGCATAAACCAGAGCCTTCTCATCCCCAGGCAGAACGTCCCTCTGGTTATCTCAATCTCTGTCACTCTCTGGCTCACACTTTCCCTTATGTGCAAATTTGTTACAGAAGCCCATGATGGCTTAAATCAGTARGTTTCAGGACAGCTTTGGTGGTTTTCAAGAGGAAATAATTTAGCCCATGCATTACACCGCCAGACCAAAGATTTTGCTTGACCTCTATAAAGCAGTACTGCTCTGATCCTCCTATTTATTTACCAAGTAAATGCCACTCAGTGAATTTAAGATGTTGTCAGAGAGTATGAATCTACACACAGGTCTTACATAGCCAGGATCAGGTTTCACAGAGTTTAATTAATGCCGAGGATAAGACATTTTCCTTTCCACTAGCAGAGGAAAGAGAGAGGGAGTCTGGAACTTCTTCATTGTTGAGCTATCACTCAAAAACTTTGCTACACCATCAATCGATACCATGCAATTGGGAAAAGATGGATATAGCAAGGCAGCTACTCCCATGATAACACCCAAACATGGATAGTTATACAAGGCTGCAGTGAAAGGCACATCTACACCAAGGCACTGTGATTGAAGYGTCCTGCTTCAGATCGCTGTGAAATGCACAGAGAAATGCCTAAAAACTCCTTGCCCTAACCAAGGTCCTCCAAAAGTTTTTCCCTGCTGCTCTGCTGAGGGCTGATAGAAGTTAATTTTCAGGTGTAATGTCTTATTGGCTCACACTTTCAAAGATATTTACTAGCAGAATTCACTAACAGAATTCACACTCCRTTGATGCAAAAGCCTTAACTTGCCACCTGATTAAAAAAAACCAAAACAACTGGATCATTATTATAGATTGCATTTTTAAGTGGAATTCATCATTTTTACATGTACATATATACATATACTTGTATATGTATCTATACATACACATATACTTGTATATGTAGTTTACCTCTTTTGAGTGGGTTTTCTTCTGTAAGTATGGATGGTAAGAAGAAGGGAAGTAGTTTATATCTCACTTCTCATTTTTCTATGTATTTTAAAGTCTTGATAATGTTAAAAGAATGAAGATGAGTTCAGCAGAGATGGGACACAGCTAATAGTGTTTCCTCTACAGAGTGGGTATCTGCAATTTCAAATAAATTGTGCACTATTGTGCACATTTGGTGCCTCTGCCCATAGGCATTCAATCTGAAATTAGGAGTATTTACTTTCATGTGCTGTTGCACAGCCAGCTTTAGGGAAACCATGGCCCTGTTAGGTTCTGCATAATCCTGTTAGCATCCTGAACAGCTTTAAGGAACAAACTCTCCTTTAAACTAGTTGGTCAGGTTTAATGTTCACTAAATTTACCCACATCTAAGACATCTAATTAAAATGCAGATCCTTCCAAGGATCCTTCTGAACCAGTCAAGACTTGAAATATAGAACATGGAGAGAAAAATGCTTTTTTAGGGCAAGAGTGATTTGGCTGAAAGCAGATTACTATATTATGAGGAGAGTTGTGCCCTCAACTTCGCAGAGCAGAACCCTGTAAAAAGAAAGAGAAGGGTGATTATCTCAGAGGCATGTCTTGTAGTAAACACATTTCTGCAAATGCATCACACCCTTTCAAACACAAAACTCCAAATCTGCACATTATTGAAATCAATATTTAGTTGTCTTTTCAGACACAGTGAAAATGCTATTCCAGATTACAAGTGAGGAAGGATTTTGTACAAATACTTTATTAACTGGGGAATGGAAATATATGCATGCTCCTATCAAATAATAAGATACCACAATCAGTTTACTTGATTGAAAATGTGAAAAATTTTGCTGATGAGGTATTTTTTAAACAAAGCTATTTCTTTTCATTTTTCTCAATTTCCTTTATTAATCTACTTGCTTTAAATGAAAACGGAACAGAACAACAAAATGAAAAGTTGTTACCTTTTGGGTAGGAGAGACAATCTCATAAACTGTACTTTTTTTTTTTTTTTTTTTTTTTTTTTTTTTTTT
>JACDOX010000134.1:1262704-1303631 GCA_014549065.1 Cardinalis cardinalis
ATGCCAGCAGCACAGACCTGGGGAAGGGCAGTCTTTGAGGAGAGGGAAGGTCGCGGGTGTGTGCGGTCTGGGAAGTCACRATCAAACAGATAGATTAGATACTATATTTAGATTGGATATTAGGAAAAATGTCGTCATTGAAAGCGTGATCAGGCATTGGAAAAACCAGCCCAGGGCAGTGGTACAATACCACCCTTGGAAGTGTTCAAAAGGTGTGTGGATGCRGCCCGTGGGGGACATGGCTTGGTGGTGATGAGTTAACAGCTGGACTGGATGATCTGAGAGGTCTTCTCCAATCTAAATAATCCTATGAACCTGTATGGATCATTTATGTAGCTGTAAATGAATGGAAAAGCCACTCCCTGGGGAGTTTTATCTTTGAGTTTCCTTCCCCACACAAAGATGCAGCCTGCCCGGCAGATGGGACGAGTGATCCATCCTGTCAGGTACGGTGCCTGCAGCAGTGGGCTGTGCCTGGTGTGTGTGGAGCCCTCCCTCCTGGCAGCACCTGGCCCAAAGCACAGCGCTGGACAGAAAGGACAGATTTCTCCTCAGGCCCTGCAGCACCGACCTGGTGTACTATTGACACACACAAAGACAAATGCTCTGTCCAAACCCAGGGCTGCTGCAGGTCATCTTGGCACCTGCCGAGTCAAGACAGCCCCTGAGGTGATGTCTGGGTACAGCACATGCATGMAGTCGGGGAGTTGCAGAGACAAAAGGCATCTGTGGGCACTGAAACAGGCAGGGTCTGCAGCAGAGGACAGTCCAGGCCCAGGACATTTCCCTCTACCACAGCCTGGTCATCATTCACAGCAGGAGAGCTTGGATGAGCCTAATTGATTTAGATTGTCTAACGCACTATCTCTCTCTGGTTTGTATTTTAGGATGATTGATATACCTGGGTACTGCCAGTTGTTTCCAGCAAGTGAACCCCCAGCTGTCTCTAGGCACTTACCTGATTTTGAAGAGAAAAGGGCCAGGGACCCATGTAGGCATCAGACAGAGAGCCAGAGAGGGAAAGGAAGTGGGCCATGGGCTCAGTCCTGACCAAACCCTTAGAACCCAGTACCAGTACTGTGGCAGGCTGGGAGCACACATTTGTCTTGGATATTCATTATTAAAGCCTTGTTAGGAACCCCTTGATCTYGTGAGGAATGGGAGCAGCCAGGGGAAAGTTTGAAGAAGAGAGAATCACAGAATCTTCTGAGTTGGAAGGGAYCCACAAGGATCATGGAGTCCATGGATCACGGGTCCATGTTCCTACAATCACGGATCCTCTGTCCCTACAGAGGAAGGAGGTTGGAGATTCAGATCTGCTAGGTGAGGAAATAGGGTGAATGTATTAGGAAATGTTTCCTTGGTCATTTTATCAGAGACCTAAATTAATGGGGTTTTCTGAAAAAAAATTTAAAAGGTGTTTAAAAAAATAATAAAAGAAAGCAAAGCTCGCCATTCAGCAGTTCAGCTCCAGATCTCTATAACACTTTCAAATGAAGGCATTACCACAGAGCACATTTTATTCCCAGAGACACTCTTGAGCTTGAGCAGAGGGGATTTGCATCTGTAAAAAGGACGGAGAGAAGGAGACAGCAAGGCTTAGCCTTTGTATACATTGCAAGAGCTGGAGGAGGGGAAAGCCCAAGGARGGGGGTGTTTGACCCTCACCTGGGTAGCAAAGAAATTGGAGAAAAAAACATTTTACTTCAACAGGCCCACCTCCTTTTTGTTCCCCCAACTCTAGCTGAGAAATCAGAGCTTCAATCTCCTGTTGTCAGGGGCTAATACATAAATAAATAAAGGCCCAGATAAGATAACAGCCATGACAACAACAAAACATGTAGCAGCATCAGGGGCAGGAAGGATCAGCATCTGCTTTAATTAAAAATCTGCCTTCATTGATTTTTTTTTAAAGGAACACATTTGTAGGGATATGAAGATAATGCTTCCACTCCATCTTAGTTCAATGAGTGGTGTATGTCCGCTGTTAGCTACAAATAAGCCTTTGATCATTTTACTGATGTCTGTAAAAAAATAACTTTCCCGTGTATTTTCTTTTTTTTTTTTATTCCTTTAAATTGGGAGCTTAAAGAGAGGAGTGGCAATAGACAGATCTACTTGGGAAACCTCCAAATGAGGGTGGGGGAGAGGAGAAATGAGAGTAAATACACGAAGCTGCATCTAGCAAGGAGGGATCAGGTCACCAGAGCCCAGGGGCTGAAGCAACCAACTGTACCAGGCTCAGATCAGAAAATCCAAAATACTCTGCCTGCTGTTCCAAGCTGCCTACACTCCTCTCCAAACATAACAGTTAGAAGCATGTTGATRTATTAAAATTGCAGGAAAGCATGCATTTGAGCCCATATTTAACTGGAGTGCTTCATTGTGCTCACCCTCAGAGGAAAACTGAGGGATGAGGGAGGAGGCAGTATGGGAAATGCTGGTCCACATGGGGGTGGGACATGGAGGACATTTTCCTTGCCAGAGATGGCACTTAGCAGTGCAAAACCAAGCACATGAAGATGGAGGTGGGTGCCAGRGAGCTGCCCTCCTTCCCAGGGAGAGAGCCTTGGTGCATGCAGTGTGGGTCCCACCTCTGCTGACAACCTGAACAGTAYTTGTATGGAAATCACTCACGTTTCCTGCTGTAAAATGAGCTTAAGGCCACTTTGCCTGCCTCCCAGGGCTTCCTGAGGGTAAGCAGATTAAAGGTTTGGAAGCATGTGGGCACCACAGCAGTGGGGAGCAGAGGCCAGCGTGGCACAGCCAGGGCTTGGGGGGATGCAGGGCTGATTGCAGCCACCAGAGCTGGATCCTGCTGCCTTCACGTGTCACACAAGTGTGAGAAGCCATTGCAGGTGGTGGCACTAAGGCAAAGTAGGCTCACTGCCTGGTCAACAAGGGATTTAAATGKAGCTTCTATCTGCCTCCCTCCTCTTGCCCCAGCAGCAGCAGCAGCTGGCTTAGCACGATGGGGCTCTCTGCTGCTTTGTGCAAAATCCCTTCCCATCTTCCTGATGGCATCAGAGACCCCTCCTAGGGCTGGCCAACGGTGAGAGGAGGGCAGAAACAAAACCAGCTTTTCCTAAAGGGCTGAGGACTCTGGAGCTGGCCTTGGTGGGAAGGCAGGGGGAGGACGGGAGGGGACAATGTGGGGCGTCTCTGTTGGRCACTGTGTGGTGCCACAATCTGCTCCAAGATCCCAGTGTGTAGGTATGTCYCTTTTGTCTGCGGGTGTCTCTTTGCAAGGTCTCTGAGAGATATTTCTCCACAGTTGCCCCTCACCCTGACCATCAGCCCATGACTTCCCAAGGGTTTGGGAGGTGCAGGGGGTAGGATGTGGTGTGCCACCAAAAAGCTGCACCTTCCTGCCTTTAAATTGTGTGCCTCAGAGCTCAGTTTCTTCACGTGATTGCTGCTGAGGAGAGGAGCAGGAAGGGTTTTCTGTCCCCAGGGGCACCRTGGCATGGGACACACATCACAGGGTCAGATCACTGGATCTTGCTCCTATGTGGCCTCACCTCKGCTGGCTCTGCACATCCCAGTCACGGGCAGCAGTGACAGCGTGAGAGGGTCCCTGCATGTGCGTGTGTACCCACTGCACTAATACATATGTATGTGTATTTTTACATATCAGTTCTATAGGGCTCAGCAACATCAAAAGAAACCTGGATAATCAGAGCAGAAGATATAAAAGATCAAACAGAATATCTTTTAAACAGATCTGAGAAGCTTAATTTTCATCCAATGTTACTGCAGGAGCTTTTCCTTCTTTTTTTTTCTCCCTCTCTCCATTTTTTTCCCACTTCCATGAGTTTCTTTGATCTGTTTTGATGTCTTTTTCAGCTCCTCTTTMAAAAAAACTCTTTTAAAACCTTTTTTTTTTGCTTTTCCTTTCCCCGAAAGTCATGGAGGTTTCTAAGAGTAAGAAACTAGCTACATGCAGCATCTCCCCACACACTTTCCTCCCCACAATGCACATACACTCCACAGTCCCTGCTCTGCTCAGAAACCTCTGACTCCAGGGCAGAGGGATGAAATTAAAACTGCACTGAGTGAAATGTTATTTCCTTCATGTCAAGGGTTTTCAACTCGGTCACTTTTGAGTCTTGTTCAGGGTTTGAATTGGACTACATTTGTGGCAAAAGCTGTTCCCTCAGTTGTATGTCTAGCAAAAGGCCAACTTCACAGAGAGAAACCCGGCAGTCTTCATTTCAGACCTGTGCTATCAGTTCACATTGACAAGGATGTGAGTGTGGGGTCAGGTCACCAGAGTTTTCCCTTTCATTTCCTTAAGGCCTGGACAAACTTACTTAACTTTACAGCCTGACTACTGAAGAAATTACTAACTTCTATAGCAAACCTGCTATGCCTATAGGCAACAAGGAAAAATTAAATTTCACCCATGGATGAGAGCCACCTAAGAAGAAATGCTCTCTTCACAGCTCTATGGCACATTTTTCACTCTGGTTAGGGGTACACCTCCTCTTAGTTCTCCCAGGTGGTTTGAGCTCTGGTGTCCCTTCAAAACCCTGCGGTACCAAGCTCCCAAACACAGCATTGCCCCATGCCAAGCTCAGATGTACCAGGTCATCTTGGCATGGCATCCCAGCAGTTCTCCACAGGTCACCTGGCCACGTTTGGGGCAGCTGATGCTCCCCACATGCTCCCAGCAGCCTCAACTCTCCCAGCTGCCTATCCCACTCCTGGCTTTGCTCCTCTTTCTGTAGCAGACACACTTTCAAAAAGCCCTTCTCCAGTGAAAGGAGCACTCACCAGCACTTCAGAGCAGGCTCTCCACAGCAGGCACCAAGCACAGGCAAGAGCTAAACAATATCAGCTGAGTGAAGTCAGGTGAATATATGTGGCAGGGCACTGCAGGGGATGGCTGTCTGCTGGGCACAGGGCAGATAAAGCCAAAACTCTTTTCACGCTAGCCTTAAGCAGGCTGCAAGCGACTTCTCAGGATGCCAAGGCTCACATTCCTGCATTAAGGCTCTCCCTCCCTCAACAGCTAGTGCCAGAGCAGTAGGAGTGCTGGTCCTGTTCTCCTAATTAATATGATTTCGATCTCTCAGAGTGTCCTCAGAGCCCAGATAAAATGTAGAAAGTGTAAATACTGTACAGAGACACACAGACTCACAAGACTGCCTCGTCTTTCAAGCCGAGTTAGCCTTTCTTGCAGCAAGCAGATGAGCTCAGAGGAACAGAAAAAAAAGCCTGAGCTATTACAGCAGAAGTTTTGTGTGAAACCAAAACTGCCCTGCAGATTGGAAATCTATTTTCAGCCATTCCAGTTCCTTCCAAAATACTAATAATAATAATAATTGAAGTTCTGAGGCTTTTCAAGTAATTTTTATCCACCAGCCTCCTCTGAAGTACAAAGCCAGCTCATGCCTGTCAGGCCAGCTGGGCTGAGCTCAATCCCAGACACAGGGTGCCAGAAATTTAATCCTGAATTTCCCAAATCTAATCGAAATGGCACAAGCCGTGATTAATAATTCACTACTTTATTACTGATACGATGCCTCGGACTATCACAGCGTCTGAATAATTGATTTGCCAAGAGGGGCGACATGTCCTTTCCTAAAGCAGAGAAAGTTTGACCAGAGAGTTGCTGTGTAAAGCTGGCTAAATGTTTTTAAATAGTTTGAGACTAGATCTCTGACATTCACTTGGTGTCTAAGGACAAGCCTGGAAGAGGCAGACAGGAAGTTTTATTCCATCCTCCACAGCACAGATCAGTCTGTACACTGTCTAGAAGCAAAGGGTTAGAAAGGACTGGAAGGGAAGGAAATTAAGTTACCAGAAGGAAGAATCCTTCTCCTACAAAGTATGCATGGTATGAATATGACTAGATTTGATCCATTAGGTCTGCGTCTCCTTTCCCTCACACTGACCCCTCTTTTGATTAAGGATGGCTCAGATCCATTCAGGGAAGGTGAATGTCCACAGAAGAGCTGAGCAAAATTTGGTGTAGCCCAGCCACACTTTATTTTCTCATCATGGAAGGCAGACTAAATTCTGGATGACAGTCCTGCTGTGCCTTAGGATTAGAGGCAAATTTGGGCTAGAAATGGTGTTTCAGAGTTCTCCAGAGCTGACAGTCCCATATCCGGGCCTTGAAAACCCCTAGAGTCAGTATTTCAGTTTGAACAGTAAACAAAATTTCCTTGTCCCATCAAAACTGGACCTCAATTTTCCCATTTGTAAAATATTGAGCACTGGTGCACTGTTTTCCACATATTCCTGTGGATGGACAAGAACTTGGAGTACTTGAAACCCTTGCTAGCATCTCAACTGGTGTGGGATGGTAACAGTACCATGCAGGAAGAGTTATGAAGAATCAGAGAGAAAACTCTGGCCCTGCATTTAGAAAAAAAATATTTCCTGAACTCTTTATCTCTTGCCATATATGCAAGGTGACAGGTCTACCAGAAAGCAATCCCATCTACATGCAGTTTTGTCTAAATTTTGAGAGCAAATGGCAGCCTCTGGCACTTTCAGGGAGCAATGCACAACAAAACAAAACATTTTAACTGCTAGCTTAAAAAGCAGTCCTTTTCTCTTCTCGACTTTATTTTGATACAGAATTTTGTACTCATAAAACAAGTCACCTACCAAGCTAGTAGCAAAGGGGTTAACATAATTGGGGCTGCTTTCTCCCCCTGTCCACTTTGGTAGTTAAATCGAAAGCAAGTGGTACTGCCTTATTACTATCATTGTGCTGAGATATTGCATTAAAGGAGTTTAGGGTTTCAAATTGAATGTCAAATATAATATCACAGTGGAAACTTGAAGTGCACAGCTGAGCTGCTCAGCTCCAGAGGGTTAACRCCGCCTGCCCAAGAGCACTGCCAGCCACTGATCTCCATTTCAGCCCACTGAGCTATCTTCAGATGCTCACCACGACTTGCAGGCAGGAGAAGGGGGCCCTGATGGATGTCAGGCAGCTGCAAATGGAGAGAAAGAGAGTTCAGTGTAACGAATTGATTGCTGGGGAATTGATTGGAGTTCTGTATTGCCTCAGCTGTAGCAGCCGATCATAACTAATCAACCCTTTGTCACTTCAGACTGGAGCAGCATCATGCTTGGGCCAGGGATGGGGAGAATGTCATTCACGTTCCTTGGTAGAAAAGTTCCTTGTTGGAAAAAGACCGTGGCCATTGCCATAAGATTTTTCTACCTCAGTTGTTTAGAAGCTGAATAGTTCAGGTTTTGAGTAATTTTCTAGGTGCATAAACAATCTTGCCAATGTTTTCCTCTAGTTCTTATATTATTTTTTTTCCCATTTTCTTGCTCTGATTTATCCTTTTTCTGCAGGGAACATTAATGAAGTATGATGTATGATGGAAAAAATGCATAGTACCACATACAGGCTTAATACTGGAAACATGTTTTTTATCCTGTTGTTAACGTGAACTAAAGTGTATTAAATCAAATCACTGAGAAAAGCAGATTAGACCTATTCACAGCTTGGAGGAATCCATATGTAGCCTGGAGAACAAATTCCCATTGAAGCAAATTTCTATTCAGCGCAATGAGTTGTCACAGTAATGAGTTCTTGGYGTAAATACTTTACTCTGGTACCTTCTCTTAAATGGTTGAAGGAGTGCCAGTGTTGTTCATCTTTCCAGCCTCACTGATATCACTGCAGTTATGTCCTCCTTATACCAAAATTAGAGTTGTTTAGAAAACTGACCTCGCACTGCAAAATTGTGCTGTGAAAATCTTGGATTTAAGATTTAGATAATCTCAGACTTAACCTATGCTTTTAGTCTGCTGAAAAACTTTGAAAGTGCCCTGAAAGTCTTGTTCATCATCTTTCTGCGTGATCGGTTTGAGGATCAAGAAAACTCTATTCTCATCCCCCTTCTCTCCCTTCTTTCCTTATAAACCCTCCCTGAGCATAGACCAGGTATGACTAAAAGGTGCCTCAYTTTCTGATTCCCTATAGGACTGTGTCCTGGGATGTCAGGCCCAGTTTCAAACTGGCATCTGAGACTGCCCAGAGGGACTGGTTCACCACTTAACGCGGGCAAGAGCTCATTAGCTACTTCTCCTGATAGCTGGGACAGGTAATGCAGGGCACACCCCAGCTACCACATCACTCCAGTGAAAGAAAACACAGCAAAAACACCTGCTGTGCTTGTGCATAACTTGCAGAGAGGAAAAGGGAGGCTTCATCTCTCCAAATTCACTGTTCAGCAAAGTTACATGTGTCCATTTACATGGACACTCTACTCTGTGGGGAGCTCTGACACATGCTGGACATGTGTGTAACTTCACACAGAGTTTTAGGAACAGGCTTCAAGTTACCCTTTGTGTCAGTGCTTTGCTGGACAGGAATAGGAATGGATCAAGCCAGGGTGCTTTTTTTTTTTAGAAGAAGCATTGCTAATTACCAAAGAGTACTTTTGCACTTGGCATCATCTTTTGGTTATAAAAATATCTACAAGCAATTATGAAAATAAAGTCCACTCGTCACATGAATTGTGGTATATGCACTGTTGACTCACTGCAAATGAAAAGATAATTTTGTCAATGTAAGTGTCTGACAGAGATAAACCATTCCCAAAGCAGGTGGAAATGTATATAGAGCTATAAAGCAAATCTGCTGAGAGTGAGAACATCTCATGTAGGAAACTCCACAAGTGTGATACAGCTTCTTCACTTTCATTACTCAACATCCTAGGAGTACAATGAAGAAAGATGGTTACTCTAGTTGATGCTGCATCTTTGTGCTTGTTTACTGTGTCGCACATTGTCTTGTAAAAGATTAAAAAGAAAAGAAACTTAAAAACCTGCGGGGTTAAGTTAGAATTTTATAGCCCTGTTGGGAAATAACATGGCAGGAGCAGCAGGCTCATCCTACAGATGCATTATATTTTGTGACAAACTCTGGTGCATGCAGAACATCCATCAATCATTGAGATAATTTTCCATCTCATCAATTATGCAAATTAAACCAGAAAAACTATGTTCAAATAATGCTACAGGCCTGACATAAACCCAAGAAAGCGAGGCAGCTTGGAGCGAAGGTTGAAATCCTACCTTCCCTCTGCCCTGCCATGCACTGGCTTTTCAGGAGACAGACTGTGCAMGACCACCATGGCAAAGCAGTCTTTTTGTTCCTGCCAGGAGCTCCAGTACCAGCAAACCATGCCATGGCTGCTAACAGGAGCCTGAGGGACAGACCTTTGTATTCTTTTGGCTGATATTCAATATCCATTCTTTCCAGACTGATTAGGGCCAGGACCTAGCTAAGGTGGTTGTGAGGGTGTCCCATGGCCCTGAATACTGTGATGCAGGTGGACAGGATGAGCTATGAGCCACTCACTGGGTGTGTGAAGTCAGAGGGTGGAGGGCGAAGTCTCAGCTCGCAGTGGCTGACTTCATCTCCCATCTCCCAAAGAATTGCCAGCACAAGGAAACTCCTCCTATTGGTCCTGCACCTCTCACATGGCTTAATCCTACTTTTCTAGCTTTTCTCTATTATGACATGACAATGAACAGAGCCACACCTGGAGAYAGAAATCCATCCCCTTTGAAAGAGTGACACGAGGCTCACATGGGCGGCAGACACTGCCCACGTGGAGATGTTGCCATTCTCCCAGCAGATCTCCCTCAAAGGCAGAGCAGGATAGTGCAAGTTAAATACCTGAGAGCTCAAAGCTCAAAGTGACAAGAATGACAGTGGATAAGACATTTGTTAGCTTTTCAGGGCTTTGGAGCAATCTTGCAATCAAAACTGCTGTCTTCTCATTGATGCCGTGTTGTCACCATGAAGCCTTGAGGAACTACAAACATCAATGCAGATAATGTAACACAACTGCTAAGTCATGGAATAAGCAAAACTCTCCAATATGCTGGTTATTTATTACTATTAATATTGTTATCTATTAATAATAATAACAACAACAACCACCTGCACAGTGCTGGGCTTCATCTTCTATTTTGTTTACTTCAAAATCAAGGCAGTGATTCCTTTGACTGAGAATGTGTATCTGCAGGGTATACATCTGTACCAGAGCAAATCTCTCTTGGCTGCCTCTACAGATGACAGGGAGCCAGGCAATATGGTCAGTGGAGTTTGATCAAGGTTTATTTCAGCTCAAAGTCCCCATCATTCAGTCACAAGAATTTTATCCTGCATAATACTGACTGTATTGATGAGAACTCAGTTCCTGTCAGGGCATCTGGGCGCCATTTGGACAATGTCTCAAACATTCACACCTACACTGTAAAACCTGCTGTTAGCTGGGATCCATTTCATGATTGTTCCAGGTCTGAAGCTCTAGTTTTAAACAGTCCCAGAGATACATAGAGAAGGCAAGTCAGTGATTGTGGGGTCCCTTTGTTTCTGCAGCACTCTGCTCTTATAACTTTCTTCCAGCTTCTAGAGGACTTACTACTTTTCATCAGCAATAGAGTGATGCCTTCTCAGCTAGTATATAGAGAAGTTTTGCTGCAAGAGGAGTCAGGTAAAAATGTACAGAAAAGCAAATGCTTTCAGTCAAAAAGAAAAGATTTGGAGAGAGAAGGAAAAAAACAATGTCGTTTCCTTGCTTTCTAATTCCAAGTGCCAGCATCAAAAGACAAAAAAACTCATTTAAAAAAAAGGCTCTATCTATTTATCTATCTAGCAATCTACCAGAAAACTTGGGAAAAAATATAGACAATCAAAAACATTACTTTTATCAGTGCACCCACACCACAAAACTTTTTTTGCCCTCCAAATTATTACTACTGAAGCTGTTTGGTAGGTTTTTTCCCTCCTGCACCTCCATTTCTGATCACAAATGCATTGCTTGTACTCCCTGTTGGTTACACTCCACATTTGTTATGCGACCACCAGCTCTTAAATGTAAGTGAAGAACTATACTCCACTGATTTGTGTCAGTGAAGCTGTGTTTGGGAGATAATTGTTCACTGGGTTTATTTATTACAGTCACTCTCACAGGATCTGCATCACAGTATGGTCACAGCATGTCTCTGGAAATAAAGCAAAATGAATTGTATAAATAAATCGGGTACATTAACTCAACATGAGCTTTGCAGGAGCAATATAGTCAATAGAACATACTAGTAAAAGTGACAGGACATTATATATTCAATGACACATGCTAACAAAGGTAACAAGAAGCACTTATTCCATGAAGCATACAAATATCAAGTAGAGACAGAGGAAGTTTGAGTCACATCCAATTAAAACAGCTCATTTCTGGCAGGTCAGCTGCACTTGACAGATGTCCTCATATACAGCAGCACCTTGCAATGATCTTTGTACCCAGCCCAATTCATCTCTCATTAGCAAGACATTTCATTACCAGTCTGTGGGACCATCCTCTCAGCATTGCTGGTTTCTGTCTGCCCAGCAGAAATGCTGTTGAAGCCAAGAGCTTCCTGTAGGTGACTGTCTAGCCAGAGAGGGAACTTGGCACTCAGGAAAACCCACCTACTCAAGAGGCACCTGAGGCACTTGCAGCCACATTGYCTGAACGCCACTCATTGCACTCTTTTCTGACTTTTTTTTCTACAACACTTAAGATAAATTTTTTTAACCTATTTTTCACTTTTCTCCCTCCTTCACCTACTCTGTACCTCATGAAAACCTCTAGCAGGATTCTGATATCTCATTTTCTTTGTGGAGAGTATCAGCTGACAGTAGGATCTTCTGTGCTGACAGGAGAGCATGGGAATAGGGATAGGAAGATATTACAAATGTTCAGCTTCTTTTGCTGAGAAACAATCCCTCTCCTTTACATAACTCTATCTAGTTATGTAAACAGTTTCCATAGGAAAAAAAGGGGAACTCCTCAAGCATTTGTCTGTCAGAAAGAGGTACATATTACCTTTGTGTTCAAAAATTCAAACATACATAGGTAGTTCTTTGCATCTACAGGACTTATTCAGAGAATTCAGTTCTGGGAGAGCTGCCAGTGACCACAGTAGCACTCCACCAGCAAATTAAATAAGAAAAGAGCCGATTTGTGCATTGGTTTTGCCAGAATGCTGGAGGGTCCTTGTAGTTTAGCTAGTAGACCATAAAAAGTACTTAGCGATTCTTTCATTCTCTTTCTTCATACTCAGCTTGATTCTCTCAGCCACAGGTTTTAATTAGACAAAAACTTTGCTTTGACTGTTTTCAGGCCATGAAAATTTTGTAGAACTAGAACAGAAGTGATTATTGACTCTCTGAAGGAATGGATGGCTGTAGAGTAAAGGATCTACATGTGCATATATGGACTAATGTAGTAGGCATAACTCAGATGGAAATAAAAGCATCAGAAGCATCCCGCTGCAGCTCTAGCCTACCAGGAAAAAGCATAATTTTATGTTATTTTAAAAAATATGCAAATTATATAGTATATATTTTGTATACATGCATATATTGTATATGTATATTATACAGTATATAGTATATGGTATATAGTATGTATATAAATATACTATATACTAGATATAGTATATATTATATATGTATAGTACGATTTACTGTTGCTATTTCCCACTCCTTCCCTTTTCTCACACCTATMATTTCTTTTAAGAAGTGGTTAACACTTGATCCTCAAGCTGATGAGCAAAGACATGATTTCAAGGATTACGTTTCCATTGTTACTCAATGTGTACCATAGTATTAACCTATGGGGAATCTTTATCCCTTCGATGAACGAAGGGCTCAGTGACACACTTTTTAGGTAGCTACCCAYGAACGACAGTCCTCGTCTGGCAACTTGTTGCCTCCAACACTCTTCCCTCACACATCCACTTTGTCCAAGGCCAGAGGCGTCCGCCTTTCAGCACACCAGTAAAGGAGAAAGTTGATTCTTGTTTCTTTGTCCTCTGAACCAAACGATACCCACATCACCACACACCCCTTTAGCTAATGAAAGCCTTCCAGAGCCACTGCTGTGGGTGAAATCGACCTGTGATTTATGTTCATTAACATCATGAACATTACTATGAAATTTTTCACCCTGGCACTGTCTTTTTCAAGCAATAAAAAATGAATGACTTCCACCAAAAACTCTTCTGTCACAGCAACAGGAAAGCCATTTTCTGAAAATGTGGTTACTCTGCCTCAGCTTGGAGCAGAAGTCAATGGGTGCCGCTCTCTAGATTTATAAACATTTCTTAAAATTAATTTATCTGTGAAGTCTAACATCTTCAATGGAGTTGTACCTGTCAGATACAAATGATTCAGCTATGCAAGATGAAATCCCAATATGTCGATATGATCTACTGTAGAAACAGGTTATTTTTCTTTCCCCTTTTTCCAATATTAGATAACTAAGTCTCCATCYGGATACAAAGAAACAAAAGAAACCACATAATATAACCAAGAACATTCAAATGCAATATTTAATTGCAGTCTGACCAATGAGGTGAGAAAATCTTATAAAAGCAATGCTGATTTTCAGTATCTCAGCTCTAAATGCTTTTCCAGACACCCATAAAAATCCTCATTGACCTGGCAGTGTTAGTGTCTCTCTGGCCTGAACTGAGATAGGTTCACCATGGGGTTCTGTCCCTTTGTGACACTTTTCACTTGTTTGGGGTTTTTTTCGCTATTTGGGKTTTTTTGTTGTTGTGGGTTTTTGCTTTTTTTCACAGTACAGCTGTGGTAACTGGAGGACTATAGCACATATGATTTGCTCTTACAGAGCTTTTTTATTAATTCACAGCAGCAAAGTTAAGATCTCATATTCCAATTTGTAGGAGGTAATCTTCAGAAATGAAATTTGCTGAACATTCATTTTGTACCCCTCTTATGTCAGATGCAAGGAGGAGATGGAGCACCTTGAATCCACTCCTGGAAGAGCCTAAGATTAGAAGGAAAAGATACTGCTCATATTTCCATTTCATTTTCATTTGGTACAGGCTTCGAGGTCAGTTTGTCTTCAGTCATTCCATAAACACATAGGCAGSGCACAACACAGCAGTGAAAAGATTTTGAAAAAGCTGCCCCCAGATTTTAGCATCTCCATGGTAAATATGTGGCATATGTAGAACAAAGGTGTGGGTGACATTACTCACTGTGTAGACTGTCCTCTTCTGGGGGCCAAAATAAAAGGGGTGTAACTGAACACACAAGACAGAGAAAGGCATAGCAAAAGTTTTCAAGGAAAAGTACTTATCACTTCAAGCAGAGAAGTCATGACAACTTTTTATCAATGGGAGGAGGAAAATTAAAGATATGGCACTCTTGCGAGCGCCAGATAAATTGCAATTAGGAGAAGGCTGAAAATTAAGAAAGCCTCAGAGTGTGACAACTATAAGATTCTCTTTTGATAGTGGAAGTATGGTCCTTCCAGTGAAGTGGCAGAGGCTCTTCTGATTATGTTGCCTAATTTGAAATTGGATTGGACAAAGTAGCTAATTTCCCGTAACAACAAGCTGYGCTGAAACTTAGGTGAGGGAAGTTATTCTAATGGGCTTCGGGAACAGAAGGAGGGAGGGAAGAGTCTACTGTGATGATCAAAGAGTTCTAGTTTGGGCATCACTGTGCAGCAAATTGTTCATTAAAACAGTAACTACTTCTGTCTAATTATTAAACTTGAACGTTTCTGAGCACCAAGGAAAATTCCTGTCAGCAGCATTAGCCTACCTCTGTCCTTCACGTTTTTCACCCCAACCACCTGCAATGGAGAGTGAACTTTGATCCCAGAACCTACATGATCCATCTAAAAGTAGCCCTTCTTGCCCAACCTCAGCCCTAGCACAATCATATCCTGTCTAAGGAAAGTCAGGTGCCATTACCAGCCCAGCACTTAATGTGCAAATAATGAGAAAAGTGAGGGAAAAACATATGGCTAGTAAAATAGAAGYAATAGTAATAATAACATTAAATCACTTTACTCATGGATTATGATTTTAAGATCAAAAAGTACATTATAAAYATTCAACCATTAAAGTTGCACAGGCTTTGATAACCTATCTTCTCAGGATTTGCATTCTGGACTGTTTATTGCCAACACTATTAATGATATTGTTTTGCATTAGAGCAACAAATAGAGATCTTAATCAGGGCCTGGAGGCCTCTTTCACTGCATCACACAAACATAGATGYTTAAAACAATGACTAATTTCAGACCTAAAGGCTTTACAGAGTTTGGGTGGGATTTATCTCACCTTTCACTACCTAAAAGTAGGGATCACAAGGYTGCAAAATGAGCATAAGTGTCTTAGTTAGCAGCAGACAAGGTGTTTTCCTGTCAGCCACAACTTCCTGGGCTGCTAAAAGGAAATAAGAATGTGGGTTAAGGATATCCAGGGACTGAGATAAAGTGCAGTTACAGGTCTTTAAGTGTTGTAATTCCTTGAAATGCAGCAGTCTGATTTGTGTGTGTGTGTGTATTTAAAATGGTTTGTGTGTCCATCTGCACACAGAGAGAAAYGTATATACAGATAGATGGATATTTTATATGATTCATTCCTATACTTCCATTTCTTAATGGATTTGTTTCTTTTGAAACTATCCCTGACTAGCATATCAATCTATGTTCTGTAGACAWCATTGAAACAGACATAACAAGGGGCAATGACTTGAATCCTAAAAAAGGAAACATTAAGTTTAGAAAATAGTTTTAAAAAAATCTTAATGATAAGGCCAATTAGGCACCAGAATGAGACACTGGAGGTGTTTTCAGAGGAGGTTAAAAAAAGGACTTGCATCAGGGGTGAGGAGGAAAACTATGCTTGTTTCAGAGAGGTTTCAGATAGATTATCCAGCCAGACAGGCATGTCTGTGTGTGTGCACAAGTACATATAYACATGGAGCATGCACAAACATCATTGTGCATTTAGTGTATGTTTATGTGTTTACACACATATGCACAGATGTGTATGAATGATGGTCCCTACATGACTTRGCCCACTGAATATTTGTAAAAAGTGACCTACAAAATCAAGTAAAGCAGAAGATTTTATTTGTCTGCCAATCTGACTKCTCTGGAGCTTTTTAAAACTTGATAAAAAGCAAAGTTTATGGACTTGGAATGAAGTATGGTGAAGCAGCCCTTGGTTCCCCAGCCGTGACATCTCCAGTGGTTTGTGATGTCTGTAAGGACACTCTCAGTCTGTATCTACCAAGCAGCCAAGTTTGACCTTCAGTAGTCATCCACATCAGTGCTGCAAGTAATCTCTGAGACAGCCCTCTGTTATTTGATTCACCAGCCCACTTCCTCTTTGTGTTTGCCTCTTCAAAAATGGGGGTCCCTTCTGTTCTCTTCTCTGTTTCCTCTTTCTGGGATAGAGAAAAATATAGACAGAGAAATATTTTCTCTCCAGTTTAGGAGTACTCATTGTTTGAGTAGCTAAGGAAGAGTGATGAAGCACACCGTTCGACCTGACTTTACAGTGAAAAGCCAGTCTCATACAGATTTTAGGTATCTGTGAAGATCACCACCCATTGGGCCCAAGCTTCATTTTAGGAAACAATTTTGCAATCTTGGCCTGTTTAGTGATAACAAGATGAGTAAAAAACAATGTTGCAAGGTGTCAATGAGGCGCTTTTGTGCACCTGCCGCAGCGCAACTTCCATCTGAAAATACCCAAGTGGAACCTACTGCAATTCCATCTGCTCCCAGCTCAGCCTCAAGGCTCAGGTTGTTGAGTAAATCTTCCCTGGCCTAGCCAAGCCTACATGCACATGGTTCACTTCAGGGCTTGAGTAAATCCGAGGAATAGCAAGCAAAGCTGGTCACAAAAAACCAAAAAGTTGTGTGCCTCAGAAATTTGTGTCAGAGCCAGAGCTAATTCYAAACCTCCCAAATCCCAAATACTGCCATAACTGCTGAAAAGCACATGTAATGCTACAGGAAATGTTTATGCTGTTTGATCAATRCTGAGTATGTCCAAAAATCCCACTCCATGATAGCACAGGGGGAAGGAGGAGGAAGAAAGTCCTGCTCACTCTAAATCAATCCCTTTCCCTGAAAATTACATGGACTGTGTAGATCTTCATTGCTTTCCTAGACATCTCTCCCAAACAGCCAGCCTTTCCATGCCAGGGAAATCTGATRCCCAGCACCATTTCACTCTGATTTTCTTAGAAAAGGAGAGTGAAAAAAAATATCTCGATGGCAGACTCTGGCAGCCAGCTCTCCATATTTCTTTCACTTCCTCTTCCCATCTCTCTTCTTTTTATTTCTTTTGGACTGTAAGTTTCATTCCAGCTGGAATGGACCAAAATATACCTGCTGAATATTCACAATTGTGAAAGAAAAAGACATGCAGAAATAAAGACAGACCTTTGGGCTCTGCCAAGCTGAACAGGAGGTGTTTGTATGTGTATGTACAGAGAAAACAAGCATAAACATGTGCCTGTGTCCACAGGTGCCATTTAATTCTCCAAAGCAAAAAAAAATAGGCTCCAAATTTCACTTCCCTGTTGTGGGRAATAGCCAGGCTGAGAACAGCCAGCCCCAGCACACTGGTGTCCTCCACCAATATATTTGATGAGCAGTAATTACCGAGAGTGTCTCCTCTACACCATTTTCCGCCAGTTTACCTGTACCCTGAACTCCCCTACTCAGGCAGACTGAGAACCTGGGAGATCCTTGTATCCTTAACTGTTACATTTGTCTAATTTCCCAGACAATGTGATGGAAAATATCCTTTTAGAGACTATGAAATGCCTATGAAATATGCATCCTTCCTTGCAGGATTTCTTTGGGCTGGTGTAGATCAGCAGCAATGTTCCAGATTTACACTTTAACAGCACATGGTCCTGTCATGAGAAATGAAATTCAAATAGTGTATGGGTAGTGCAGGAARCCTTAGAAAGGATGGATTTGGTCAGATTGACAGGTTTGTCTGTGACTGCTTACCTGTAATACCTGGACAAAAATTTATTTCAGAGGGAATCTGTGGGATTCATTTCATCATCAGATTCTCTATAATTCCCTGACAGGAGCTAGACAGTTCTAAGTATTTACGAGTAAAGGTGATGGAGACAAGTGATTTTGGGGCAGTGTAAGAGCTGGTAGCAGAGGTCTGGTAAAGCTTTCCRTGGTGAGACCAGAGTATGGCTTCCCCCTACAAACAACTCCTCTGCCCAGCTTGCAGGACATGACCTCTGCTGCAGCCACTCTCTATCCCACAGGAGAGCAGCTTTGGCAAGACACTTTTGTTTTGCCTTCTCTGAAAACCATATAGTGAAAAACCCACAAGAAACCACAGAGATAGCTGCAAAATTGCCCAGTGCTTCACTATGTAGACAGTGTCTCAYCTCACAGTCTTTCTTTTCAGCACAAAGAGAGACTTCTCAGTCASTTAAATCCAAAATAACCTAAAAGATTTTTTCTTCCCCTCCCCACTGATTTGGGTTTCTGTGGACCCAAAAGAGAAGCATTTCCCTCTGACAGAGTTTTGCACTAATTAATTGCACCCCACTGCCCAACTGCAGTTCTTCAGGTGCAGACCTGCTTTCCATAAGGGAGATTAATAGGCAAACCCTGCCTCAACTGGGCCCTTGACTTTAGCTTCCTTTCCTTCTTTCATTAATGCTATTTTCTGTAATAGATGTTTTGAGTTATTTGGGAACTTGGTAAATTAGATTCATTTATAGTGTGATTTAAAATAACTGAGTAAATGTGCTGAGCACTGCTTAAGAAAGACTGTGTCCTCCCAATCTCTGACAGGGATAAGGTCTGTGAAACTCAGCTGAGCTTATGTCTTAGTTAATGGCAGAGCTGGGGTTTCTASATACAGATTTTTTCAAATAATGATTATGATATCCTATATTTGCCTAGTCCTTTCCACTCTAGCATTCCCCATAGCATATCCCAAACGTCTTGTCAACCCCCAAAGCACGAATTCTTTATTCCTATTCAGCTAAATCTTTCTCTTCTGCCATGGGCTTTTGCTTGAGTTAAGACTTCAAGCCATGCTCCTATGTACACTCTACTTTTGCTTTATAGGGTACCGAGAGGCAATTTCCTGTGGGGTGTAATAGATCAGCTGCTCCAGCAAAGGAAAGCCACATATCTGCCCAGGGGTCTGCTCTCCAGCTGCTGTAAGTCAATGGAGATGCTCCACTGGGCAGCAGAGGAATCCCTTAAACACAATGCTAGAAACAAGGCAGGGAATCTTTACAGCCTGCACAGTAAGGGCTTTTTGTGTTACTTTTTTTCTCCTGYCCAACAAGCCACCTGCCTAGCAGAGCTGCCAAAAGGCCTGGGGGGGATTTATGTAATTCAATTTGGACAATATCTTCCACCTTGGCTTGAGTTGCTGGGAAAACTTTCACAGTTTTGATTAATTTTCTCCTCTCTCAAAAGCTTGTCTTCCGAGCAGACATTGCAGAAATATTCTTGCAGAAGTTCTTGAAGTGGTAAACTTGTCTTGCTTTTTTGATCAGCCTGAAAGAGTGTCAGTATTTCCCTTTCCCTCAGCCACTTTAAGACCCTCTGTTTAAGGGCAAGTGTCCTCCAAGGAGAGAATGCAAAGCCCAGGAAGACTGATGAGCAGCACTGGGTTGTTTGCAGAGCAGTGTCAGGCATCAATAGGCTCTACAAGGGGGAGCAGGCAAGAGCAGTGCCAAAAGACACCTGTTCCCTATCTGTCTCCAGTGTCTCACACCTCTCTCTCCTGCTTTCACTCATCTCTCACTAAAACTTTTTTTTTTTTTTAACACAAATTAATTGCTACTGCAGAGACCACTGATAGACATTGTTAGTTGACCCCAGTGAGCAAATCAGCTTCACTGAGGTGGAGAGGGTGAAAAAAAAAATAAAAGCCTCAAAAGGGTGATCTTTCACAGTGCATTTTAGCAGGACAGCTGCTTTTTGGCACATCCTGTCACACCCAGGTCCTGCACCAAATTGGAAAGAAGGGCAGGCTGTTCTTTATCCACATCTGCACAATGAACTGGCAGGGAYGTGACACCATGGGTGGAAGAACAAAATTAAATTCAGTTTCTTGTCTTCCTCTGGCTATCCTCACTCTTACAGAAAAGGAAACCCTGTGACAGGCCCAACAGAAAATCTTCCCCACCTCTCTTTTCAGGTGTTAGGGCGGGCCTCTTCTGGAAAGATCCCCCTAAAGGTCCTGCCCATTGGTCAAATAAGAAATGTCATTTTGTCTGTCCTGCCCCTTGTTTCCTAAGGGCCAACAGAGCTACAAACACCTCCAGYTCTCATGTCACCTCAAATTGTCACCCTTCTCATCTCAGAAATGCAAATCATGCAAGCCCAAGTGCTGACCTGTCATTCCCCTGATATACTGGGGAGCAAATRATATGGACATGTGCATTCTTGTCTGCTGCCGCCTGTGCCACAGTCCCCTGCAGAGGAAATAATGCCCATCAATATCTTGTTTATAGCCCTCCTTATAGTCCTCCTTTCATCCTGCAGCTTGGGTGCATCTGGAGCCTCTCAGAAGCTCTGTGGTTACTAACAGAACCGAGCAAACTTCAGAGGGAATAAAAAGAGCTGTGCAGGTTTTCAGGAGTCTCTCCCCACCTCAACTCACCCCTCCCACTGTGCCTTGCACAGATGCAGCTTTGCACAGACAACCAAGCAGTTTAGGCTCAGATACAAAATTTAGAGCGTTTGGGGGGTATAAGAAACCAGTAGAGGAACTTAAATACACAGAAAGGTGTACCTTTGTGTGAAAAAACTAGCTTACATCTAATGAAATAATACTTCTGAATGCCTGTGCTTCCCTTAGGTTTCCTTCATGCTGCTGGGAATATCCAACATATTAGTTATGTTCTCATTAGTGTAGCTCTGAGGTATGTTTGTGTTCTCCATTTAGCTCTGTCTTTTTTGTCAGGTTTTCTGTATCTCCACACTCACTCTGAGCAGGCCCAAACCCTTCACTGCTGGGCAGGAACGAGGGAGAAGAATTTCAAGTGCCTTTTGTAGGAACATGGCCATCCTCATCGGCAGTCCCCATGCTGGGGCAGAGAATGAAAGAACTGGGTGTATACTCCTTGAATACTTTGCTTTCATGTGCCCTCTGCCATGTGCTGATGGAGTACCATCTCCATGGCTTTGGAAGCTGGAGTTAGGGGAAAAGTGTAAAAAGCAGATGTATGCTGAAAGTTAAGGAATTCTTTTTTTTTTTCCAGTATTCTTTTTTTTTCCTTATTTTTGTAATGAAGGTTGAGTTGGAAATACAGCAATGTTTGTTTCTAATTCAAGGCCCAACAGAAGTGCCAGAGTCTAGTTTCTCCAAGACATAGCCTGACACTTCTGATCTGTTTACATCTCATCAGCAGAGTGGTGTTAAATCCGGCCAAGGCAGAACAAGGAGTGCTCCAGGGGGAGAAATATTGCTGCTGTAGAAATCAGAGTTGGTCAATGACTGCACAGCACTTCCCTAACACCCTTCTCCAGAACATTTCTGCGCTGTAAAACAGAAGTCCTGGGTAGTGCTTTAAAGAGCCATTTTTTCATATTCTTTATGAGCTTATACTCCAGCTTGGGTTATTGTGTTTTGCCAATTGTATGTGCAATGGTATTGGATAATTTTCTTTATTTTCCTGCAAAAACATAGAGAACTATAATGTCTCTTTGTGTATCCCCYGATGCCTTGCCATGGAAGCACCTCATTTTGGAAGAGGTAGTAAAACAGCTCCTCTGAGTAAGAAACTACAGGAAGGAAAAGAAAAGAAGGAAAGAAAAGCAAGGGATTGCCTCAATGCATGCAGTTTGTGAACACAGCCATGAGGAAGTCTTGCACCTCAGAAACCCTGCAAGCTTCATCCATGTAAGGAATAAGTGCATCTGTCTCCACTAAAAAACATTTTGAGGTTTGGGAATTATTCCCACCAAAAAAGTAGTCAGTAACACCTCCATGCAGTCAGCCTGCATGCCACCCAGGACACAACATAATGCTAAAAATATGAGGAAAGAGAGAAGCCAGCACTGGAGGTGTGCAGGACAGGGTGGCCCATTTCCTTCCTCTTCCAAGCTCTTGGCATTCTTATCCATGCCATCCTCAGTTTGCCTGCTGTTATCCTCAGACCAGCCTCTGMGAGTGTTCCAGTTTTCCCTTCATAGTTAAAAAAAAAACCACAACAGTGGGAAATAATGCCCAAGAGTTAAGTTCCTCTTCTTAATGCAGGAGTGGCAGGAGGATTGTCCCAGCCTTCTGAGTACTGTGCAAAAAAAAATCCCACTATGAAGCCTAAAYTTCTTTCCTTCCACCATCAAGGTGGCAAATGCAAGGTCTAAGCATTTATTTATCAAAATCTCTGTAGATATTTTCTTCACTTGGAGGCTCAATACTTTGGGCTGAAATCATCCATCACAACTAGGGAAAGGGAAAAAAAGGCTTTTCACCTTTGTGGATTCCCCCCACCCCACCTTCCTTCATATCACCTTATTCGTGCTTAAATGGGTAGAAATTAATATTTTTCTCCAAAGATCCAGCTGGCGGCAACACACTCTGTGCTTAAACAAGCTGCCTGCATTGGAAGCATTTTTCAAGGTCTCTGTCTCTCTGTCTACCCCTCCCCAGCTCCCTGGGCCCTGACTGACATCTCATCTCATTTTTATATTTGACACCTCAGAAAAAAAACAAAACAAAACAAAACAAAAGGGAAAAAAAATTAGAAACCCCGCTTAAAATAATAGTCCCTATTCACGAAAGCAAAGGAACTTTTCTCAAAGGAAAAGCAGGCTTCTTACCAGGAGTGGTTCACACTCTCCAGTAAATGCTCYTTTGCTACCAGCCTTGGCAAGGGGGATTGTGTGTGAGAGTGTGTGTTACCCTTGCACACAACRTGCGTATGTCTGCATCTTGTGCAGTGTTTGATTCTGCCTTTCCTGAAAGCTGACATGGAAAAGCAAACACACAGCAAGTCCTGTGACTGGCCCCTCTGTGTCTCTGAGARTGGGATGTCTGTCCTGTGGCAGCAGCTTTGATAAAGCTGCCAGCAGCTCCTCCTGCAGCGCCCATTAACGTACCCGTGTCCTTAAAGCAAGAGGTTTTAGGACAATTCACCCCAAATACACTCAGATTGTGTGCCAAACCCACTCTGAACTGGAAAACATGAGTTTTTCTCAGTTCACTTCAGACAGAGAGTGAGCAGAAACCTCTGAGGGATGTAAGTTTATGCTGACAAGCCTGATGGTGTGATGGGACCACTGAGGCTTCAGATGTCTCTGTGGGGAGGGCGAGGCAGAGAAATGCCACTGTTTTTACTTCAACAGCCATGAAACAGAGCCTGTAGATTTGATTGGTTATGAAAGGTGATTGCATCCACATTTATTGCACTAGGAGGGAAATTATTGCTCAGCAAGGGAAAAAGTGAAAAAAAAAAAGGATTGACATCCTTCTCCGATGGAACATGGGATGTGCATTCAGAAATGAGGCCATGGCAAAGGATCCCTATTCCCARCTTTTCCCCTGTCTGCTTCTGTTTTGGAGGGTTAGTCAGCTTGGGCTGAGATTGTCTTCCTCATGTCTGTATAGGTCCTGGAGAAAGGAGTCCTGAAAGCCTTATAGCTCTCACAACAAATAAATTCCTCTTTATGGATCTAGGACCACTTTGGTTTTTAAAACTTYGAATGAAGCAGAGAGATTTTGATCCCACAGATCCACATAAACACTTGTATGACTCTTCTGCCATTCCCAATCCACTACTCATGAAAGAGGTGCTGGGGTTGGAATAGTGATATTGAGACATGCTGGCCTTTCTCATGCTGAGAGAAGCTCCCTGTATCATCTCTTCCTTCCTTTGTGGTGCAGCACTGGGTCTGATGAGCTATTAACATGTCAGCAGAGACAGACAAATCAGACTGTCTGAATCAAATGGCATTACCCTCCAAGACATGACAAAGCAACAACAAATGCATCGTCTCTGTCTTTGATCTCAGATGATTACAAACAATGAAGCTTCCAACTTTGTAGAAAGCAGTTTTCCCTGCTCCAGTGAAACAGCTCAGTGCCTGATTCCTTGGCACAGCCTACAGCCTATAACCATAAGCGTGTGGCTGTTACAGATAACATGGCACTTCTGGGAAAGCTGCAATAGTTTACGCATTTTCCAGAGCCAAATTCCAATTTGAAAGGTCCATTATGCCTATCTACACACCCATTCAGCCTCACACAACCCAAGCAGCAGGYTACAAAATCCCTCCTTGCATCCTTCCCTAAACACTTGGTTATGGTGTGGCAGAATATTGCCGCAACTCCCGCAGAAGGACTTGAGTTTTGAGGCCAGAGTGATTAATCCTCAAACAGGGCATCCACTGCATAGACAGCAAAGCAACYTACAATTCTTGGGATAAGACACCTTCTCTGCTTCTTCTCTTTGCTTCAGTGCAGTTCTGCAGGAATTCACGAGATGCCAGGTGCCCAGATGGGGGACATCCCATGAGCCAGAGCTACCTTTCCTAACAAGGGTGGGTTGACTTTCCCAACAAGGAGAAGAGGTGGAACCTCAGACAGCCATCTACTAATAATTGTCAAATGTATATTTTTTAATGGGGTATTTCAGGGGATTTTACTCTTTTCTTTGATGCATTGATCTCTGCAGGATATGTAATAATACTGGATCAGAAAGGCTGAAAGTCTTTGTGGTTTACATCTCTCTCCTTATTTCAGCTAAAATGATATGAATCCCCTGAACATTAGAGAGTGTTCTCTAGAGTGAGTCTTTCTCTTTTTTAAAAATTTTATTTATTTATTTGTATTTCAGGTCAACCCAAAACGTACTTTTTGTTTAAAATGTACACATGTAGTTAATATGGTGGTTATTTAAGCAATTTGTGTTCTTATAGAATTSAGGTAAAATTTAATTTAATATTACTTTGAAACAAGAAGTCATCAACTGTTGGGCTTTGGTACAGGATCAAATATTTGCTCCAAGAAGGGCAATATTTTCATTTAAGGTTTTTAAGTGTTCCTTGATCCAAAATCGCACTATTTAAATTTTGACATGAAATTCTCCTCTCCATGGAATGTAGTAATGGACCAAAAAAAACCCCACAAATTCTCAGCCAGCCATGTGCCATATGTCCTCGGGTTTGCTTATCTTACTAATTTGCATATCTCGCATATCTTACTCTTACTGTAGGATGATTACTGGGAGGCAATCGGGCCCAACTTCGGGATGTTCTCAGACTCAGATTTTCTCCCACATTGTAACATTCTGATAAACCATGTCCACCGAAGTGTGCTGGCTATTCCGCATGAAGGCCTGACGATATATACGCAGCAATCATGGTGAATGCTTCACAATAACTCAGTTTAACAACCCAATATTAGGGTGTAATTTTCGCTTTCTGTAATTCTTCGCATGGCCTTTAAGAGCGAAAATTTTCCACCTATTCAAATCAGCTGAAGATCTTGAGCCTGAATCTGGTTTAACTGCTTGGTCATTAAATTAGGAGCTTTCCAACCGCGATGCGATTGTATATGCAGTGCTAATGCCTATTCACTCATATAGGCCACCCGAGATCGCTGACTTCAAAAGGCTCCTCACGCAAACAGCGCTGTGAAATGCCCAAATTGCTCTCTGTAAATTCTGCAAACTGAGAGCAAGTGTCTTTGTTAAGTCCACGAGGAAGTGCACGAAAATCCTATTTGCTGACGTGCAGAGGCTTTGTAAGGCAGAGCCCCCAGCCTGAAATCGCTTGATTTGTGGATCCTTGCGATTAAGTTGAACTGAATGACATGCAAAGCTGGCAATTGAGATAAAGAATCACTCTAGGCTAAGGAAGGGAGGCAGCTAAAATCTGAAAACAAAGGATGTTAATCTCACGCTCATCATCTTTAAACAGGGCACGTTAAAGGAGCAGGTGAGGCTCAGCCGATGTCTTCAGATTACTGGACGGGGATGTTGTCTTTTGTCTTCGCAAACCTCATTTTGATCTAGCTGCTGACAATTCTTCCCCCTTTCCTTTCCTCCCCCACTTCCATCCCCTCAGGCGGAACATCTCATCCCAGTGGAGCCTCTGCCTCACTCAGGCAGGAGAGAAATCCCTATTCCACATCACGGAAAGTTCCCTCGCAGTTCCCRGCCTCCCCCAGGAGCGCGGTTCCTTTGTCCCCCTGCCCCTCTGCCTGCCTGGACCCAGGGGGTCCTGCCCAGACAGCATTCTGCAGACAAACATGACACCTTGCTGTAGGACATGCGGCTAATCTGTCTGTCAAAACATGGAGACAGCCGCATGAAAACAAAGACGTTTTCCCAAAGTAGATGCGCGCAGCCTGGAGCTGAATCCCACTCCCAGAGTTAGGTGAGACACTTATTTCTGGCAGCCAAAGACCCAAATCTGTGCTGCAGGCTTGTAGTTCAGCATCCCTACCCCAGGACCCGCTATCTCAGGGTCTAGCACTTCCTGTAGTTTGTCACAGGTGGTCTCAGATATCTGTGGACAACAAGYATTGTCCTTGTGCAAATTAATGCCGTGGTAGGGTCTGGCAGCATCCAGCCACAGCAGGATAATCGGCAAAGGGAGATGCATTTAAACAGTATTGGAAACATTAGAAACATTCCAGCRCTGCAGGTTAAAAACTGCTCCAAGATTGCAAGTTCGGCATTTTAGGGATCAGTGGGAGATTTCTCTGGAGATTAAGAGCAATTGAAAAGATCGACTTCCTCTCTATAGAGAAGTTCTAATAAGGCTGAAAATAAAATGCTGTCTCCCTCAGCCTTCCTGGCAGAGGAGCTCCAACGCGCCCCCCTGTTGTTTCAATAATTCAAACTTCAGCTTTAGCCAGCCAAATAGGCCTGAAATTCACCTGTGAAAGTTCATGAGGCTAAGTGGGATTCGGAACAAACTCCTCTTGTTTCCAAACTCATGTATAATGCAGCGAGGAACTTTGCTCAAAGCTGAGCTTTGGCTCCCTGTTATATTTACGATGCTCCACAAAAAGGAGCAGGAGGCGAAAGGGTAACACCACGTCAGAGGCAGTGGAGTGGGAGGAGAAGGAAAGAGCACAGCCACCAACTCAAGATAAGCTGACATTCATCTGCAGCTGGGCAGCACCTGAATCTGCCTCTTCTCCCTTGTCAGCTCAAGATTGTGGCATTTCCCAGGTACAGAGGAGAGATCTGTGTCCTTCAGCAGAGAACAAAACAGACAAGGCAAGCACGAAAGGACAGAAGAGGCAGCACTGTGAGGAGGGTTGTTCCATTAGCCAGATGTGAGGAAACCGAAGCTGAGCACAAGCATTGCAAGCCTATCACTCTTGCTCACACAGACACAAAGGTGTGTCCAAGTCACGCTGTCCCTCTGTCAGTGCTGTCTGTCTGTCTGCAGGAGCATCCCGGGCCCAGTYACCCAGTTACCCCTGGCAGAAGGATTTGCCAGTGTGCCCACAGAGCACCATGGCCAGAGGRTGTTGGGCTGGCAGTCCCTGCATCCCTGGCAAGGTGGAAATCTAAGCCTCAGCAGGGTTTGTTTCACCGAGAGTTATTCACATAGTACAATGTGTACCACTCTGGTTTTCTTCCACAAACCCATGCAGTGGACTGGAAGCARGTCCCTTCTAAAGCCCTGCTGGCTCACCCTGTTYGTATTAAAATCCTATCCACAGTCTGTAAATAGATTTCTGTATAAACTTATAGCTGTTGCCCATAGACAGAATAGACATATTAGTTTTAGGTAGCTGGTATTAAGTAAACTAAATCCATGACAGGGTATTAGGAATCAGCTTTTTACACCTACTTCAATTATCATTGTTTCACTGAGGAAATACATACAGTGATTATATCTAATCATGAATTCCAGTGCTGATCTGAGATCTTTTCTCTTTCCTTCCTTCCCTTCTTTCTTTAATTACCTCACTAATGTGGTAAGATGTTTATTGTTGTTGTTTTTTTCATTTCAAGTACTTGATTTTTTTGCAGTTTTCTGGGACTGGAGTAACTGAAGTGCAATGTGATTCATTTGAAAGAGTAAATATTTAACTACTAAATGGCACCTTGTTTTTTTCCAGATCCCCATGTTCTTTCTAACTCCATTCATACTATATATAGGAGCTGGAGTGTATCCAAAGGAGGGCAATGAAGTTGGTGAAGKGTCTGGGGCACAAGTCTGATAAGGAGCAGCTCAGGGAGCTGGGGGTGTTTGGTTTGGAGAAAAAGAGGCTCGAGGGAGACCTTGACAACCTCCTGAAAGGAGAGTGTAGCCAGGTGGGAATCGGTCACTTCCTCCAGGCAACAAGTGACAGGTTGAAAGGAAACGGGCTCAAGTTGCTCCAAGGGAGGTTTAGATTGGCTATTATTAAAAAAAAGGGTGCCCAGGCATTGAAACAGGCTGCCAAAGGCATGGTGGAATCACCATCCCTGGAAATCTTTTAAAAAAAAGGTGATTATGGTGCTTAGAAACATGGTTTAGTRGTGGCTTTGCAGKGCTGKATTAATGGCTGGACTCCATGATCTTAGAGGTTTTTTCCGACTTTAACAATCCTATGATATTCATCTTAGAAGTACGAAATGACATTAAAAGAAGATAAATATTATAAAATTGTCTCTGAAAATGTTAGACGATACCAATATGAGGCCAACCCAGGCAAATTTAATTCTTCTCAATTGTATTTCTCTTTCATTATTTCACTACTCACTTCTTGATTGGATAATTACATTGTGTTTTTTGAGAGCTACTAAAACTGAGAGTGCAACAGCCAAAGCTGGAGTGAACCAGCTTGCTCTGTTAACTCAAAAGCACCAGCATCTTAGATTGTGATGGACACCCTTTCTCAAATTAAATAGAAATTACTCTTTAAAATTACACTCTTATTGGTACCTTTTGGCTGCAGTACCTGAATGTAGCAACCTCTAGGGACCATGATCAGCTGGGTGGGCTTTGGGTAAGGTTTGCCTCCTTTGCAGGAGGCTGTCTGCTGCTGCTTTGGCTGGGAGTTTTGAATGTTGACCACATCTACAGCTTTGCTAAGTGTATCAGAGAATAAGAATGAAAAATTATACTTCAAAGTATACAGGTGCTATGAGCTGAGGACATTCTGCAGAATTAATTTTGGTATAAACTTGTGAGAAGCAGGAATGTTGCATTTATGTTTCTTGATGAAACTCTTTTTCTTGCAACATTTGCTGCATTACAGTTAATGGAATTTATGAGAACAGCTTGTGATTCTCCAAAGCTACCTGGTGCGGTCATTTCAGCCAGCACAATGTGAATTATGCAATAAGCCATCACTTTAATTAAAACAAATTGCATTTACTGTATCAGTCCATAGTATAAATCATTCCCTCGGGCCTCTCTTCAAGGTTTGTGCTTGGCCTGCTCTTGAGAAATGTTGACAGCAGCCTCCATTATCAAAATATTTTTGAGCATTTTGTTCTAATATTCTTCTTCAGGATTCAGCTTTTCAGCTCACTGCCCTGATATACAAAACAAATTTTATCCAAGAAAGCAGGGCAGAAATCATGTGTAAAAGCTGAATATCTCATTTTCCCTTTCTCTTCTGGTCTGCAGCATGCACTTTAGTAGACAGTGGCAGTGGATTATGAAGTTTATTAATTGAAATAATGATAATAATAGAAGCCAAAAAAGGAAAGATGCAGATTAATTGTTTTCATCCAAAGTTAGGAGTCACATGGGATTCCTCACACTCCCTACTATAATTAGACTGAACAACAAGACAACCAGATTATTAGTCCTTTGTGTATCTCCAGTTTAATAAAGAGAATGACCATTGGGTATTTGTATTCATTTGAGCTCAATGCAGCTTAAAATGCAGTGCTAAATACAGCATATCATACTGCAGGATGAAGTAACTCACATTATAAGGAGAAAACATTATCTTTTTTGTGACCTCTGATGAGGGGGCAAGGGTTTTTGCTCCATTCAGTTTGGATCAGGCATGCTGAGACCATTCTGAACTACCTAATGTTTAAATGAGCATTTCCTTGAGAGTTTGTTCAGGTTTCCTAGCTTTGCAAATTAAAATAAAGTAGTTAAGTTCTTTTCTCAAAAGGAGTATAGTTAACAGGTTCCCTGAATTAGAATTTTAGACTCAGTGGTGATTTCTGCATTTAGCCATATGAGAGAGGCTATTGCAATTCTGAAGGAGATGTTAAGACAGTCCTGAACAGGTTAAAATGCACAGGGGGATCCTAACAGWAGGCTAATGCAAATTTTAAAATTTCAAGCAAGATTTTGCAGCCCCTTTTGCAGGAGTTGCTTGACTCTTGTCAATTTGGTGGATCTTGTAGGTGGAGCCGCTAGAATTTATGAGAAAGGTGAACCATTTGTATGTAACACCAGTTACTTTGAAATTGCTGAAACCTCATGATGAACAACTGGGTCACTAAACATAAAACAAGACCCTAGAGCCTGACTGGAAAGCCATTAAAGACAATGGAAAGGGACCCACTGGCTGGAGCCAACACKGGAGCAGATCCACAGAGAATAATCTAAACCAAATCTGTCTTCATATTTCTTTTCTTCTTGATATATACCTAAAAGAAGCCCAGGTAGATTTGCAGCAGCCTTAATATCTACCTGTTTGTTGCGAAGATTACCTCACTTTACATCAAAGCAGGTATCCATCTCCTCCAGCAGCCTCATCCTGTGGCTGTTCAGGTCTTGAAATKAAAGCCTCTGTCACACAAACATATCCCAAGAACAGATTTAAACACTGAGAAGGAAAAAAAAACAATACCCATTTTCTTTCCCTGAAAAGAAAAGTCGACGCAATTGGAAGCAGCATATGCCCAGACTGTTACTCCTGTTCTTCAGCCAAAATAAAGTCTGAAAATAATTGGCATCAATAAGCATTATCAAGGACCATCTGGAACACACATGTAGTGAAAAGTGAGCAAATACCTTCAGAGCAGTGGATAAATACCTTAGTTGCATTTCTTATATATTTGCTGTATGGAAAATACCATTTAGCTTATGAATTCGAAAGGCATTTATTGATGCTGTAGTAAAGGCCCACTGCACAAAGCTCAGGAAGCTCAAAATGCTGAAGCCAGCAGAAAAGGTCCTTCAACCTCCAATAAACATAAGTACATTTTCCATCTCTTACTATTAGGCTTGCACTGTATCTGAGTGGTTTACAATTTCTCATTTTCTTTAATTTTTTTTTTGTTGCCTAAATTTAATGATAATAAAGTGGTGTCTCACGGACCCTGTGGTCACCACATTTTTTTGTGTTACAGGATGTTCAGAATGCATGCCTACATTTTCTTTTTAATGACCAAAAATAGTTTTGGTTTGGTTGGTTTGGGGTTTTTTTTCCTGAAGTTATGACAGCTCCAAAAGAGCTGTGGAGATTATCTTCCAACTTTCTAAATAAATTCACTGCTGGCCTGTTAATAAGAAAGCGTAAGAAAATTTCAACCCTCAAAGGTAATTTTGGGGGAAAGTTATAAACCACTGAAAACAGCAGCTTATAATGAAAGTGTCATCTCAACCATAAAAGGTACCTCAGTGCTCCGAACAGGCACCGTAAAACATGATTGAAAGGGAGTTCAGAGGTATTGCTAATGGCCCCGACATAAGGAGGGTGGCTATAAAAGATGAAAAGACGCATGGCTAAAACTGCCCACCACAAGTCTTTGAAGAGCATCTGACTACCCAGGCATGCCAGAGACAGAGATTGCTTCTGGACCTGGTCATGCAAATCTGCTAAGACAGAAACACCTTCAAACACCTCATGCTTGTGCTTCCTCTGAAAGTGATGCAATTGCTCAGCAGAGACACAGCTCACATCCCCAGGCATATCCTGGGTGGCATCTGGAGGGAGGGGATGGCCAACAGTGAGGCARGACTCTGGCATTCAGCCTCCAGGTCTGGAGGAATAACATGACCTGTGGCTGTAAAATTCCAGTGTCTCATCAATCGACTTTCCYGGCTTCAACATCTCTGTTCAGTTTTCATGAAATTGTGTCATTTTCGTCGGAATGAAAGTCTGGAGAACATGCAGGAGTCTAGCCTTCTGCTCACAGCAGGAAAACTTCAAAGTTAGTTTTGAAGTAGTTCTGCTGTTCCTATTTAAGCCAGGTGATTTAAAGTGTAATTAATATGTGCAAAACTTCTGCAGGCTGAAAGTCATTTCATGGACTTTCTGGGTTCACGTTTGGCCAKGCTTATTTTGCAACATGGTCCTTATGATATCTTTAGTGAAAAGGGTGCTGGTCTGTGCTGAGATTCAGTCAGGAGGACTGTTTGGTTAAATTTATCCTACCCTTCAGGGAGCATATTCTGAGTAGGAGCTATATTTTGAATATCTGTAGGTCAAGGTTATGCATGACCATGACTATGCATTTTATTTAGGTCATTTCAAAAAATGGATTGTAAGGCAAAACTGTGTTGAAGGCTATGTGATAGAATTATTTTCTTTTTTAATCACTGGTCAGCAGATGAAATAATAACAATAAGAAGTGCCTTGGGGGAAACTCACTTCAATGCTTGCTTTCTGCCCGAGACCCGTCTGCTTCTCATTCTCACTGACTCCGTGCCAGAGATATGAAAAACAATGCATGCATCTAAAAGTCTGTGTCATGGGCTGACCTGGGCTGGACACCAGGTGCTAACCAAGCCACTTCATCATTCCAGTCCTCAGCTGGGCAGAGGAGAGAAAAAAATACCACAGGGTCAAACAGGGATGGGTGGAGATCACTCACCCATTACCAACACAGGCAAAACAGACTAAACTCAGGGAAATTTATTTAATTTATTACYAATCAAATCAGAGGAGGGCAATSCAAAATGAAAGTCAAATCTTTAAACAATCTCCACCCCACCCATCCTTTCTTCCTGGGCTTCACTTCACTCCTTATTTCTGACTGGGTCAGTTCATTGYGTGTTGTCTCTGCTGCTCCCTCCCCTGCAGGGGTTGGACCCYTCTCACTCTTACCCTGGTCCTTGTGGGGTCACTCCAACAGGAGGCCGTTCTCCATGAGCTGCTCCCATGGGGATCCCCTCCCCAGGGTCAGTCCTCCAGGAACTGTCCAAGCCTGTCCCAGCCTGGGGTCATTCAGCAGCCTGTCATTCCTTCAGACGCCATTCCTTCAGGAACAGCTCCACTCTGGGGCCCCCAAGGGGTCACAGGTGCTGCCAGGATCCTGCTCCAGCACAGGCTTCCCATGGGGTCACAGCCTCCCTTGGGCACCCCCTGCTCCAGCCTGGGCTCCCCCAGGGCTGCAGGTGGATCTCTGCTCCCCCGTGCCCTCCCTGGGCTGCAGGGGCACAGCTGCCTCAGCCTGGGCTGCTCCAGGGGCTGCAGGGGAATCTGAGCYCCAGAGCCTGGAGCAGCTCCTGCCCCTCCTGCTGCACTGCCCTGCSAGTCTGCAGGGATGCTCCTCTCACACATTCTCAGTGCTCTCCTCCAGCTACTGTGCTGTTGTGCAGCAGTTTTCACCCTTTCCTCTTAGATTATGCCAGAGGTGCTACCACAGGGGCCCAGTGAGGACCAGTGGCAGGTCCATCTTGGAGCTGCCTGGCTTTGGCTCTGTGAGACAGAGGGGAGCTTCTGGCCCCTTATCACAGAAAGCGGCCCAGCAGCTCCCCACTACCTTGCTACTCAAACCAAATACAGCCTGACTTTGCAAAACCCTTCCTGTATACAAGCTGCCCAAACCTGAGTATGTGGAGAATTTTCTAAAGTCTTCAAATGTTGACAAGTATATTTCTGAATATGTTCCCAAATATTATCTAAGGATCAAAGCTCCAGACATTTTCTCGGTGTTTATTAGCAATTTCAAGGACTCAGAAAATATAAGTCAGACCTAAAGATGTCGTGAGGTTTTACTCGTTTAATAATAGAGTTTAGGTTCCTTTATTTGTCTCCTGCTGAGCCTTTAGCTTGAACTTGGGTCACTTTCAAACTTTGGTATGCTCCTGAGGTCTAGAAAACCAGGGATTTATTGAACAAGAAGGAAAAAAAAACCTCAAGTGTGCACATGACAGCAGAGGGCAAGGCCTCAAACAGCTTGAGATTGCTGTAAAAATCCTGATGGGTTTCTAAGCCCTATCATTGTCGCAAGCCTTTAGCAGGCACTACTCTTGTAGCCAGTTAGGTTCCTCATGGGAGGCTGCAGAGCACGCAGCCTTTCCCCAGGGCCAGGAGGTGAGTGTCTCAGGCAAGATGTTAGCTTGACTTTTTTTAGAACAATTTCATATGAATCCTTCAAAGACAAAAAGGAATAGAATAGCTAAATGTAAAACTAATTCTCTTTATTTTTCAAATTATTTTTTTTAGCTTACCCTTGCTCCTCAGCTTTTTGGTTATCATCTCTTCCTCCCTGCTCTAGGCTAGGATGGTGCCTGATGTTGAAGGTGATATATTGTATTTCTCTCCAGCCTAGTGAGGGAGATGGAGGAGCAGGGCCACGAGAAGACYCTTGTTCAGTAACCTCTGAAAAGCTGTGGAAGTGGTTTTATCCCTTGGGTSACAGTGTGCATTCACCTTGCTGGGTGCTTCTGTGAGACTGTCCAGGACACAGGGATACTCTAAAACAGTATTCCAGGTGTGAGCATGACCTTCAAGGGGTGCTCAGGCATCATGTTTTGATCTCCCACCTATTTCCCCCCTCCTGCAGCTGCAGGAGGTGCTTGGGGGCCAAATCGGCTTCTGCCAGTTCCACACCAGGAGTTCTGATGTAGCTGGGCTGGGAAAGGATAACTGGGAAATGTTCCTCTCCTGCTGCCTYGGGAGACTCCCTTCCACTGCTGAGGGGTCACCTCCTGTCCAGCCCCAGGACTCAGCTGTTCACAGAGCTGACCTGATCACCACCATGCTCCTGCCTGCACCAAGCTACCCACAGGGACCAGGGGACGGTGACATAAGAAGCACTACTCTGCCTCTCCAAGCTCTCTTTCTCTCAGCAGTGCCCTTCACCCCTTGGTGTTCTCATGTCCTTCTGCTGGGAGAACAGGACATTGTGAGTATGTMACTCTTTACAGAATCATAGAATCATTAGGGTTAGAAAAAAAACCTCTGAGGTCATCAAGCCAAACAATTAACCCAGCACCACTGTGTTCACCATTAAACTGTGTCCCCAGATGCCACATCCACTCACCTTTTGAACACTTCTAGGGATGGTGATTCCATCATTGCCCTGGACAGCCTGTTTGAATGCCTGACCACCTCTTCAGTAAAGAATATCCAATCTAGACCTCCCCTGGTGCAGCTTAAGCCTCATTCCCTCCTGCCCTGTCACTTGTAATCTGGGAGAGGAGGCTGATGCCCATTCAGCTGCATTCTCCTGCCAGGGAGTTGTAGAGAGTGAGAACATCCTCCTCTGAGCCTCCTTCTCTCCAKGCTGGGTCCCCYTGCCCCCAGCTCCCTTTRGATGCTTATCAGACCCCTCACTAGCTCTGTTCCTTTCTCTGAACACACCCCACCACCTCAGTGTGTTTCTTGTCATGAGGGGCCCAAAACTGAGGCCAGTGCAACCAGTGTGATGAGGTGGTGATACAGTTTGGGCACACTCTGTGCTCTCCCACCAGACGAGGAGGGCAGCAGGACACTGACTGCTGGTACCTGGGGATACTCAGGAGAAACAGGCAGCTCAGTACAACTCTTTTTTTCTCTGTGTTAAGACTCAAAAGGAAACCCACACGTCCTTCTTGAAAACCTCCTCTGCAAACCCACGTGTCTCTCTAATTGAAACAGGGCAGGGTCTGAAACCATAGGAGTCCACAGCTGCTATTTCTATTGTGCATGTCTGAGTCAAGGTGAAGAGAAAAGTCAGCAAAATATCCCACAGGGTGAATCCTCCATGTGCCAAGAAAGCTGACTCCACATTAAAGGTGAGAGCCAGAGCTTGCAAAGCAGTGATGGCTTGGGAAGACAGAGGCCTTGATTCCTTCCAGCAGCCTCCAAGTGTTATTCCCATTAACACTGGCACTAGCCATCACCCTGAATACCCCATGCACCAAAAGACGAGTGAAAGTGAGCAGGAGGGAGGGAGGTGATGAAGTTGTCAGGCTGTAGGCAAGGCTCTGGCCTCCAAGGRCTGGCAGAGACTGTGTCGTTTAGAGACACATCCCAGGATGTGTTTAAGAGTGGATTGGAGATGCTCCGGATAAGGGTGGGTTTGCTGATCTTGCAGAGGCTTCATCTTTGGTCAGCCTTCAGCTCACAGTGTTGGAAAATCAGGGTTTTGCTTTTTTTCTTCTCTTTTATCTTCATTACCAGGGGAATAAAACCTCTATGTGGCACAAAAACCCCCCAAAAAAACTGAGATGGCAAAGCTAGTCATGTTACCTTCCCACAGGTGACAGATCCCAGCACTTGGTGAGTGTTGCTAACCCTGTGGCTCACAAGGCACCTGCCCTGACTGCATCCAGGGTCAAAAGCACTCTCAGACCCCCACCAGCAATCAAAGTCTGTCATAAAGAGCACAGCACACAGTCTGTGCCATGGGGAGGCAGGAGAGAGTATCACTTCTGCTCTGGATCTCTGCTTTGCTGTTGAAGGAGCAGCGCTCAGATAAAACACAGAGCTGCAGACAGGATGGTTTCTTTTTGCCATGAACAAGTCTGAATGCCACAGAGAAATCAAAAGTATCCTTGTTATTGAAGATCCWACCTCTTTTCAGAGCAGTGCAGCCTTTCTGCAGAAACTTTAGTAATTGATGCAGAATCCACAAGTGAGTCATTCCTCCTTCCCTCTTTTTTCTCCTCTTCCTCCCACCTTGGCATCAAAGTGCACTAAGAAAACAAAACGTCAGGAAGATGTCTTCTGGATCATTGCTGCAGCATCTTGTCTGCCTTCAGGCTCTGGTGTCAAGTAGTGATCAGCTTCTTCCCTCCAGTCCTGAAGTAGCAGTTTTCAGACATGACCTTGCACCCCTTCACAGCTCCCTGTGTCTCTGAAATGTCCAGAGGTCAGCCCCTCACTGCCTCCACAAGGAGACCTGCTCTGGAGATTCCTGCCTCACACCAGCCCCACCTCATGTCCCTGTCATCTCCCATCATGTTTCCAAACTGAAGGGGATACCAGGAGTTTAGATGGTGTCCCCCACCGTGACATGGGCTCATCATTTCACTATTTGTTGGGGAATGGCAGCTGTGCACTGCTCGTGGAGAGGTAGCCTTGACTGACTAGCTAAAAATTGGAGGTGACCTAGCTGTACAACTTACTGGTCAGGAACAATGTGACAAACTTCATCTTTCTTCACTGYCAGCCTCTAAGGTTAGAGAGGGCCACTACCTGTCATAGTGGGGAGGAGAGAGACAGCTCTATGGATGTGTCTGTGGAGAGGGGAGAGGAGGGGTATGCTCTTATTCTTTCTTTCCTCCTTCATTATATTGATTTTCAGTGGCTTGAATGCTTGGAATGCAATAAGGGAGCAATTCCCTTCTATGCTGGCTAGTAAACATTGCCTGTAACTTTATTCTGGGTCAGGAAAGTCAGCACTTAAAATTAAAAGTGGTTCCAGAGGAGGAAAGCCATATTTTAGGAAATTCCAGCTGGGGGTTCCTTGTTACTGTACTTCATTTTAAAATCCAGTGTCGTGTCATGTCGTGTCATATATGCCTTTAAAAAAGCATTTAACTGATATATATTCTCATCTGCTCTTTACTTGCAATATTTCAAGCAGAAAATATTTTTTAAAAATTAGTTCCCTGGCTCTCTGAATTTACAGCTGAGGCCACAGACTATAAAGTGGAAGGAGTTGAAATTAAGCCCAGGGGAGAGAGAAGTGCACTAGAGAGAAAGTCTCATATGCCAGGTGCTTAAACACATGCATAGTTTAAATCCTATGCCATCTCACCAAAGTCAATGGAGCTGCTTTTGTGTTTAAGACTAACCTGCCTTAAGTTCTGGGACATAATCTCAACAAGAATGTGTGTAATGCTGGGGTACAGGCTGTTATGCCCAAAAGCTGCTCCAGGTCTAAGGTACAAGCAGCTGCAGAWGTTCCTTTTTTTCCTGTGCAAAGCTTCTGTGCTCAGGTCTTGGAAAGCCAAAAGGTTTCCCCAAGGCAGGAAAACAAATGTCCTGGASAGTCAGATTGAGGAATGAGTGCCCTTGCTGACATGTGGCTCCCAGATGTGAATCCAAGCTGGGATCTGTGTTCTTAGGATGAGTGTTTTTGCTAGAGAAGTTCCTCTCAGCAGAGGCTCATTTCTTGAGTCCTGGGAATTTTCCCTGGAAAGCTTCCTTCTCATGGATCAGGCACTTGCAGCAAGTGTTTCACAAGTAAAACTGARAAACATGGTGCACTACTTTTTAGTTGGACAGACAAGCAATTTACAGAGCTCTGCTCCTGGCACTGTAAAAGCAGGGAGCTGTTGGAAAACACCCAGTGTAGRAAGCAGGACCAGTGGTGTGGAGTGCTAGCCTTTGGAACGCCACGTGCTTCACCAGCACAAGCACCCCCAGTGCCCTGTTTGCATTCTGTCCTTCTGCAAGAGTCCCTGCAAACCCCCTGCCCACTCTGCTGCGTGTCCAGGGGCCCACAGCAGGGCTGTCACCACTCTGTCAGGTCTCAGGGATGTCTGAGGCTGGAAACCCCACTGGGGACATGAAGGACGCCTGGGCAGTTTATGAGATGGCAGGAGGCAAAGAACACCTACCTGGCCCTGAACTCTGAGGCTCGGTCTCCCTTGCTCCCCACTTGACATGTACAAACAGTGACAAGCCCTGTCACCTGCTGCCTGGTGCAACCATTCCGCAAGCTGGGAAAGCCAGACGCGCTGCTAACAACTCCAGCTTCCCCAAAGGAAGCCCCAGAGACTTATGACAAGGAACTGCCTTGACTCAGGCCAAATGCATTCGTACTAGGAAACCTCCACAGCTGGCTCCCTGGGTGAAACAGCCTCGGTGAAAGGACACCAACAAGGCAAGCAGACAAAGGGAAAAACATGGCACTGGTGTTTCACCCCACCTCTCCTCCTTGTCCCTTGTCTTCCCATGAGAGGAGAAACCTCTGGCTGAAAGATCTCAACTCTGGGAGTGACATAAGCTGCTGCAATTCTTTGCATCATCCCTGTCTATGACTCCCTGCTCACTGATTTTCATGCTTTCCTCTGGTCAGTCTCCCAAGCACAACAAGGACTGATAGAAACGTAGATATCAGCACAAGAGGATCATCTGAGCACCTTCCTGGGGTCTCCATTTCCTGCAGCTTCACTGGTTTTGGTACCCAAACTGCTATTTCCTGGTGGGAAACCACAACCTGGATTTTAGGGGCTAGAAAAAGTTGGGCATTGCTTTTCTGAGGAGACAAAATGTGTAGATTTGAAAATCTTTGCTATCAGCAAAAAACCTCCTAAATTTCCTAGATTCTCAAACAACTCTCACAAAGTATTACTTTCAAGATGCATTTTTCAGGATGCTGCTGTTATTCAAGTCTCCATCTAAGCAGTCATGCAACAAGCACCACTTTCAAACAATAGTCTATTGATTACTTGCTTCATTAACAATGATGCTATTCCCTGGAGAGGTTTATTACTCTTGGTTTTTTTATTATTTTTGTGTCTTATGATTTGGTCATTAATGGGTACACTTGCATTTCATTTCATTGTGACTGACTTTCCTGCAAGGAATTCTCAGTGCAGTCCAAGAACCTCCATGAATAAATGTTAACTGTCAGGAGATATGAGTGTGTTGCAGGGCTCAATGGATGTTTTCATCCTGATGATGCAGCAGTAAATCAATTAAAAACATGATTGATTGTAAAATTGTGGCTAACTTGCTTTTGCTTTGGGATTTCACATGACCTAAGTTAGTCAGTATAAATCTAACAATGTATTAGTCACGCAGTGATCATCTTGCTGGTATCTACAGTGAGGACTGCTGTGCACACAGCTAAGGCRAGAGCAAGGGCTAAACCTGGCCCTGGCATATCCTGCAGCTCTACTCTTGCACAGAGCACAGAACCTTGTCCCACTGGTGATTTAACTCCTTTTGGCAACATTTGACTAGAATTCCCTTTGCCAGAGGATAAAATAAATCGAAAGGGCTCTTGAAAGGGCTCTCTACACAGATATGTTCATTCAGATTAGGGTATAGTGTACATTTAGCAAAGAATAGCTATTCTTAATTAATTCCCTGTCTAGTTGCTTTTTTTCCAGTCAGACTACTGTAGCCCAAATTAGATTAATCGACTTTGGATATTCTTGCTAACAATCACTTTCTTCTATTAAGAATTATTAATAATAGTTCTTAGAAACTGAYGATTCTGGAATAACTCAACACATATAGTTATATCCCAAAATCTCCAGGGGCATACAATGGCCAGTGTGCTCTCACTTGAGCAGAAGTCCCCACACTCCCCTCTTAAAGCTTTTGCCAAGAGCACTGGGTTGTGTCTGCTGATCAGAGGGAGTAGTTTCTGTTCTAAAATCAGGTTAGAAATCTTCTGTCTTAATCCTCTGCAGTAAAACAATAAACCTCTTGATAGCAAGACCAAATCCAGAAGCCGCCATTCAGCACATACTGCTGCAAGGGAAATGTGAATCAGAGAGACTGAAAAGACTTGAGCTTGGGACAAAAATCACATCCCTGTCTCCCACATACCCATCCAGGGCTTCATCCAAACCCCAGAAATGCTGATGTAAATCCTGCTGTGGKCTCTGAATGCAGACCAGGGGATCTGCTGCCTCTCCATGTGCAAAAGTCTGCAGAGAGGGGCAGAGGAACAATCTGCATGACTGTGTGCTTGAAGAGAGATTTACAGAGACAGTGTGCATAAATCTAGATAATTTATACAGTGCCACAAATACAAACAGCAACGGGCACCTTTCACAAATTCACATACACAAATGTACCTCCAGCGTGAATAATGCAGTGACAAAGTGAGCTGCCTTTGTGTGGACATCTTTGGTATCAGCAGTTAGGAATAATAGTTGTCTAATTGTAGTCTTTCATTGTGTGCTGTGTCAAAGCGTGGGCGAGTAATTGCAATCATCAAAACCCTTTCAGAGTGTGTGCAAAGCCCCGACCCCCATCACCTGCTATCAAGCCTATCTGATCCACCACACACATGCACTTACTCGGCAGATGAAGTAGCTAGATAGGCTCTTATATTTTT
>JACDOX010000134.1:1303764-1440255 GCA_014549065.1 Cardinalis cardinalis
TTGTTATTTTTGGGGGGGGGGCTGGGTCTGTGTGTATGTGTGAGAGAGAAAGAGAGAGACCAGTTGCTTTTTGGGTGAGATAATATAGATGACAGACATCAACAATTATACAAAATAATATGGTAACCAGCAACTGAAAAAAAAATAATTCTCATGGGCTGGTGAGTGTTACAATTTGAATGTCTTTCTATTAAAATCCTTGTAATAGACACAGGGAGAAAGCAGGGAGGAGGGAGAGAAAGCAGCTCTTTTTCAAATATACGATGGAGCACAAGATATTTTCAGAATGCAAAAGGGACTGCTTTCCATTAACATAATCCCATTTCCAGTATTTTTTATTAATATAAACATCTTGGCTCTGGGAATGCCTCCTGGATCATTTATACCTGCTGTATTTTACATTGGGTTTAGCCGAAAATCAAGGGGAGCATATATATATATATATATATATATATATATATATATACACATATATATATATGAATTGAACCTATTTGTTATATTCATTTTGAATTGCCGGCTGTACAATACCTGAGTGGAGAAGCAGATTTGATTATCAAATACAATTACGGCCTGGTTTTGCCAATGTGGAGCACCTTGTAAGTGCATATTGTAAATATCTGCGTAGAAGACAGGAACACTGCAATCATGTGGGCTGCACACTGTCTTGCTGCTGGAGAGGACTTGCAGTGATTTTCTCTGGTTCAGTCTGCTGCAGCAAGGAATCCATCTCAGTGCTGCAACTACTGTTCCAGAGACCACGTCTTGTTCAGGGAGCACACAGATTCATGGGTGGATGTTCGCTTTAGAGGGTCACAGCTCTGAGTTTTCTGGTATCTGCCTTTGTACATAGATCATATCTATGTATTAATAGTATCTGGTGCCTTCAGAGACTCAGCAGGACATGTCCTTTTTGCTGAAAGTATCTTCTGTTGCATGAGGACAATGTGTAATTTCCACGGCTGTCAAACACTTGCGTGTGCACACTTGAATTTCTGCAGTAAGACAGTCCTGAGGTCTGCAATTAAACTCTCCAAGGAAGCAGGAGAAGCCCTATTTTTGTGCAAAGTTCAAGTAAAAGGGAATTTTGCAGAATTGTAGAATCTYTTAGGTTGGAACAAAGCTTTAAGATCCTCAGGTCCAACAATATTTATAAAATGTGTACAAAGTCCAATGAAGAAAAGTCCTAGTTGTGAATTTTTCTCAGACTGTGGGTCAGGCCTCCAAGGAGAACAGATGTAACTTGTTACTTAGACCACTAAAAATGAGGATAGGCAATATATTTTTGAATATTCAGTGGGGAGATATGTCACATTATCAGAGACYCACAAACCCTAAGACGCCTTTTTCATTTTTGATTGCTTTAAGTTATCTCCATTGTGTTGTCTGGCATTACTGCCCTCATTCTGCACACTTTGAATTTGCTTCTGTCTTTGAAAGAAACAAATTCAGATGYACCAAAATACATACATTTTATAAGGCCTCAAAACAATCAGAAATGGTGATGGCATCAAAGACAAGATACTGAAAAATACTTGATGGGAAACATCATAGATTRCATATTTTTCTCATTATTGCAACTGCAGAGGTCACCATTTTTCAGACAGTAGAGCACAGGTCTGGAAACAAGGASAGTTTATTCCTATTGTCTCACTCTTGCTGTAATATTTGGGGCAAGTCATTTGAGGGTGGAGTATGTTCATTTACAGTACCTTCCATCTTAGGAAGATTAGATGTTTATTCTTAGCTGTTCATTTGAGACACACTCAGCAATCAATAACGAAGAAAAGACATTTTCCAATACAGTCATTCATTCACTTCTAAAACTGATGAGAATAAATCACTTTGTGGGAGTTCATTTCTATCTACCTACATTTTTTGTAGATCTGTGGCCAGCTTAAGTAAATTCCTGAATGGCAAAAGTCAGAGAAGAATACATCCCTTAGCTACCCATTCCTCTCTAAGTTGGAGAAATTCTATTCAATAGAAATGTTGAATTCAAAGACCCATAACTATTTTTTTTCCCACCTATAAATGCTTAGAATTTTGCTCCCCAACACAAGAAGTGGGTTCATCTTTTCTGATGGAGTTTCATAATGATCTTGGAGTAAGTACTTGTTTCCTCATTAAAAYGGTTCCAAAGGGTTAACTGGACTAAACCTTCATCTTAACAAAGTTGTAAATGCTTCTTTTCTTAATCAAAGAGAACTGCTACCGATTTCCAGTTCCATCACCCACTGTGCTTTGCCAGTAACATTTGGCCTGGATGTATTGAAGCATTGTGCTAGAAAGCAACTGTCTTAAATACTTATTATCCACATGATAATTAGCCCTGAATGAGGGAATTTTTCAGGCAAAAATGCTAATTTTTCATGATTCCTGCACTGGAGACAAAAGTAGAGGATTCRATAAAATTTTTATTGGACAGGTTTCTGAGTTGCAGGATGGACTTAGTGCAGTAGCAAGTGCTCCAGTGTGTAACCCATACTCTGATGGCACAGATTACCTTTGCTGCTGAGTTATCCTGATGTCTGTGCTCATGGGTGTTCAAGGGGGAAGAGTGATGATGTCAGTCCAACCATATTTTAAAGGTCATTGGTGCGGAACAAAAATTATGTATGAAAACTTGACATTTTCTGCTAAATGGAATTCTTGTTTCCCGCCTCACCCTAATTAAGATAGTGCTGAGAAGTGCTTGTCATGGGGAAGGACTGTACACTTTGCAAAGACCAGCCAGAGGCACGCTCAACTCCAAACTTTTTACAATGCAAGATGAGTAACAGAGAAGAAGAAACAAAACCAGAAAATGGAGGTGAGAAAACTGAAAGTTTCATAGCAAGAGGAGAAGTAGTTTCAGCACATACATGGTCACAGTGTTGTCAAAGTCAAATGTGAGTGCAGGGGGACCAGTTCTGGAGAAATTTCAGGAAACTGAGATGGGATTGCAGCTCTCTTTAAGGAGCTCCTACCATGCATAAAGGGCCAGCATGGGAGAAACCAGTGAGACACTTGTATGCAAAATTCAATTACTGGCTGATAGAGGATGTTATCACAGGATAACCAAAGATGGGAGCTGGCATTCCAAAAGCAAATTAGAGATGTGAGGTAGGGGGGCGATAGGCGGTGAGGAGCCTTTCAGAGGTCCCTGTGTGGACATTGAACCATAACAGCCACTCATCAGCTGTATGAAACTACCAGCAGCAGTATCCCCAGGCTGGGAAAGACTCTTCTTGGCAAGCTTGTGTACCACACCATGCCATCCARTAGAGCCCATCTTATTGAAAACTGAATCCCTTTGAGTTCCCTGCAACAGCAGCAGCTGGAGGGGAAATAACAGTAAAATTCTATGGCCATAATAAAACGCATTAGCCATCTGAACACTCATTTCAATCAAATAATGCAGCCTATTCATATTTAAACAGGAAATATTGTTTAATGTTTATGATAATGATCAAATCAAATTTTAAAAATTAAACACGAAATTAAACATTAAAGTGAGGTTCGAGCATTGGGCACTTGGGACACTGCTTCCAACCCACAGCTGATGGTTGCAATCAGCAGGGTCCATCCCCTTACCTTTGCTTAGTGCAGCTCCTTGAGAAGGATGTTAGAAGAAGGCTTTGGTGTCACTCAAATGACCACAGCTGGTGGAGGGTGGCTGATTTTGAGTTGATTGCTCCAGTCTCCTCTTGCATCCATTCTGTTTTCCATGACTGTGACACTTAATGGTTGTTGAGGGGGAAGTGGAAATTCCAAAGGAAAAGTAATTTCATCTGGATGAAGCTAAATGGGACTTGTTTTTCATCCAAGTGGAAGGCAGTTGTGTTCCTACTGAAATATTTTGGACTTATTAACTTTTTCCTGAAGAGAACTGGGAGAAGTTACATAGGTGGGGTTTTTTTCAAAGCACTAAGTGAATCAGAAGTAGAAAATGATGCTGTGAAAAAGCAAGTTCTTAGATGTACATAATGGTCACAGGAGGCAAAAGTGCAAAATAACACCTTATTGCTCCTTAAATACTGTTCCTTTGGGAAGAACACAGCAGCTTTTACACACCAGTAACACACAGCCTTTTCTGTAGTGGCAGTAACTGGTGCAGAGCTACAGATTTCAAAAAATAATATGTTGCTTTACACCAGTGGAGTCATGATCCCAGCTGATTAATTTAAGGTTTTGACAGCACTGTCAAAGTTTGTGTCTAATGAAGACCTTGGAGTGATGGCTAGAAGTTAGGGTATTTCTTTTAGACCATATCTTTTGCTACAGTAAACTCAGAGCCAGGAAACAACTTTCTCCCACATGAAATCTGTAGTGATTTTATTGATACTAAGCCTAGCAGGTTTTTTTCCCAGCTCTCTCCACTTGAAGTCAGCAGAAAARCAAAGTTTGAAACAAAAAAGTATTGAAACAAACTCATTGTTTCTAATATCCCTATGCATTGCAGCCATGGACCTTATCTGTGCTGTGACCCTGCACAGCCATGTTAACCTTTTGCTCTAATATTTGCACCTTTCAAGGGATTATACCCTCAGTGTAAATTACTATCAAATTAGTATGAATTAATACAAAATTAGCAAAGCCTTGGACTACCAGTGAACTGCATGTTGTTTCTTAGAGTAAAAAAAAAAATCATCACAAAAGACAGAATTGACCTGTCAATCCCCATTCTCACAGCAGTGTTTGCTCAAAATTATTATGGAAGGAGCGTGCACAGAGATTTCCATACGATGAAAAAATAAATAAAACGACTGAATAAATTATCTGGGAAAGTACAGCAAAACAGAAAGATTTATCTTAACCTGTGTCTATTGCTCTCATCCCTGTACCATGCMCTTTAAAATTGGATTGGTATCCTATAAGAGACTGTCAAGGATTTCATTTGTTCTGCTTGACATACAGATGTACAATTGGTAAAACTGCATCTTATCTTAGTAATTGTCTACACTGCTAAGGCTGTACCTAGTTATTGACTTCAAAAGTCAGGTTTCGTCTGTGCAGTTCCCTGATCCAACATCAGTCCAACCACCTCGAGCTCTATCTGCTCATCTTTCAGCTCACCTTCTTGAGTTAAACCACCTTTCTTTTTGCAATAGCTGCTTTTCAGCTTTCTGTAATCAATCAAGACTGAAGTGTGGAGGTAGAGAAGTGAATAGCTCAGTTGCCTGGTTTTGGCAGCATCTTCGTGTATCTAAAAGAAAGTAATTGTGAGCTGGTGTTTAAGAACTTACTGAATATTTTGAGGGCTTTTAAAGAAAAAAGGGTTTTTCTAGGGTTTGGAGGGAGTTGTTATTTAGCTCTAGTTAAATTTCTATTTAGTAAAAGAYTCGTGGAGTTGAGTGATCACAGAGACAAATTTCTGTCTGTCTGATGGTCCTTTAAGCACAGTTTGTTCCAAATCCAGATTAGCATGTTGACACTGTAATGGTTTAACAGTGTTTTTTCAAACCTGCAGCAACCTTCCCTTTTCTATGTGCAAATAGACCCACTTGTAAAAGGGGCCACTTTGTTATCAAAAGAAAGCCTTTAAAAGCAGGGRGTTTTTTCCACTTCCAGCTGGAAAAAGCTTTGACTTTTGAGTTTACAATTTTAAAAACCAGATAATGCCCAGATTTTTTTCTGGGAAGCCCATATTTCTATGGCTTTTGTGTATTCTAAATGATGGGCATTATATCTGCAAATATTCTTTAAGCACTTTAAGCAACTGTTGGGAGAAAAAGGTCAAAAACAAAACCTTCTTTTCCTCCAATTCTCCCTCTTGTCTCAATAAACAGTAGTGCCTTCCTGGGAACTAGTGTTGCTTGAATCCCAACATCATGGATTCGCTTTTTCCAAGGAAAACAGGAAAAAATATAGAATAACTATAGTCGATCAGACCAACACTTATTCTGACACATATCCCATCTCCTAGCCTAGTCAGTCATAAAGCAGAGGGAAAATTGCAAGAGCAATATTCTTTCCTGGCTTCCTGCAATTGGCAGCTCAGGGATTTCCAGAGTCAGGGGTACATTCTTTGTATCAGTAGTTTTCAATGGATTTTTCTTYCATGAGTTGTCCTGCTGTTTTTGAGTTCACGTGGATGTTTAGACTCTAGTTTTGCATCACTGGCATTTCTCATTGTTTGAGCAGAACCRTTCGTCCCTGGAGAAGGCAGAAGTTAGTCAAAGAACCTCAAGGCTGACAACTTGTACAATCACAAAACAAAGCACTGAAGTCTCTTTTCACYTCCCCAAATGCTGTCAGCCAAAGCGTGGATGTAGCTGGCGTGGCAGTTTCAGGGAGAAAAGCCTGGCTGCGCGGGRCGATGAAGCTTACCAGATGTCATCACTCGAGGTAGAATCCCAAGCCCACGGTGCTTTATGCTTTGTAGGAAAGCTGTGAACAGCAGGAGTTCAGCAGCTGTGGTACAGCTCTGCAGCAGGAAAGTATCTCCAAGTTTGGGTGGAAGCACAGGTTCCACATTTCAGATTTGGGCGGAAGCATAGGTGAACTGGTTCCACATTTCAGAGTTAAAGCCATCTCCAGTCATAAGTGACAGTCACRAGACAAAGAGCACCAGGTTTTCAGAGGGTTTATGGCACCTTTGCCATGTGCCAAGCAGTCCAGAAAAAAAATCGTTTTTGACAGCTGGCAAACAATGCCAGTTCTAGGGATGCAGGCTGTGCCTGTATCAACCAAACAGCATTCCAGCTCACAGTGAGGAAATTCCTCTGCTCTTAAGAAAAGGTCTGCAGTTGTCATAGCTTTTTGGGGAGATAAGATGGGTTTTCAGCCCTGTTTCTCATCCTGTGTTCGATTTTCAAGCTTCTCTACATAATCAGTGTTTGCAATAAAGTGGAGTGATGGTAAGGTGATTGGAAGGACCCACACATAAACAAAGATGGTAATTAGATTARCATGTAGATCTGGGATTGTCTGTTGCACCAAGAGCTATGTTCATGTGTTAGCTTTGTTCCTAGGCCTCCTTTGTGAGAAATCCTTATTTCAAGACTTCACAGGAAATGCATTATGGCTTTTGTTGTTTGTAAATTTTCTACCTTATACCTTTTTTTTGTTCTTTGATTCCTTTATGGACTCCCCAGGTGCCTGTAACAATGTGGCAATCAACATGGATATGTGCAGTAGAAGAACTTCCCCTTTATAAATAAATCTATGCAGATATGGCAATCCACTTCAGGGTATCTTTCAAACTTGGGGAAAAAATGTCAGGGAACAAATCATGTGATGCTTCAGAGAGTTTGTGGATATTGCTCCCTGATTTTGGAGACTCCTCTCTCTTCCCTCTTACCCTCACCTCAGTGTGTTTTCATAAAGACAAGTGAGTAAAACTGGCATGAGTTGTCTTCAGGGACCCTTTGTAGTCGAGGTCCATCCCCATTGCCATGGTGTGTGAGGGGGAGCTCAGGGGCATGTCCTGCTTCCAAACGTCTCCACACACCTGCTACTGGCCTCAGCTGGGAACTCCCTGCAGGCACAGCTGAGCAGTGGATTTGTAACTAAGCCTCTATTAAAATARAATAGAAAGCATGACATCTTTGGAAAACAGAGAGCCCGTGACTGCAAACAGTACGAGTGCGGCGTGATGCAGACCCAAGGCAGGATTTGGCTTTGAATGATGCTCACAATCCTGTTCCTCTGGGCTTGCCACCCACACAGCTGATTTYCTCAGCCAAGATTTTGCAAGAAAGGAGGACACATCCTAACCTTCACRGCAAAACTGACTGTCTTCTCAATCAGGCTTGGATGCCCACGAGGAAATGTAGGCAGACAGGTTCTGCCCCTCTGACTGCCCCAAGAAGGGCCAAGTGTCTTTGTGGGGACAAGGGTGACCAGAGACCCCTGGAAAAGYGACCTTGGGGAACATCTGACATGCAGCTGTCTGTAAGCTGCAGGGGAGATGCCTTCCTGGAGTGAAGTGGGAGCTGTCGGTGGCCTTTAACGTCAGCCTAAAATGCTCCTAGGGGATGACCCTCACCAGATCAAATTACTGTCTCTGTAGTTTGGGGCTATGCTTTTTTATCTTGTTCTCTGTCACATCAGAAAAGAGACTATTAAAGCATTCTAATGGAGGTTTAGCTACCATTACTAGGGGAAGCTGGTGAGGTCTGATATCATTTGACATTAATGTACTGGGAAGAGTCAGAGAGAGTATGAACCTACATGGTTCCCACATAGACACCCAGMCCCAGCACAGTTTTGAAGGGATAAAACTGGGGATCTTACTGGGTAAAAATACCTTTCCAAATCCCGGGGCAGTAGGACAAAATGTTATAATATATAAACACAGATTATTTTCACCAAAAATAGAAATCAAGACCCACTGTTGAAGAACAGATTGCCATAAACAAAGGTACCCCGCAGAGATGGGCTCTATGTAAAGAACAAATCCAAACAGAACAAAATAGAGTAAAATGACACTAAGGAATCTAGTTTAGATGAAAATGGTAAATAATTTCCACTTTAAATACTTTAAAAATGCATCACCCACCCTGTGAAAGACCTTCACTACTTTTAGGAGAAGGAGGACCACCAGGCGCCCCTGCAGATGCCCCAAAGCTCTGACAACCCAAGTGCCTCCTCCATACACAGGTGTTACCCCTGACTACTGCCTGAGTTTGCCATATGTCATCCCTTTTTTGTTCACTGCCATTTACATGCTGGCAGGTTGACTTTTTAATAAGGTAAGAGTAGGCTGAAGATTTCACATGTGGGCGCTTGAGAGACCCTCCCCTTCACAGCAGGCTCAGCTTCCTCAGCTTTAGCTCAGGCTGACATTATATCAAACTGTGCCTCTCCCCAGTGGGGATAACCACAGTTTATTTACAAGCTACAACGGGAATGTCACACTAAATGAAGACGAAAGATGTGCAGGAAGTGTGATTGCTGCCTGTGCCTTCTTAAGAGCTGCTTATTAAGGAAATCATCCTTTTAAGCAGCAAAGAGCCACCAGAACTGGCCATGTTCAATACTGGGGCAGGATCTGACCTGCTCACCAGCCCTGTCTATCGATAACATTCCTCCTGTGGTAATGATGCAGATGCTAACGAGCGTATTAATAATAAATAACACTGTGTGCATTTATCATGTCCCTGATTCAAAGGGTGGGAAATGCTTTACCAACTAGAAAGTGTGAAGCCCCGGAGCAGCTCTTTTCTCTGTCCCTAAGCAAAGGGACTTTTGTCATTTGGGTTAACAAAGAGAAGTGGCAGTGGAAACACTGGATTCCAGTCACTATGGTGCTGCTGATTCATAGTGTGAACTTGGGGGAGTTATTTCAGTGCTCTGAGTCTCAAGTTAACCATCTGTAAAATCAAGATAATTATATTTACAGTGCTTATTTCATAGAGCTGCTGTGAAGATTAATTAATGCATATATATTTACAAAGTGCTTTGAGATCTTCAGGTGAAACCTGCTGCATATGTGTAAGATATTAATTTTCTAAAATACCTTGAAGCCTCAGGAGCTGCAGGGTCTTGCCAGGTATCACTACATTTTATAGTGCTTTTGTTCTTTGTCTAAGAAAGTTGTTTTGCAGATAGCAGTAATATATTGTGTTAATGGTGTGATACTTTGAAAATAATAGTTTTTCCCATTTCCTTTTGACTTGTTCTTCTATCATGCACCATATGCTAGCAGATTATGGGTTCATCCAACAGTAATTTTGGGTAATTATTAGAAAAAATATCTTTAACTTTTTTGGTTTTTTTTTTTTTTTACTTCTGTAGATCTCATCAAAAGAAAATCCCTGTGTTTATTTGATATTGGCTATTCCAGCTGTGTTGGTTGTTTGTGATCAGTTAGATAAGCTACAATGCACATGATCCAGAAAGAAGACACAGGAAGGCACAGTGAGGGACTGAGGATTTTATGTGTTTATTTTATGTGCTATGGGCAGGATTGTTCTCCCCTAAATTTAGCCATCTGAATATTAATGGTTAAGTCAAAAGTAGTTGTTTGAGATTACTTCATACWCACTGGAAAGAGGTGGGCAGTGGCTCAGAGCAGCTTGCCTGACCTTTTTTAGGTAAGAGATATCARAGCAGCTGACCAAATGTCCACTGCAGGGTAAATAGAGCAGTGTACTGAGTTCCCCTGACTGTACAAAAATCCCTCCACTGGCTTTGGCAACATAAAAGGAYAGACTATCTGTAAGTTAAAAATGTGGATATTTTAACCAGCCACTGAAATCTCACCTCAGAAGTATGGCTTCATTAAGAGGATGAATACTGAATTATTTGATGCAGGCAGATGTGCTGAGAGTGCCACGTTTCTTACAGTTAAACAACAGTGGCTTCTGTAGCTCTGAGTAGTCTGTAAGCATCTCAGTGTTTGTAAATCAACTTAAAAGAACAGCAGGTTTTGATAATATAAAACTCCCATACACTCCCCAGTTCTTAACTCTGCCTTTTTCAGCTGTTGCAGGATTGTGCGTGTTAGTCATACTGTGTCTAAGGTTCTCAAACCGTGGTATTTCCACCTCCTTTTCTTTAAAGCAATTCTTCAGTTTTAGGAACTCAAAGCCAAGGAGCTTTTCAGTGGAAGGTTCCTTCCTTAATTTCTCTCTCTGATGTGCAGTCAAAGCCCCCATGAGCCACATAATTCATTTCTTCCATCTCTCTATGCTTATATATAYATCTCCAGATAGCTGCCACATCCAAAACACACATAAGTTTTCTTCCTAATTTTTGCTCATGCTAGTCACTTTTGAAAAAATTCTGTACCCTAGATCTATAAGAAAGTTAAAAGAACATTTGCACATGCTCACCTATATATAGAGAAGTCAAAGCATCCCRCCAAGGATGCAAACAGGTGAAGACTGTTTAGGCATCTTCATGTTCTTTCCCTAATTCAGTGGACTTTACTATTTAGCACCAGCTGGCCACCTGATTCGATATGCACATTTACACAAAGACCTACATATGAATGTTCAGAGAGGTAGAGATATATGGGTTTACATTGGAGTCTTGAGAGAAGAAYTCTTTTGATTTTTCTCTGGACATCTGATCTTCCTTAAGGCAGTTGTCACTCTACATTAATTTGTCTTGTTCTGCCTCAACTCACTCTTTTTTGTCTTAAATGCCATATTAGAAAATGTTTACAAGCCCCATGCCTCCTTTGTGATTCCCACAATCCACCTGGGCACCTAGGGAAGCATGCCATGATGCTCCCTGACACATGTCAGCCCACATCTCATCAGGGGCTCAGCTGTGTCACCCCCGATGATGCCGCACGCCAAGATCAGTCCTGGGCTACATTACACCCAATCCTGCCCCCGGGGGAGGTGGGAAGGACTATGCTAATTGCTTCTGACCCTCCAAGATCCTGGAGCAATGGGATGGATCTGTTCAATGGAGAGCACGTTGCTGCAACGTGCACAAACCCCTCCAGTGCCCCTACAGGATGGCAGAAGCCTCTGCCCGTGTGCCTGTGGTGAGAGGATGTGGCACAAGAGGTACAGGATCAGCTCACCTGGAACTATTCCCAATAAGTACAGGACAATGTTCCCACTCACAATGCTGTGTGGAGTTACAAAACCATGTGCTTGGACCCTGCTGCATAGGTGCTGCTTCAGTGCCCTCCAGGAACCCCCCTAAAAACCCTGGATTCTCTCTTCAGGGATCCCACAAAACAGTGGAGCTGTCTCTGAAATTGAGGRAAAACATGGAAAATCAGTACGTTTCAAAATACCCTGCCTATTCTTTACTTTCTTGAAAGAAAGGAGGTTTTCTAGTTTACTAGAATCACAGAATGTTTCAGGTTGGAATGGCCCTTAAAGATCCTCCAGTTCAACCCCACTGCCCTGGGCAGAGACAGCTTCCACTACATCAGGTWGCTTCAGGCCCCATCCAACCTGACATCCACAGCCTTTCCAGGCAACCTGTGCCAGTGTCTCAACATCCTCACAATAAAGAATTTCTCCCTAATACTTTCTTAATAGAAGATATCACTTATTTTGCACAGCCAACCGAGTGCTAGATTTAGGGAAACACAGGAGTTTCTTCTGTTGCCCAAGACTTGCCCTCAGCTCTGCAGAGCTCTACCCTGAGCCAGCACACAAAAAAGGAGGATGAAAGAGCCAGCTGTTCTCTGATCTGGCTCTGTATGTCCACATCATCAGACACACACATTTCTTCATGTCTCTTGTCACTGTAATGAAAGAGAAATGTAGGACTGAGAGGCGCAATCATTCCCTCATCACATTCATTCTTTTCTTTTTCCCTTTCTTGGTCTCTTTCTTTCCAGGACTCCTTTTCCCTCCTTTAATCACACCTTACTACACTCTGTGCTTTTATGCATCTCCTGCCAAATGACATGCACAGGTGTCTGGCTTTGCATTTCCCTGGCATGCAGATATTGCTGTCTTGTCCTTTGCTGGGCATGAACCCCAGAGTCATCATCCCCAACAGAATCAGACCCCTTTTCAGATCATGTGTGCATGGTTAGGTTGTAGAAACACCTCAGAGGGGAAATAAATGCATGCAATTATGTGAAACAGTTAGAGCAACACTGGATAAAGAAAACAGAAACTGAATTTGTTAGCCTGTTTTCAATCAAGCTTTCAGAAGTACCAGGTGCTCTAGTAGAAGCAGAAGGCAGTTTTAAGATAGCCTCACACCAAACCAGTTCCTTGCCAGTTTTCCTGAATTAGACATTGGCTTTCATCCTGCGTGATGGATATTTTGTCTCTTCCCAAGTCCCAGAAACAGCCTAGTCCTTGCAGAACAAAATCCAGCACTGAAAACCCCTCTGCACTGCATGCCAAGGCAAACAACTCGTTCTGCAATGCAGGGCAGGGAAAGCARGGGTTGAGAATTGGGTTAGGCATTAAGGCTGGGACCTCAGGACAAGCTGGGGAGGGGGAGATTGTTGGGTCATTGCTTGTTTGGGTTTTTTTTTACTTGATTATCCAAGGGATGCTGAGTAGGTGGTGTAAGATTTCACTCTAATTGCTTGTGTTTAAATGCACCCATACACTGCACACACACAAGTACACACTCATAAGCACATGAAAATGGGTGTTTCAGTGTGGGGGCAGGGGATGGGGTGGGAGAGTGGAGCTGTCAGGACGATGTCATGGCAAAGGCATCCCATCAGCTAGAGGGGGAGATTTTCTGGGCCTTGGTTTGAGAAGCAGACAGATGAGTGACAGGGGTTAAAAGCTTCCCGCTTTCTTTCCCACATTGCCTCCTTGATGGTAAAGAGTTCCCTGTCCCTCACACAGAAGGTGCTCTGAGATTTCAAAGAATTTTGCTGGAAATACTGTACAGACTATAATAAGCTATTGTAGCCCATGGCAGAGAAGCCCAGCTGAGCCTAATTCCCCATATCCTTAACTCATCAGCCTCTGATCAAAATGCAGGTTCAGTGTCCTAGAGTACCATTAAATAAAAAAAAAATGCACACCAAAAAAAACCCCAATTAGTACATTTCATGATGTTGAGAGATGTCAGACTGTGCATCCTGGGCATGGCAGTCCTCTGCTTAGTCATGAGACAGGCAGTGTAATCTACCCCACAGTCTCCTGTGGGCCTGACCCAGAGGACCTGAAACCAAAGGACAGGCAGGAGCATGGGCTTCTCCACTCCTTCATTTTCCAGCTGCCTGGCCAAGGCTGTCACAGGCAGACACACTCAGTTTTGACACTGAAGTCTTCATCATCCACTCTCATAAGGAGCAGAGCACAGCCAGGACCACCACCAGCACTGGCAGCAAGGAGGGGAAATACATTAATGGTGCAGGTCAACAAGGGAAGTTAGGAGAAGGATAGACAAATGAAAAGAAAGAGAAATGTGATTCTAAGTAGCCGTGATGCTCCTGGAGATCATTGTTGGAGACAGTGAAAAAAGTGGTGACATTTGGCTCTGAGTGATCAAAATTACAGAAAAAACAATAATAAAAAGCACCTGAGATTTGCTGAACAGCAAAAAAGTTTGTTACTCAACCATTCCTGAAATAGACCATAGGCTCCTTTGCAAATTCCCTGGGGGGAAATTAATTGTATGCCTTGCATTTAACCAGTTCCCTCTCCCAAAGAGGTCTGGGCTCATTCCATCTATTCCTCATTTTATCTTGGATCCTTAACATTTAATGAGCAGGAGATTGGACCCATGGCCTTGTTGTCCAGCACCATTTCCCTTAGAAGAGACTGCATCAAAGTTTCTGGACTAAGACAGAGCAAACCTCACAGATTTCACAGACATGGGAGAATATGACCTCCCAAAGGTCTCTTTGGTTCATTGAGCCTGAAGATGAGACATCATTGCGACACTTGCGCTGTAAACACCTAAATAGATTAGATCCCAGCTCAAAAATCACACCTCTGAGCTTCATTATTTAAATATTTCTCTGCCTGAAAATAATTATGCCAGACAACTATCATGAAAACTTCTCCTTAGCCAGGAGACAGTCAAATGGGCAGCAGTAAGTCAGGGACCATGACTACTTAGCTCTCAAGCCTGGCTGTGAGGTTCCTGCCTGGTGCTTGCAGTACCTGTTCCCATCTCCATGTGAGGCTGGAGTGGTTCATTTGTGTCTAATGATGCCTTTTCCAGGGCAATGCAGCTCATGGCTTAATGGAGAGTGACCCACTGAGTGTGCTTAAGTGGGTCTCTCTTGGCTACAACATAATGGACCCATTTTTTGCACTTTGCAAAACCAAACATCCAGGTAACACAGCAAAAAAAGGAAATTAATAAACATTATATTTGTTTCCATGATATGTTTTTCCTCTATCAGTACATTCAATTATTCAATTACTTCTTCCCAATAAACAAGATCCATTCGGAATCAACAGGTCTCAGGACTGATTTGATCTTATTATCATCAAGGAGAACTGGCTTTGCTGTTAACCTTTCCATTTATTTAAAATGCCCTGGATTTCATATTCAATTTTATGCTCCCTATTTCTGATTGTTTCCTTGAAATGGGAAATTCAAGGACTTTGATAAATGGATTGAAAGGTTGCCTTATTTCTCTGTCACTTCTGCCTTTGCGTCCTCTGCAAAATGCTGTTTTGCAAATCATGAAGATGGGGATTGCAGCAAGTATTCATCAGAGTATGGCAGGGAGAGCTGCAGGGGAAGAACAGGTTAGACTGTCCAAGTGAGGGGAAGAAGCAAGAAGTTGGTGGGAAACATTTAGGAGCTGAAAATAGTACAAACTGGCATAGGCTGGCTGTGCCTGTAGTCCCTTTGGTGGTGGTGTCCATGGGCTGAAACCAGTGTTGTACTGCCATGGTCTGTGGCAGACTGGGAGCCGTGGAAAAGGGCCTTCAGTGGGTTTGTGAAAATATGTTGAAGAATTCATTTTCTCATTTGATACTAATTTACACTCTTTTTATAGCAACTCCAGTTGAAATAGTGCTGATACAGGTATGTGTCAGACTGTGAGAGAGACTGATAGCTCTCCATCGCTGCACAAATTGTCACCTAAACTGCAAATGGCAACACTTGTCCCACACACCCACCCCACACCTCCCTAAGCAGGATCACAATTCCTGGGGTATTCCATACCCCTTTGAATGAGGCATCACACATAAGTGACTTCCTCAAAACAGGTTTTCTTGAATTGAGTCACAGATAATAAGCCCCCAGTGCCAGAAGTATCCCCATTCAAGACGTCAGCATACCCAAACAGCAGCCTCCTCTAAGGAGTCAAACTCAGGCCTTAAGTAACTGCAGAATGAGAAACCTTAGGTACCAATTAGGTTGTTTTTCTYCTGCATGAGCTGAAATAGGGTTTCTGTCCCTCCTGCATCATTGTAGTCACTGCACTTGAGCTGATACCAAGAGCACCTGGAGATCTCCCCTAATACCACCAAGAGTGGTCACTTCATAGTGAAGTTGGTCAATAAAAAACCTCCCTGTACCACTGCACACAGAGAAAGCTCCCTGCAGGGCAAACACCTGGGACTGCTGGCTTTCCTACTCTTCCATTCCTGCACTCAGCTCGTGCCCTCAGAGCCCCTCAATTTCCTTTCCACCCTCTGAGCCCTCCAAGCCCCACCGCAAAGGGCATCCCACAGGGAATGCTGAGCCAAGAGGTAACTGAACCCCTGGTGCTTCACAAGGAGCTGCCTCCTCAGAGGGACGTGACCACTCCTCAGAGCTTGTGTGAACACAGCCACTGGTGAAAGCACCAAGACCTTTCAGATTATTCAAATGTGTGATTGTCACACTTGTCCCTTCACACACCCCTATCAGAGCAGACAGGACCCGTGCTCCTTCTGGCTCTGCATTTTTCACTCCYTTTCTTTGTGTTACTTTGGCAAGTAAGGAAGATGTTCAGCCCCCAGCTCTGAGTCATTGCCACCCTCCCAAAAAACATTCTTGTCCTGAGCTGCTCTTTCSCAGGAGCTGCCAAGCACATCCCAGTATTCACCCCAGCTCCTTAGGCAGCTACACACCACAGCTTGTAGCAGGAACCATTAATACTATTAATAACCTCTTTTTAACATGAGACCTTTTCAAACTGCCGGACCCAAAACACTTGACGCATTTCACTGCCTACATGTTGCAAATCCACACCCTCCAAGGAATTTCACAGCCATCACTGATGCAGSCTGACCTCCTTGCACCTGCAGAGCAACATCACAGGCAGACCTCAGGCTGTCCTGCTCAAAACTCATAAATGTGTCACCCTACAAAGGAACAAGGGGTCCTGTGCAGCATAGCAGCTCCCCACCGTGCTTTGATGTGCCACCAAACAACTCCACTTCTGAGCACTCCTGTTCACCAGGACATCGTCAGTGGTGTGCAAGCTTCCAACTTCCCAGATCATTTCTCCCAGCAGCAAAATATTGGARCTGCTTAGACCCAGCAGGCTTACTATGGAGCATCGAAAAATTCAAGGAAGATGGGATGCAACCCCTTTAGAGCATAAGTACTTTCTGCAGCAATGATCTCCTGTTTGCTGTTTGTCTGTTAGCCATTCCATCCATCCATTCATCCATCCGTCTATCCATCCATCCATCCTCATAGYCACCAATATTCTCACCACAGGTGAGCACCTACATTTCCATGGAAAGGGCAATGCAGATTTTTTCATCTATGGCCATCTGATCTCACTTTGATTTATTTAGAAGGCAGGCCTATTCTTTTTTGCTTGCTTTTACTTTGGATGCCACAGCCACGACTTACTTACTTGAGCATCTCTGACCTTTATTGCCTGTGACCATTTCCCACCAAATACCTCCTCTGAAAGGGTTTGATTTTAAAATGTGACCATTTGCTGCAGGGAACAGAGCATTTTTTTGCCTTTGCAGTCACACTTGTGTACTGGGGAGAGGCAGTGTTGGGAGGACTGCTGTGCCATACCCTGGGGTTCCAGAGAAGGGTCTGTCCTGCATCAGGGTGAGACTGATTGTAAGAAAGGGAGGGAGGGAAAGGAGAGATAGAGACGCAAGAAACCTCGTCACTTCCACAACTGCTACTGCTCAGGAGAAAGGAGCAAAAGAAATATATATCTGCTAGCCTATTAATTTAAATCTAGACACAGGAAGAAGTCAACGAACTGTAATTTATGAGCTGTCAAAGACTGAAAAATTCCTTTTGACACTGTATTTTCAGTTATTACATGCTTTCCTGCAAGACGACAGCGTAATTCTGTAGGGAGTCTTCTAGTGAACAGCACAATAGCAGAGGGCAGTGGGGGCTTTCTTATTATCTTTTCTTCCCCCTTTCGTCTTCTCTCCCACTCCTTTCAATCATCCCCCCTTTCCTACCTTGCTGCTTGCCCAAACAGCAGYGAGGAAGCAAATCAGCAGCAGTCCCCATCCTGCCAGCCCTTCAACACCTCGGAGGCAGCGCTCGGTGCTGGGCTGGGTCTGGCACCATGCAGAGATTTCTGAGGACTCACTGGGTGATGGGAATGGAGAGTAGGCAATGACCACAATTCCACCACAGACAAGGGAAAGAAACTCTCACACAGTCTGGCATTTTAAACACTTCACTTTGCCTCTGCCCATCCTAGGTGCCCACCACTTCTGCTGGCACACCTTTTGTTTGGGTCCCTCTCACTTGTATCAGCACTGATTGACAAGTGCCAGCTCCCTCAGAYACTCAGAACTTGGCAGCACTGACTGCCAGGCTCCCTGCTCTTCCAAAAAAGTGAATCAGGACAGTGGAGATTCCTGCCAGGATCCTGGGTAGCACTTGCTCCCCTGGAGAAGAACAGCTTCTCCTCTTTTCTAAGCCCTCCTGCAGGTTTGCTCGTTGGAAGGCAGTGGTAGGATCTTGGGATGGACACCCCTGGACAGCACAAAAACCAGAGGGWGGGGTGGCATTTCGGTGGTAGTGTTTGTGGAGGGGAAGGCATAAAAGGGTCACCYGCCCATCGGCATCTGTCCACATCTCCATCAAGTTGTGGGGACGCACAGGTTTGGGCGGTGATGACAGTGGCACCTTTGCCCAATGTCAGTTGATGGAGGAACCCAAGCTAACATCATAAATGAAGTTTGACCTGAAAATGTTTCTTTCTCCTGAATCCAACCTGAAGTTCCCTTGGCATCCAGCTCATTTCCTTATCACTTGGGGACAGGAGTGGGGGAGGCTTTCACAACAAATGTCATTTATCCCTGTATTTCCAAATCTTCCTTTTCCTTACACACACAATTGCYTTTTAATTTGAGTTGCCGGTGGTAGTGGTAAGGTTGTCTTTTTGCCTTATTTTTTTCTTCCCAGCTTTGGTTTCTCACTCACAGCTCAGAAAACCCTTTTAAGGTCTATTCTCTGTGATAGGCACTTCGCCTCCTATTTAGAGAATCACTCCCACACGCTGCACGCATCCATATGCAAACAGGCAGACACACGATTTTTCTGGGTGAACTGAACTACAAATCTTGCACTTTAATRTAATTTAGGCAGCCTGTGCAAAGCTCTCTGAAGTCAGGATTATGGACTAGTCTTCTGAAATATGCTGTAGAAAAGTCCAGAGGAAAGGATCATGATTTTTGTGGGGTTGTGCTGCAAGGCAAGCGCTGACAATCCCCAGAGTCTATTCCAGGTTGTGTGTCTGTTTAACTTCTGTGTCACCCCAAGCCTGAATCTGGGCCAACGCCACCATCTACTATACTTAGGTAGTGTTTGAATGATTATGTTAGACCTTCATTAAGTCTGCCATCATTGCTGTGGTAGCATGTTCTTCCAGAACTGGGCATAAAAACAATCAAGCCCAAAACTCCCCTGGATTGCAGGTGAAGAGATGAAAAAAAATGAAAACAAAGAGGTTTGCCCAGAACTACTCTCACATCTAACAGCAAAAACAGGGAGATAAAAGGCTGTCTCTTGAATGTGAGGTGAATCCTTAGGGACCTGGGGACAAACTGTTGTATCTTACTYGTGAGTGGGTTATTGATGGGCAAACTTTCAGTGTTTTTCTTAAAATTCAGGAAAGTCTGCACCAAATCATTCAAGCTACTGCTCTYTGGGTCCTAGCTTCCACTTAGATAAGGTATGAGCTACTACCTGAAAAAAAGACAGGACAAGTAGCTGTCTGTAAGACCAAGGACCACCAAACCACCCAAGGCTAGATCTTCCTCAGTCTGGGACAACATGGCTGGAACAGGTCACAAAAAGAGACAGTGTTAGCCAATAATGAAACAGTGAAAAAGAAAAAGCAGGGCTCAATGCATGTTCCCTGACGTATTTTGGTTAACATTACATATGCTAAATAAATGTCATCCCAACTGGGACCTGGGCTTTGTTTCCAGCTCAGAGAAAAGTTCAGGGAAGCTGAATGATAAGAACCCAATTGCCTTTACATTGCTCCACTGTGCAGGGAGGTCTCTGAGTGCATACAGCACAATTACTTTTGCTCCCAGGAAAAAAACACATTGTGGTGGAGAAAGGAAAAAACTGTCCTGTGTTTCTTGTTACATGAAGCAGTCTTAGGAATTATGATTTTGGTTTCCTTTATTTGCTGGTCTCTCCAGCTCTCACAATCTTGGTGGGAGTAGCTTGCAAGGGGGTATTTAATCCCAGGGTGCCACAGACATAATAGAGGCAAGAATATAATAAAGAAGAACAGAGTCCTTAGGATTGAGTTGAGTCACTATATTTGCAAAGATAACATCTACACCCGCATAGCAAACACAACCTGCCAGCGAACCAGCCATTAAAAATAGGCTGCAATAACCAAGATCAAAGAACAGAAATAACTGAGGTTTGTGCCCAACTTCTATAGCAGTATCTGGAGAAAGGAAAATGCAGTATTACTTAAATACTGTTCTTAGAGGATGGTGCTGCAGCAGAGGTGAAGTCTTGCTGTTCAAGTTGGGAGAAGGAACAATGCCAGAGGCAAGGGGAGGAAGGAGAGGGGCTATGTGTCTTTGAGATCCTATCTTCCCCCGTGGCAAAACTGACTGATTGGGTTTTCCTTATCAGTATAAGTTATCTTGAGCTGCAAAGGTTCTCTAGAATTGGAACTTCCTTGTAGTTCTTGCTGAGCACAGTGTTCAAGAGGGTGGACATTAAATGGATTAAGAAGTGGGTAATGGACAAATCTCAAAATGCAGTTGTCAAAGAGAAACCATGATAGAGTGAGGGTATTTGCAGCAGGGCTCTACACGGATCAGTAGCCAGCTCTGACGCTAGTCAGCATTGTCATGAATGATGTGGAATTAAATATCCCGGCTGATAAAATCTGTGGATAACACAAAATGGAAAATTGTAAGGACAGAGCTCTGATACAGAGTCATCTAAGTCACTTAGGTCACTCTGAACAAGCTTTGGCTGGCTGAGACATTATGTGCGTGTTTCTGCAGAACCAAATCTAAGTTGACTCAGAGCGGAATAGGGCTGCAAAACAGGCCTAAAGAATGAGGGGTTGCACTTCATAAGACAGCAACCTAGAAGAGTACCTAGGCAATGGTGTAGAAAAGTGCTTAGCACTGCTGAGGAAGACAACATYATCTCCCAGCGTGGTGGTTGGCAAAACCATCTAGCAGGCCTCTTGCTATATAAACAAAGAACCTGAAGGACAAAGATGATTTTTAGTAGGTGACACTGGTGGAGAGAGTASTTCAGAAAACTGATCCAAGCCTGGCATTCATCTTTTAAAAACTGTAATAGTTTTTTTTAAAACCCTGTATAAATGAAACACATCCCTCTAAAGTGCCAGGTTTGAAAAGTTGTGTCCATCCTCGCCTGAGAGAGCTCCAAGAGACTTGGGCCTTCAAGGAAGTATCTTTTCTGGGAAAATAGGCTATATACGAAAGAGCACTTTAATCACCTGGAGAGACACTGCACTTTTCTCCAAAACTTTTCTAATTTGAACACGATGCCAAACACATTAAAGCGAGAAGTCAGAGACAGGCTCTTGTCACAAGAGGATGCACATCAAAGCAAGCAATGACGCTGTTGCTTGCTCTGCCTGTTGTCCTCGTAGTGAGAGTTGGCCCCTCACCAGGACACACATTTTAGCCAAAACACAGCCYATGGGGATGGCTGTGGGGCAGCAGCAGGATGGCTTCAGCACAGTGATCCAGCCCCCTGGGCCATCTCTATGGGCATCTCAGATACAAAGGGGGAGAGACCAGACCCCTAAAAATCCCTTTTGAACAACCAGGCATGTGAGCCTCTGACTAGCCAGGGGTTAACGGGGTTTGGGGAGAAAGGAGGAGTTTGCTACCGCTATATCTTCCCCAGTGCCATGCCCATCTTTGCTGGCTGGCTGATGCTGCAGATCACTGAAGAGGGTCTTTAGCACGGGGAGCGCGGCGCTGGCTCTCTGTGTCAGTGTTATCGCTCGCTGTCACATTGTGAGAGAGGAAGCGAGTCTGTGCCACGCACACAGAGAACAAAGCCCTCGCCAAGCCGAGTGAGAGCTACAACTTGTCAGCACGTCTCTCAGCCTGCCGAGGGCCAAACATGAAACACAAAAAAAGGCCTGAAATGAGGGGAAAAGGGAAAATAATAGCACAGYGCGCTCTCAAGCTCAGAAAAGGCTTGCTATAAAACAGCACCTTCGCTCTCTGCCTCTCTCTGTGTCTCTCTGAGTCCTGGCTGCTGATGAAGGGAAGAGATGACTCCCCTTAGCATAGTTACAGTTCTGTTGCAGTAATAGGGACCAGAGCCAGGTTCAGATCTGGCTTGCACAGCCCTCCTTTCTCCACACACCCCAAAAAACATTGTTAGCCAAAAAGCATCATTAGTAATGATGAAATCTTAGGTGGAAAGGGAGGGTCATTTTTTACTATATGGACAGTAAAGCTCTAGTGGTTAAAAACACCTTTCTAAGRCTTAGACTTTACTCTGAATTAATCAATTAATTTATCCCATTAGTAGGAATGGGATAACAGTTTTTTATATTTGCTGATCTTGCCTTAGCTGTGTTGGTGGGACAAATAATTCTATCACTGCAYGGTGTATGTCTGTAATGTTGATTTATACCTTGTAAGATCTTGTTTCAGGAAGCTTTCTAGATTTATGCTTACTAATCGTTTGGTCCAGGTGTACCACTTTCTCTTTCAAACACTTTTGACATGGATAATGTGCCATGGCAAGAGAAAAACAATAGTATGGGCAGCAYTGTGCAGGGCTGAAATGAAAGACCAACTTCAGAGCACTTCTGTGAAAAAACAGAGATGCATCTATACAAACTGACAGTAAACAGGAGACAAACTTCATATGGACTCCATCTTACACTGCCAGTTGTTGTTGATACAGTTGGTAGTATATGCATCCTTCAGGCTCTCTGGTCTAATTAAAATTAGATGAAGCAGAGCACTGTCAGTAGAAAACTACTCAACAAATATTTGTCTTGCTCCCATCATGGCACTGTGCTGCATCTCCTTCTGATGCYCACGCTGGTAAGGGATTGAGTTCCCCCCTATTAAGACTCACCTGCTGTTAAGAAAAAACATCATCCAGTTCAACACACTTGTCACAGGCAGGGAMCCCCTTCTGCCAGACRAGGTTGCTCAAAGCCAAATCCAAATCCAACCTGGCYTTGGACATATGAGTCTTCTGAGTAGACAAAGAGATGATCCTTCTCTTGCAGGTGTAAAGAAGTCTTTTGTCCCCAGCYCTTCCCTTTTGCTTTCATCCATGAGCAGACTCTCAGGTATGAGCTCGAGTGGCACATGTAAGATCMAGGTGTGGTTTAAAGCCAGGATTTTATCTAACTCTTGATGAGCAAGACAACAAATTCATAAATCCTGAAGGAAAACATGGGGACAATAATGGTCCTTCAGATAGGTCAAGGGCACCCAGCTATATTACTTTTACAGAAGCAGAGCCCTTATTCAGTAAGAGTTACTAGGTGGCAATCGGCTGAGCTGAGAAGGATTAAAAAAGACTGATGGAAAGGAGAAATTCAGCAAGGAGACAGACAAGGCAGGATTTGGCCCTGAGCACTCCCATCTTCCTGCATGTGAGAGAAGATGATGGAGAGAAGATTTGCAGATGCAAGCTACTAATATCTCATACACATYCACTACAACCAAAACCTGTTTGCTGCGATTTCAGACCACAGCAGCCAGGATCAGAACTGTGGGACTGTCCCCACAGGCTCACCAGGGAAGGGCTGACTAAACTGTGTGGATGGGGAGGCGCTGAGCCTTTTCCTGACCAAGCTCGCTCCTGAGACCCAGCTGTCCACAGCCCTGCCAGCAGCACCAGTGCCTGCATTAGACTGCCTCTGCAGCGGGAGGCTGTTTATGAACTAATTCTTTACTGCTGGCATAGCACCCGGCTCGTTTTCACCTTTCTTAAAGGTTAACCTCATTTCCTTCTATTAGTTGGTTTTAGCGAATGCCATTCGGCGCGGCAGTTAAAGAGCTCTGTCAGCGGATGGAAATGACAGTGGCATTTAAAGCCAGCCGCAGCTGAGAGCTGGGGGGTGGGAAGGTGGGTGGAAGAAATAATCTTCAATAAAATGTTTGTAGGGAGATGCTAAGTGACATCAAAGAAAGCAGCCCTGCTTTTCCCAAGAGGAATAATCTTTGGCTCAGCGTGCTCCATGGGATGGGTCTCCCCTSAGTTTGAAACCAGCCCAAATGCAGGGAGAAAAAGTGACTGGAGGACTCCAGAAAGGGCTCTGGACATCCTACCTTYATGGATAACTCCTTTTTGGGTCCAGCTGGCCTTACTTACAGGCAAGTGTGTGCTGAATATTACTGTCACTGCAAGAAAGTTCCCCTGTGACTGTGTTGATTATAAATTCTATTGCAAGCCCTGCCTGGCCTTTCAGGGCATCCTGTCTGATCCCAATTTYACTGCATTCCTTCACTTCTCTGCAGTGCTGTTTTAAAACCTGGGGTGAGACCTGCAGGAAAGTCTTCTACTCAGAGGAAGGATGAGCTTTGCCTGTGCAGATTTCACAGGGGGTTTGTTTTCTTTTCCTTACTGCAACAGAATGGCGAAAGGAGTGTAAGCAAACAGGCTGAACCAGGAAAACACATGCAGACTACCAAACCCTGGCACAGAAAAGGTGTGATGGGCGTAGYCCAGGCTCTTGCTGTCCTTCTGCTCTGTCCTCACCAGATCTCTCCTGGCATGGGTGTAAGACATTGCTCTGCATCAGGGAGAATCTGCAGTACCCAGCAGTGGCAGGGACAGCYGAGAAGTGTTTCAGCAAATCGGGAGTCTGAACCAAAGCCTGCAAGGCTCCATGGCATTCTTTTTCATTAACTTCAATAAGCTTCAGCTCTAACCCTGAATCCCCAATGTTTATTTCAAGCACTGGTGTAACATCACTGGAATACAATGTTCCTCCTCAGACACACCTTAGGGTAACASTCTAAATGAATATGTGGGTAAATCAAGCCAGATCCTGCCGGGTGACATCCTCAAGCAGACCCATTCATTTCCTGGGTCATTTGTCAAGCTGGCCAAAGTATTTCAAAAGGCCAGGTGCCTTGCCCAACATGTAGTTTTGTAACAGGCAAAGCATTCCCCTGGAACAGATTCATTTCAGTGAGATTTTTGCCAGGGGACTCTTTTTTTTTTTTTTAATTAATGCATTRAGTTCTCTTTTCAGGAGGTACAAATCTATCATTTTAACGGGATCTTTTTGATATAATTTTGTTTCAAGTCTGTTTTGTATTAAACCACTAGCTTCCATCCTGAGTTAGACCAAAGGTTTGTCTAGTCCAGCATCCTCTGTTCCAACAGTGCCCATTAGAAACAGTAGGAACAAGGCTTTTATGAAGAGTGATCCTCCCCCTAACACCCTCTGGCTTCCAGCAGACAGAGTTTTAGTGACTAAAATAGATTTTGCATCTGGATATTCATGTTTTATAGCACTGAGTGGACATAAGCACCACTAATCTGTCTCATTCGCCTCAGAGCTAATTTATTACTTTTGCATTCAGCAACATCCCATGACAGAAATGTCTTTTATTTATTCATATAGTGTGTGAAAATATACTTTCTTTTGTCTGGCTGAAAACCACAGCCATTCTGCTTTATATATTTTATGTTTTGAGGTTATTAAGACAAAGGCTTTTTATTCCTCTGAGACAATACCCTGTAACATTTCACAACTAAGGAATTTCCATTTCACAAGAACTTTGGCCTCTCCAATTCAAAGTGGAAGTACATTTTTTGAGACATCAGTATTTCTTATAGAAAAAAAATCCATTTTTCATCCAGTKTCAGTCATTTCATTATATCAGTGTAATTGAGGGTGACAGCAGCAAAAATAATAATAGCAAAAAAAACCCCAAAACCAACCAAACGTAAAACTACCAACAATAACAAAAAACCTACTTAGACACCCTGGGAAGAACTGGCAAGAATGCATTAAAGTTTCATAATAGCAGCTTCTTCCTGCCAGCTGGGTGAGGAGAGCCACAAGGACAGGTTGGGAGGATCAGACACCCCAGCCTATTCACACTGGYACCACGTCGTGTGCCTCCACCTTATTGTTCAGCTGTCCATATGCAGGTGTGTTCTATATAGAAGCAGAGTCCCATTCTCACTTTCATTTTTATCAATAAAATCTTACAAATGGGACTTCCACCCAGTTAGAGTGGAACTGGTTTAACAAAAGTTATGCTGTCTTTTTAGGTGACCTGCCTTGTGGGGGAAAAAGTCACTTTTATGGTGTTCTAGCAGTCAGTGAGATGTCTRTAGGATTAACTGGGTGGATCCTATTGGGGTTCAGGTCTTGTGCTCTTCACCTGCAATTGGCCACATGCACTGCATGCCCAGCTCCACTGCTCACATCCACAAGCAAACCCTTACAGGGTTTCTGCTCTTGCTCCATAAAGCAGGGCGAAATGGTTTTTTTTCCCCAATCTTCTTATTTTTCTGCTTGCAGTTACAGGCAAGACTATYTCTTTACATGCTCATAAACACAGCCTGGCAAACTCCACTTTTGATTTTAACTAAGGATTCCAGGTACAGCATCAAAAAAGTGATGCACAAAACTTCTGTGTGAAATACAGCTGCATAACTGAAGTGAACATTARGCTAAGAGCTGTATGAAGTAGGAAAGGTGTTATTGAGACCTCTGAGAYGTGCTGCTTGGATTCCTTTATTATTATTGTTTTCTTTTGCTTTTTCTTCATTTTCTTTGTTTGTAGATGAGGGCATGGAGAGGAAAAATAAGCCAGGAAGTTTATAAAAGCAATAGAGAAGGGAGTTGAGGCATTTTGTGGAGATCTTTAATGACATTCTGTATAATTTGAAAGTGGGGAGAAAAGGGGAGAGAGAAAAAGGGAATTAGCAAAAAAACTGGCAAAAGAAAAGTGGAATGTGGAGAGAAGCGTGTGGATGAATTTTAATGCAATCAGAAAGCTGTAATAATGGTAATAAAGGAATATATTCAGACGTCAAGAGAGGGAGAAGGGAACAGGACCCGCGACACCAGAATTTAAATTAGACATAGACGTATAATTCTCTTTTCTTACCCCCCTCCTTTCTTCAAATGAAGAAAATGGAATTTTTAAGCACAGCAAAGGAGGGATTAACAATTGGCAGGTTTTCAGCCCTTTGTCTTTTGGCGAATCCCATTTAATCACCGTCTTTAATATTAAGGAGGCTGTGGCCGTGCGGGGCTGTCTCAGGCTTGGGGGAAAAGGGATGATATACAGAGGAAAAGAGAGATAACACTTAGGCTCAGGCAATTGTGAGGAAGTGTTTCAATTACCTCCACTGAAGTCTTTAAAAACTGAAGTTTAATTTGATCTGAAATGTCGTCCCAGCTCCTGCAAGAGAAAATATGTCCTTCCCACCCCCCTTCCTGCCCATGCCCACGCTGTTTCAATAGTCCTCGGTGCTCAAGGCTGGAGTGCTACCACAGATTAATGTCTTGGCCTTCTAGGCTTCTGGAAAGGGTTTCAAAGCTTCGACAGGTCACCAGTGAGATGAGTTTAGGAACTGAAACTTATTTTCCTGACATACCAGTCTTGACACCACTGACCCTGCGGAGTTTGTCAAGAAGCTTCTAAGATTTGCTCTGAATGGGTGTGAAAACCAAATGGCCCCTCAGGCTCAACCTCAACCTTGTGTGTCCACAGAGTGAAAAGGGGATGTTACACATAGGAATTAAGATCTGTTAAATTCCCCAGAACCAAAGGCAATAGGAGTGGTATTCAAATCTGAGCTGCCTCTGAAAGATGAGTGCGAAAGCATAAATCAGTGCTCATTTGAGGTGTCATTTGATAGTAAAAGACAGTCTTCTCCTTTATCKCCTTTTTCTTCTGGAAATCCATCARACTGCRCCAAGATAATATTTGTGGATTCACAAGAGGAAGGAGCCTAAACAGTCATGCAAATTCCTGTGAAGTTAAGCATAGCACAGCTGGACACATCCACTCTTCCATGCTGGGTCTCCTTAGGTGCTTTCTCCCAAGAATGTTTCCAGGGTTGTTCCTGGGAAATAGGAACTGTAGGAACRGGCTGCCAACAGCTATGGAAAGAGGTCTAATTTTACCTTTTTTTCATGATTGAAAGGTTGATTTAGATTCAGATATTCTTCTACTGAAAAGAAAGTGTGTGTTTAGGCTATTGGTTGAGTTTAGAAAGACCAGATTTTGACTCCCAAGTATTTTCCTAAAAGGCATTGCCTCAGGAACAATTCTCAAAAATATTCCAGTTGTGTGTTTCAGATAACGACTAAGAAGAATCATGAGCTGTGAAGCACAGTTCAGAGGCAGAGGCTTTATGCTTTGCCTGGCACGGGGTTTCAGGCTTTTCTCACCAGCAGCTTTACAAAGCAAGGGCTACAAATAAAATGGATCTTTTCAAGTTGTTTTCCCGGCTCAATATCAAACACCATAAAACCTGTTATTTAAGATCTGCACAGGGAATCTGCACAGGGAATCTGCACATGGAATCTGCACATCTCTTGGCAATGGACACTTGTGATGGTGCTGTTCAGCAAGTCAGAACTACAGATATTTGTCCTGGGGTTATAATATTTGCAGCTGTACAAGAAGAGTCTGCYGTTAGGATCATTTAGGCCATGTCTTCATGGCAGGGTTTGCTTGGCCCATGGCCAAAGTTTTGTCCATTCCCTATGTGCACAGAGGAAGTCTGAGAGTGTTTTCATCTCAGCTGCCCAGATGAGGGTCTCGGTTTGTGGTTGGGTTTCATTTCAGTGCTGGTGCACAGAGGGTGTTGCTACAGCAGCACAGACCAGCCAAACCCAAACCACACCCACCCTCCTGCTCTGAACAGTCCCCTCCATCTCCTTCCATTTTTCATCATGGCTCTGCACTTTTTCCACCCTGCTCTTATGCTTGCTCTCCCAGACAATACCTGGACGGGGTTTACAGCTGCTGCACATCAAGGGCCTCTCCCAGTTCCCTGCATAGTAGGTCTTTCCTCAGAAGGTAGGACTGTAATATAGACTAGGACRCTGAAAAAAGAGAATAGGCCCTGTCGTGTTTAATTAAAAAACATCATCTTAGACATTGGGTTCAACATCTGGCAACAAGTTAATTTTCTTTCCAGTTTCTCACAGGGCCAACAGCAYCCAACACTTGCGTTCTCTTGGACACAAGCACCTTGATCAGGGTGTCACTGTCTTTAGGGGTGCAGGACAGGTAAATCTCTCCCTGTAAGACAACTTCAAGATTCACAGTCATTTTAATTTACCAAAGTARACTTTTATTGAGGACTAAACCCTGCCTCGACCTACCCCCACACTCTTGCATGAAAAGGAAAAGCTCCAGCCACTTAAATCTGATRGAAGCCTTTGCAGGGTTCAGCTATAGACCTGACTCCCAGCCTGCCAGGTACATTTCACTATTTCTGCCAGGCCTACCTGTGCTCCTGGCATATGGCAAACCTCACCAATGCCCAGTTTTGCCAGCTGCAAACACCAAATTATTCTTTTTGCAGATGGGGAAACTGAGGCTGCCTTTTTCACTGGGTAATTTATGTAGCCCATATTTCCACTGAGGCCACTGTCCTTGGCAGAGATATAAGTATTTAATAACAGTAACTGCACAGTCATCCATCTCTTTGGTATCAGGAATAACAAATCACTCTAACAGAAAAGTGGTTTTGCCCTCCCTAGTTTCCAAAGCATGGCTTAAGATGGGACTCAGGGGTCCTAAAACCCAGTCTGAAATGTACAGAAAAGAGCTTCAGCCAAGCTCTTGAATATCCTCATGGGTCCACTCTTCCATAACTGGATCAGGAATGATTTCCACTCTTTCCCAAAGCAAGATCTAGGTTCTGTCTATTGAAAATAGTTTGTGGCATGTTGAAAATAAGCAGAAGGGAGAAGTTCCTGACTCAGTGCGTGCTTAAGCTGAGAATGTTTCGCTGCAGGATGTGCTGGATGCTCACAAGCACACATGGGTTCAAAAGTCCACTGAACAATTACATCAAAGAGAGACACTTTGGAAACTACTACATAYGAAAAAAACARAAGAAAAACCAAAACAAGTGAAAAAACCAAACAAAAAAACCAAACCAAAACAAACAAACAAAAMCAAAACCACCACACTTCAGACTCCAGAATTCCCTGAATTGCAGAGCACTGAATTCTAGGAGAATATTTGGGGGGGATCAACAAAATTCCCATTCTTTTACTCCTCCCTAGACATCCCAACTGGCTGTTGCCAGAGACAGCAAACAGAATCAGACAGACCCTGTGTCTCTTGTTCAGCTGTTCTCTCACTCTGTTTACAGGATCCACGTCCAAGTCAAGGCTCAGAGTGCAGCCAAGCAATTAARTAAGAGAAATCCTTCAAACTAAGTTTTTGACATGCAACAGTGSAGAGTAACACACCTGTGGGATGAAGCTTCCTTCTTTGCACGGGAGAATTATGCTCCCACACCTGGGCTTATATTCATTTGCACTTGTCCCCACCACACAGCTGTTCAGATTAGTGTTATTCTCTTTTGCCCGGGTGTCTCAAAGCTCTGTCTCCAGCAGTTGGAGACCAGCAGCTGTGCAATCATATCTGCTAACGTATGGGATATAAAGGATCTGTTAAGTAAAACCAAACCAGGGAGGGAGGAGGGGGGAGAGATCAGTGCAAAGAAATCAGTCCTGCTAAGATGTGATTAGGGATGCCCCACAGCACCCAGCTGCAAGGAAGAGGTGAACTCAGCAAACATTTTAAAGCCTGCAGCAGAATTAGCCCCTTGAGGGTGTTGTTTGATATGGGGAGGAGGAGGGAAAAGGGGCCAAATAGGAGCTGCAGGTGGAAGGAGGGTTTGTTTGCTATTGTTTGGAGTTAGGTAGCACTATGCTTCTGTTGTTTGGGCTTTTGAATCTTGTTGGATTCTTCCTCCATCCTAATTTTTGAAGCACCTCTATTTTACAAGGTTCATGTATTTTCCAGCAAGGTACCACGGAGAAGATAATTAGCTAATTTACAATTAGCTACAACAGTATTCATAATCACTTCCCCTGTGGAAAGGGTGGTAATCATCATCACGTAGCTGTAGGACTGCTGTGAAAATGGCAATAGGAGTGTGAAACCCAGGCCCTGGGAAATGCCCTGCTTTTAGCCTATTGATCACCTGATTAGCACAGGTTAAGGGGAGTGTTGGGGCACTCTGGCTCAAGAGAATGACAGGTTTGAGCTTGCAGATTTGAGTTCAGAGCTCACACAAAACTTTCATAACATTCAGGGCATCTGCAGCCTACCCTTCTTCTCTCAAGCTCCTTCTTTCTTCTTGGACCTGTGGAGGATTCYTTGATCATGACTGTCTGAGAGAAACCGAGGTTTATAGCTCTTTTTCACCACCTGTGACTTTGGCAAATACCTGATTCCACTGTTGGGAGTTCTGGGGGATGAAAGGCTGGACATGAGTAAGCAATGGGCTCCTGTAGCCCAAAACCAGCCTTGTCCTGAACTGCATCAAAGGAGAGTTGAGGCAGGTGGTTCTGTGCCTCTATTCCATTTTTGTGAGGCTGTTTTTGTATTTTTGAGTCTGCTACACCCAGCTCTGGGGCCCCTGCATAAGAAGGGTGYGGAGCTGTTGTGGAGTATCCAGAGGAGGCCACACACAGGGGGCTGGAGCACCTCTGCTATGAAGACAGGCTGAGAGAAGAGAAGGCTTCAGGCAGACCTTATTGGGGTCTTTAAATACTTTAGGATGCTTATGAGAGGTGGGGACAGACTTCTGAATATCACCAGTACCAATAGGATAAGGGCTCCTGCTTATCAAAGAGAGCACATTCACTCTAGATACAAGGAATGTTTTTACGCCACAAAGTTGGTGAAACACTGACATAGGGGAGTTTCTCATTCCTGAAAACTTTCAGGATCTGTTGGACAAGTCTCTGAGCAACCTGCTCTAGTTGAGCATGTCCCTCCTTGCTGCCAGGGGTGTGGACCAAATGACCTTTAAAGGTCCCTCCCAACCCGAAGTGCCCTGATTCTGTGCATGTCAGGAACACTCCCAGTGCTATCTTCTTTTCCTTCTCTGCCAAGGACAAATCAGGAGAGTAGGCAAGCAAGATCAACTCTGCTTCCTGCATCCTCTCTGGTAAATGTGCCACTTGGTCCTGTGCACTGGCTTTTCTTCTTGCCCACGCCTGCACAGAAAACTTCTCTAGTTGCTTGTTTGTTGTGTCGCGGTGCCAAGGAGATAAGCTTAAAGGCCTTCCCAGTGCCAGCGCCAAGGCACTGCAGCTGCTCCCCCTCTGTGTGTGCAAGCATGTTTGGGAAAGGGGGGGAACAGCAGCCGGCACAAATAATTATAGCTATACAAATTATTAGCTATACAAATTAGCCTGGGACACGGAGATGGTGAATCTGTCCTTCTTTATTTCCGAGCCCTCGGAAGTTCTGGATGGTAAAGCCGGTTTGTGCTTTCCCGATACAAGGATTCAACCTTTTTGTTTTGCTTGAGGAATACAAGAACACAAGTGTATTTATATACTCTTATCTAAATGTACCCCCACGCACACACATACATTAGTGAGAGCTATCTGGATAAACACAATCCTGTGTCATGTCTCCCTGCGAGTGACCCTAATTTTCCCCCAGTCCCTCCACAATTGCTGTGATTCTTGTTCTCGTCCTCTTGCTCCACAGAGGGTCAAACATCCTGCATCTCATTGTCCCTTCTGTCTCTTTAATTAGTGCCCGTCCTCCCCCCTCTCCCCCTCGCTCCAGCGTCCCCCCCTTCCCATCTCCTTTCAGCACTTGGGTTTGCAGCACTCGGGTTTGCAGCACTCTGTTATTTCACCTTTCACGTGCGCCGCCTCCTTCGCTGGGCCCATCTGACACCTCTGCCTTACACTCATCATGGAAACATAACATTTAAATACAAATAGAACAGGGAATAATTTAACCCCTATTTGCACCGGGGAAGGTGCCAAGGCTGCATATAAACACTGCAGGGAGGTCTGTAGATGTTGTATATCTATCTGACAAGTTGTGTTTCTTCACCACGGTGCCTTGCAGCCAGATTTTCCTGACAGGCACGAGCCTCCACTCCTGGCAGAGTGGTCAAGGAGAGGGAAGCCTGGTTCCACAGGGGTTTTGGAAATGTGACCAAAGGGACGTCTCTGGGAACTCTGATTTGCCATTGCAGTGGTCTTTCTCTCCCTTCCTGTCCTGTGAGGATCTTGGAGTGCTGCCTTCTGTCACTGCTGTGATTTCTTTTTGGCAAAATAAGGCAGACCTGAGCAGAACCTAATTTTCAGTATTATCAGAATTCACCAGCAAAAACCTCTTTGGGTCTCCTTTTGCCACCACACACAAAAATATTCAGCCATGGTTGTACATTTCCATGGCAAAGCAGGCACAATAGACTCAGCTTGTAGAAAAAGACTGATAATTGAGTGTACAATAATGAGGAAAGACAAAAACATGAGGGGAAGAGGCTCACATGGACACCATGTTCAGTTGCAATGTTGCAGGGCAGGGTCACTGCTCATGGTGGTGCCAGTTTTAGAGATGTTGCTGCAGCAAGGTTAGTGAGGAGTCCTCAGATGAGATAGAAAGTGAAATTGTGACTTGGGAGAATGTAAAAGACAGAAATTTGGACAGGTTGTTCCTCACAAAAGCAAAGGGAAGATGGTCAGATATGAATGAATACTTGATGCACAGCCATGTGTGGCCTTGAGGAGGCTGCATGGAATAGACCTTTTTACCATACCTGTTCTTAGACACAKTGAGTAAGGTCACTGTCTTCATTCCCCTCGTGAGGAGGAGATGGAGGATGCTCCTCCTGGGTGCCCATCCCTGTTGAGCAAGGCTGTGTGGTGCTGTGAGGTACAGCTGCCCCTCTGTGGCCACAGACCAGTTTAGGCTGGAGCACAAAGTCATGTCCACAGCTCATGCTGGAGACATGTCAGATCATGGGCTCATCCCTGGCTTCTTTTTATCCTTCTCTTGTGCCCTGGACAGTGACATTTCTGTTCTCCTTGACTGTGTGTTCACTTTGATCTGGGACACATGTCTTAGGAAGTCTGGTCTGAAGATTTGCTGCCCCACAGTCTGAAATGGCATTGRGCACTGAGCCTGGCAGTGGAGGGGGTAGGGGACTGAGTCTGCACAGTGCTCTGAAATTTAGGTGTGGAGCCTGAGACATGTGTAGTGGGAAAAATGTCTCACTGAAAAAGGAGGAAGTATGTGACTCAGGATGGTGATATGAGTGGATTATTGTTGGTAGAGATAGACCCCACAGGCAGGAAGAGCTTAGGGACAGCATCATCTAGAACTGCTCCAGGCTTGYGTGCAGCTTAAGACTCAGATTTTTGTAGGATGAAGCACCCTYAAATCTCACTAGAGGACACTGGAAACACCTGGYGAGGGGCACCAGTGGTGTGCACAKGTGGTCAAGATACACCTTGATGACRTCAGCACATCCCTTCTTCATTTTATTCTTGCAAACTCATGGCCTTTTTTTGACATATTTACAAAACAGAATTGTTTTCTTGGTGCTTGGCATGCCAGTATTTTGTCCAGGATGTGGAAGAGTAGTGTATGTTGATGCCCATGGTGTAATAGGTTCATAAAAAAACATTAGAGGAAAAACTCATTAGCCAAGACCTGGAAGACATTGAATGATCCCTTCTGCTGGACTCTTCCCTCTCTTTTTCTACTCAGGATATGTGATGAGTGTTGTTAAAACACAGTGTTGAGTTCCCTGAAAGAGCTGGGATGTGAGAGGCAAATGCAGCAGTTTGTTATAGAAACTACTGAAAGTAAAAAAAACTTGTTAAATCAACTCATTTTTTATCAGTCTAGAGTGCGATTGTGTAGACTTCTGAGATGGCAGATATAACTAATGATTCCCCTGACTACACAGGGTGATGTTTTTCAGGAGGGAGACAGGGTGCTGGYTTGGAGATGGGGCTGGAGGTGATGTCCAAGCAGTGGCTGTCCATGGGGATGCCCTTCACACCATCTCCCCTGGACCAGCAGCAGCTCCTGGGGAAGGTGATCCTCCCCTTTGGCAGAGCCTGCCCCTGATGGTCAGATGCCCATCTCATGGGCAGCTCACCAAAGCACCACATCATCTGCCAGCCAGTGCAGTCCCAGTGCACTGCAAAGAAGTGGGGTGGGGGGATGTAAAAATAATAATTTGAGCAGWTCCTAAAACACCTGGTTTCAGCTTTGCATAAACTAGACCAGACAATGCAGTTTCAGGCCAGTTCCACACTAGAGAGTTTTGCTGACAGAGGAGGGATGTGATTTTTTTTTTTTTTTTTAATGATACATTTATATTAGCAAAAAGTCTGGTGAAAACAGTTACACAGCTAGAGGAGTGCTTTTGCTGATGCAGCTTATTTGAAACGGGAAGCTGTATAGAGTAYGATATAACACTCTTCTCTTGTGCTGGAAGCATTTAACAGGCACAGAGTTTCTAGACAAAACCTTTTGCCAGTCATGTTCCTATCTCTCTCCAGCTCATCTGCCCCCTTCCTAACACATCTTGCAGGAAGCTGGTCCCATTTKCTAGGTAGGTTTTCTTCCAGCACCTGGGAAACCTTTGGACTTTGGRCTGGACTCGTTTCCTAAGGCTCTGCCATGCCCTAGACTGAAAGATGCTCCCCAGTGCAAACTGTGAACTTCAGCAGCTGCTTCTCTAAGGCTTGTGCCTCACATCTTGGAGTCTCTTTTCCAGGACACTTTGGCCATTGGGAAAACAAGCCTTTCACTTTCTTGTGTCCAAATCACCTTCCTGTGAGGTGGGGACAACCTACAAGCTGCGTGGTGTTAGGTGGGGCTTTGTGCACCGCTACAATCTGAACTTTTTGTTGCCCGCAAAGACTTCAAAACACCTCTCTGCATAATAAATTCCAACATAAAGTAGGAATATTTCTTACTTTAATAGGTCTATCAGAAGGCTATTTCTGTTTTTCTCACCTGTCAGAAGTGTACCTGTATCTCCCTAAACCTATTTTTCCTACCAGTTCAGCAGCCTAGCTGAAGGCAATATAATTCCTGCTTTTCTGTGGGCAGTACACTTTTCGTTGTCGTGGATAACTTGACTGCAGGGTTGAAAGCTCCTAATATCCTCATTCAATAGCCACTGCATGAAAAATTATTCACATCCAAGGCTGTAAAGTAATTTGCCAATGTGCAGGTGCATCTTGGAGAGGAGAATTTTGATCAAACACTGGTTTGAAGCAGAACAGATTGCCTACTCCAGTGATTTCTCAGTGAACAAAAGTGACATGAATTGCCCAATTAGTCAGCCAGAAAAGGGTTATTGCAAAGCAGTGTTTTGTTCAGCTTTAGGTTAACATGTACACTAAAAAAAATAAATTAAATTTTWAAAAATTATTTTGATATTTACATATATTTATTCAAATTAGTTACATCTGTTCTGTAACGTGCTCTGAAAAAACCCTCTTGGTTCACACATTTACATAGTGTTTAATGAATCATAAATAAGACATTTATGAATCATGTGCAAATGGCCTGTTTACATACACAATGTAAACTATGTAAATTTCGGGGTTTTTTTTGTTGTAATGGTAGTAGTCTTTGAACAGAAACCTGATCGAGAGGCATCATTCAGCCCTCTCTGAGATCTTTCTGACAATCTTTTTTTTTTCACCAATATTTTCTGGAGGTGTCCYATGGAGATCCGCAAACTTGGTTTAAGTCCAAGTACAAATCATAGAATCRTTTGGGTTGGGAGGGACCCTGAAGATCATCCAGTTCCAATTCCTGCTCTGGGCTGGCTCCAGCAGGTCCCTGTYCCTCCTGTGCTGGGAGCCCAGSKCTGGATGCAGTGCTCCAGRTGGGTCTCAGCAGAGCAGAGCAGAGCAGAGGGGCAGAATCCCCTCCCTGCCCTGCTGCCCAYGGGGCTCTGGATGCAGCCCAGGACASGTTTGGTCSTGTGAGTGCACAGTGCTGGGTCACACTCAGCATCCACTAGCAGAAAACATCCTGCTTTGGCATGAAATACCACCTGCCTGAGCTATCTCAGATATTAACAATCGTATAAGTTAACTTTATATTTCAAAAAACAATTTAAGTTTCCAAAAGTTTGGGCTTATTTCAAATGAACTTTATAATTATATTAAAAATCTCATCCAAACTTGTAGATACATGTCTCTGAGTGGGCTTGAATGACAAATCTCCAGTTTACAGGCTGTGACTTCCGTTATATCCTGATTTTAAAAAGCTTATGTTAAACATTCTTTTCCTGCAACTTATTTAGTATTGCGAGGGCTACTAACTTATGTTATTTTTCATTTGGACTTGGTTCCAATATGCTATATTTATCACATTCCTCTTGGATTGCAGTCTGAGCAATGTTGTCATTTCAGTTACTGCAAACTGACTGCAAAAATTGATCAGAAGAAGTTGATTTGGAAGACTTTGGTGCCTAGGTTTTAAGAGGCAGATAAAGATTTTATGAATAACCAAACCATTTTTGTTTGTTGTTTGGTGGTTTGGTTTTTCCAAAATTTGCTGGATTATTTCCAAGTACTCATGTGAAGTCAGAGGCTGTTAAGTTTTTTCGAGCCAGCYGCCTGAAAAGACAAGCAGCTTCTGAGATCTGTCACCTCAGTGAAGTCACCGCTTGTGTTGCGTGTGATACTGAGCCATCTTGGCTTTCACATCCCTCCCGAAATATGGTAAGCATCTCTTTATTTTGTTCCAGAAGACAGAAAACTCTTTGTGGGCATGCTCAATAAGCAGCAGTCGGAGGACGATGTGCGCAGGCTATTCGAGGCGTTTGGCAACATCGAGGAGTGCACAATCCTTCGGGGACCCGATGGCAACAGCAAAGGTAAGGGAGCCTTGTGCTGAGCTAGACCCTGCTCTTCGTGTATATATCATTTTCTGGTGTGACAAAAGTAGTATGCAGCTCCCAGAACAGCACTTCTTACTTTAGGAGGGGGCTCATTTTTACTCTGCTGGTCTCTCTCTGCTTTCTCAGAGGAGAAAGCTGATCACGTTGTAAAACACTCATCTCCAGAGAGCTATGGGTCACCACATGCAAACCAGTGCCTCCCCTCTGAACAGGGTCTTTACATTCACTCAAGATGTGCTCTCCCCACCCTGTTGAGCACAATTACTCTTTTTTTTAAAAAAAAAGCCAATATTGATACTTTACATCTTGGCTCACCGGCTCCATCATTGCCTCTGTTTGTCTCTCATCCACCAGCCCCAGGTCTTTCCCTTCTTCACCTGCTCTTTGTATGGGCTCATACCAGCCAGTGATTGCAGCTGCCAGTTTAAATATTACACATTTACTGTTTGAAACATGCAAATATCTCATTGAAAAACTAGGTGCCTTTCCTCCTTTTGCCACTTTTTTACCTGGATAGCACAAAAGATCTTCTGCTACAGCCAAGGCATGAGAGTGAGGTTTCTTTCTTGTGCAGGAAGGTCATCTTTTTCCTCAAAAGTCTCTAGACAAAGTAACTTCAATCTGAATAGGAAACCCTCTCCTCCTGGCAGTTAATGTGTCCATTAAATATTAATCTGCATATAATATAGCATAAACTGTGTTGGCAGGTGCAACACCAGAGAAGAGGCTAGTCCTGCCCACAGTTCTTATCTCACTGGATATTTTGACAAGGGACTACACCAACCAGCACATTTTTGCAACAATGTCTTTCTCCAGTGCATCACTGCAATTTGGATTTTTTTGCAAAAAATCCAAATCTCAGTGATGCACTGGAGAAAGACATTGTTATTCCATAAAATCACTGGTGGCCAAAAAAATTGCTTTACACCAGCCTCATAGCTGTTCAACACACATCAGCAAAAATCAGCCTTCTTGATATAAATGGCTGAAAATAAACTGTGGGCACCTTTTTTCAGTTTCGGGGTTACTTCATTTCCACCACACCCAAAGAGAGGGGCTCACCCACAGGGAAGTAGTAGTAGGTTAGGATGTCCTAGAGAAGATCCAACCATCATAACAGCAGACAGTTAAGCATGTCATTCACTGAACAAATCAGTAAATTGGAAAAAAGCAAAAAAAAAWGTCAGGCTGCTTCCACCTGGAATGAAATCTAATGACAAAGGAGTTAAACAGAGTAATAATAAAGGCAATAAAGTCTGAGTTCTGTGAGAAACAAATTCCAGAGGACATCCAACCCACAGACTTGTCTTCATACTTGCTCTATCTTTTTTTTTTTTTTTCCTTCTAAAACAATTTCATTATAGGACAGAATCTGAGTGGCAGCTCCATATTGCTAACCAGTTTAATTATTAGTGCTAGCAGACTGCAGTCTCAGGCTGACGTTTCACTGAGCTGTTCAGGATCAATACTGAGCCTTGACAGAGTTAATATTACCAGCTTCCATTTGCTGGTGCTATTTACTGAGAATGTGAAGCTCCTAATTTACACACACACGGTTTTGTGCATGCACACATGCACACAGAGAAGTCAATCCAATGGAAAACTTAAGGCTTCTGCCCTTATCTTAGGAGACAGTCAGGCAAGCCATAACTCCCACAAAGTTATTCCCAGTCTGTAATGTTTTCCATCTGCTAGAAACCAATATGAGACACACATTGCTTGTGAGCTACTTATTTTGGGCGAATCCCATAAGGCTTAAATTCTACGTAAGTTGAGATTTTAGCAGATTGTCTAAATTCCAGATAGCAGTCAGATCCCATGCACTTAAATCCTGCCCAGCCCACCAGGTATCCCTGTGGTGAGCCTCTACAYCCTTCAGGTAGCTCAGTGCAAGCACTGCTCTCAAAAGCTGGGTAGCAGCTCCCCAGTTTAATCCCATCTCAGTCCAGGCATAGCCAAAAAGCGGCCTAAGCCTTTCCTGAAGCTGTGGGTGCTCTCCTGAGCCATGGGCCATGGCCTTCAGAGTCTGCAGAAATACCTCCTGCGTGTGTTGCAGTGCTAGGAACAGTGGCTGGAGCAGGTAACCAAGGGGCAGAAGGGCTGGGACTGAAGAATTTCTCACCCTGAAGGGGAGTGCAGMACCCTGGGAGAGGATGGAATGCTTCTGCAGCACTCCAGGTAAAGCTCACCAGGGTCCAGGCAGGAGTGCAGGAGTTCTCAGGTGAGGGACCTGAAGTGGAGCCAGAAGGACCCACAGAGTTTTCATTGCTGCTGCTCTCTGTATAGCTATTCTTTTTTTTCCCATTCAGCAGCCTGCCTCAATAACTCAAAAAGTAAAAACTTCCAACTGCACCCTCCACAAGAAGAGCCTTACCCTGTGCAATTACAATCCTGGGGCCTGATTCTGCAGTTTCCTCCAAGCTGACAAAACAAYCAGGGCAGCCCTTCCAGCCCTGGTCTGGAAGCAAAGGAACAAGAAAACCTTAGGCACGTGTATCACCCTGTTCAGCAGAGGTTATATCTCTGTGTGTGTCAAAATCCCTCCACACTCCAGAGCTGCTCCTGTCAAAAGGACACCATTGTTCTGAGGAGAGTGACATGACTCACATCCTCAGCTCACCCGCTCCTGGAGGCAGTTCTGGTGACAATGGGAAGGAAGATTATGTGCTTCTGGTGTTGTGTACAGAAGCCATCTGATTGAATGCACAAACAAAAAGGACAAAATGTTGGGATCTGTGCTATTGCCTTGCCATTTACACCAGTAAAAGCTGTTTTCACTCATCCTGCTACCTCAAAACCTACTAGAAGCAGTTAATAGAAAGCAGTAGGAGGGATCCCATTAGCATCCTGAGCATTAAACAAGATAAATGCCTGCTACTCCCTTTATTCCCACCTTTTTCCAGCTCCACTGATCCATCAGGACCCTCAGCACAGGGGTGAATTTCACCTGACAAGAGTGAAGCCTTCAACATGACAGCAGCACCGCAGCCAAAAATCCTGCTCTAAATTAAATTGGTGACTGGAACAGGAAAGCTTTTGTATATTTGCTAATCAGCATCTTCTTTTTAGAGGCAGAAAGTACAAAAGAATCTCTGCAAATAATTAAACACCCTAATTCTGGATTATCTCTGATTAATGAAGAGGAAGACGCAGTATCTCAGGAGCCTGGGAATGCTGGGCTGGGATTATGTCATAATTGATCCCTATTGTTTCCAGCTGAAGTTTATCTATCTCATTTTCTCATGATTGTCTCTTCTCAGCTTCTTATAAATTAGATCCAACTATTAGCAATAATCATTGGGCCTTTCCTGAAATGCAGCCTGAGCAGACTGCTGAGAGGGTGATGCTGAGTGAACAGCCCTCAAAGTGAACTGTAAGATATTTTATATGTGTATATTATTTTTAGAGCAGGCTATCACTACTTTCTTCAATCTCACTTCTATCAGCCTGCAGTGATGATTTTAGGGACCTTTGGGGTTCATTCTTCTACTTTGCATCTCTTCTACTTTCACCCTACGCTGCAGGGGTCCAAAAGGGTGTGAAGATTTTCTAAACTTGCTGCAAAGGGGCTGAAGGAGAGCCATCCCACYGTCAGGACTGGCATCCTGTGCCCTGCAATCTGCACCCCTTCAGGGAAACTGAGAGGGCTTTGCAAATTGATTAAAAGCTCAAAAGTCGTTGGTAGTAATAGAAGGGGATGGAAGCCAAAACTTCTCAGATCTCTCCCAATCTGTTCCAGAAACTGCCTTAGCATATGGAAATTACCCTTCCCATCTCTGAGTCAGTTTGCTTGTAGCTGGGAGTGTTGGCAATACTTTCCCCCACCCTAGAAGTGCATGTAACCCTTTGAAGTGTTGATCATTTCTGCACTCCAGCACATACCCGTAAATGCACCTTTCTGCCCTAAAACCTTGCGTAAGAGTTTGGTGTGAGATTCCCCACACAGCAATACAGGCCAGAGAAACACTGCCCACATTTCTCTAATGTCCAGAAGAGAACACCTACACAGGCACTKACTTTGCAGCTATGAAAAACTTAAGATTCAAGTTTCACTGGTGGCAGGATGGTAATCAACACATGGGTACCTCTCCCACCCCTGCTACTTCACCAGAAGGTGTCTCATGCTTTGCCAGACCTAAGTGGCTTGGAGCCAAGACAAGCTCTGGGCAGTCTGTCACAGAGCTCTACCAAGCACTGAAATCATAAGGTGCCTTATGGGTTTGGAGTAACTTGAATACCTCCTGTACATTTGTCCTGYGCTTGCTTGTGTCAAGAATGTGCAGCTTTCCAGCGACTTGCACATGCTTCCATGCTGTTTCTCACAACCACAGAGGGAGGAACACTCATCATTAGGCCTAATATCAATAAAAGAAACRGCTTTTTCACTCAATAAATTGTAAAACTGTGCAAGATTCTGCCATGGAAAGCTGTGGATGTCAAAACATGCCTGGATTCAAGATGTTCTTGCTAAGTTTGTGTCTGTCAGTACTTATTACAAGTATTGTGGGAATTCTGGAAGCAGCTTAGCCTTAAGAGGTCCTCAGGCTGCCGATGTCTGGACTCTGGAAAAGGACCAAGGCACTTTTTTCTTTTTTTTTGTTATACCTTCTTCACAGCCATATTAGTGGTCAGTTCTGAGGACAGGATACTTAGCTAGATGGAATTTCATGATACCCATGCAAACTTTCTTACGCTCTTCTTTTTCCTCTTCCAGGGTGTGCATTTGTGAAATACTCTTCACATGCAGAGGCCCAAGCTGCCATCAATGCCTTGCATGGCAGCCAGACAATGCCGGTGAGTAGCTCTGTAATATGGGCAACTGAGAATTGGGCCAGCCCTGGCTGCCCTGTGGCCTGATTGAGGAGGAGAAATTATTTATCTGTGCTCTGCAACTCATCATCCAGGCCCAGGGCCTTGGGTGTGCTTAACTCATCAGAGGAAAGGCTGGGATGGCAGTGTCATTCCTCACAGGCACAGAACCCCAATGGGTGCTGTGTTCTGTCACCAGCAGTTTTGATGGCCTGAAATAAAAGAYATATGGTTCACACATGCCCAAAAGTTTGGGTCAGACTCACCATGAGCACAACCTTTCAGAGGGATGAATCATGTAAAAACTGGCGTCTGATGTTTTTTTTCATTTTTCCCTCCTCTTAGAGTCCCCGTCTCTAGACAAAGGATAAAGAACTTTTTGCCAGCTCTCAGCAGAGAGAAGCATGTTCACATCATGGATGGTAGTGGGGGCTAGAGACAAATCACAACAGTGATGGGTGCCTGTCTCTGTTACCACAGAAGTACCAACCTAGGCATAAGTCTGGTCCCCTTCACCCGCCCTTTGAAAGGTGTCAGACCAATTACTGATCTTCCAGGAAACATCTGAGGGATCAGTCCACTTGCACAAATTTCTAATCATATGGGGTTTCAAGACTGATTGTTCAATTAAATATAAATGGGGTTGTATTTCTATGCAAATAGATATTTGTGCACCACCATGAGACAGAGAAGGATATAAGGCATTCCACTGTCAGTAGGAGAAGAAAATCTGGAACAAGTTGTTTTGGTTTATTATAATAGTGTATTATTTTTATTACTAATTATTCACAGTGTAAATCATGGAAGGCTAAGAAGCATGTTGACAGCTTGGAAAGGATACAAGAAAGCTCAATTAAAAATATTTGAGACTGTAAAATCTCCCTTTCAGTAAGAGACTCTAATGCAAATTCATGAATTTATCCAAATAAGTTTAAAGTGGGCACGACAGATTTTCTCTAGATCTTTGCAGGGATGAAAAAGGAAAATTCTTTACAAGCAAAAAGGTTTCTAAAACTAGCAAACTATCAAGATCTTATTTTTTGGAACCCCATCTTATACAAATCAGTTTAAAAATGGTACATGTTTACCAGTGACGGTACCAAAAAAGTCTCCTCAAATATGGGGTCTCCATTTTTTGAAGTACTTAAATACTTTTAAGAGTCTCTTCCTAAAAGGCTCCTCCTAAAAAAACCCCAGACATGTCAGATGGGGATGCTGACATCCCCTACTGATATATTACGGACATCTTTCCTGAGACAGGTTAAAGAGGTACTTTTAGTGACTTTCTTTCAAACTTTGACCCAAAGTGATAGAGTCGATAAGCTGACACCAAGAATTTCAGTTCAGTAGGGTGTGGTACCACAAAAAGGTTTAGTGAAAATTCAGTCTTCATCCCAAAAACCCTGCAAATTCCTGTGACAAAGGCAAGAAGAAGACATGAAAAAACAGATAAAACCCAAGGAGAATTAAAGATTTTGTCTAGTTATTGTATATCCAGAATATCATTATTCCTCCCCAGGCCTTTCCCTTCCTACTTTCAGAACACTTTGGATTAGAAAAACATACTCATCTCACAGCCACCTRGAAACAACTTATGACTTCATCCTGGTGGTATCACCTGAGCTTAGGATATACAAAACACCTGAGAATTTGGCCAGTTCATGGATCAATTTTATGGGACCATTTGTCCTCTTGACTTATCTGACTCAAACACCTGTTATAGAAACACTCTGTAATAACCAGAGCTGGGCATCTTAAAAAGCAACAGAATTTATCCTTTACTAGATGGCCATCCCAGACTCAGAATCGAGTTCCCACRGCTTCACAAGTTTCCAGGGATTGGCTGAACCTCACAGTACATACTCATAGTTCACAGAAAAAGCAAGGAGGAMATTAATTTCATTATAAGCTAAGTTACATGGCATTGCCTTGTGTCTCCCATGAGCTACAAGCAGCCACAACACTGCCACCATATCTTTGCAGACCWCTGAGGACCTGCAGAGTGACCAACACTCAATGAAGACGTGGAGCCCAACAGGTTTTTCCTCACAGTGGCTCAAAATTTCTAAGGCTCTTTGAACGAGAYAGCCCAAATCCTGCCAGGATCTCAGTGCCCAGTCTTGTTTTCACGGTACTTTGGGGCCTGCAGCGTCGCTCAGGACGTATTTGGATGTTCACAGGGAAATGCAGCCACCTCGTGGTGAGATGCAGACGCAGCCCATCGTGCTTGGGAAGGAGGGGGGCATCTCTGCCATCTTCCTTCAGCCCCCTTCCATTCTTCTCGCCACCAGGACTGGCCTCATTTGCCCGGCTGTGATGCCAACTCAACGCTGTTGCTGTGGCTCAGCCAATTTCAGCATCTCCTGGTTCGTCCTCGTGTACCACCAGCAGGGCATCCATCATCATTCCTGTCAGGTCTCGGGCCGCTCGCTCCTGCGGCAGACTCCTGTTTCTCCACAGCTGTCAGGATTATTGCTCTGCTGTGACTTCCTGTTCACACAACATATGTTGCCTAATAGTTTCAAAAGGAAACTTTCTTTTATGAAAGTTCCTTTCTTTTTTTCTTTTTTTTTTTTTTTAATTAACCTTACCTTGGACAAGTGCCTGACCATCAGCCATTACAAACTCATTTCTCTGTGCRAGGCACTTGTTTCTCCTAAGGGCCCACCAAGTCTAAATCTTTCCAATTTTTACACAATCAATTTCCTTTAGAAATAAGCTACCCAAAATCCCCTACTTTTGAGCAGGCACAAAGTTCCTTTTATACCTGCCTGTCAAGAGAGCTTCCTTTTTGTCTTTTTAGATAATATTTTCTATTAGCTCATCAACTTTATAAGGCTGTTTTACTGGATTTCTATATCATCCTTTATAAGAGATCATAATCTTCATGTAGTTTTGCTTGTATTTATAACATATTTACAGTAATTATATGTCCTGTACTTTTAGTTTTGATTACTCCATCCCCTCCTGTCTCTGTTTCCCATCCATATGGGGACATAAACAGGTCCGTTCCTATCATTCTCTTCTCTTCCTATTCCAAGTCTTGTCCCTAACAGCCTTTTCCACCAACACAAATTCAGCTGCTATTGCTGTAGTGACAGCTTGCAGAACTAATTTCTCTGCTTCAGGACTGACTCCTGTCCAACCCAAAATTTTGGTCTGTCTTTCCATCTCCTGGTGGATGTTTAGCTGTCAGAACAAGCTCAATATGTATAAAACTGAGCTCTTGAACTTTTCCACACAAAACCTGTCTTTTCTATCCTCCACCTTCATTTTCAATCACTGTGGACAATATTATCATTCTACCTGTCAGTCATGCTTTTCCTAGGCATCATCCTCAGCTTGGTTTTCTCCTTCTCCCTATGTCTTCATATCTGGACAACAGCCAAACTGCAGAAGAGTCATTCTGCAGAACACATCTTGCTAATCTAAGATGTGGCCTTGTCCATCCACCCACACAAAGCAAACTCTTCCCAAAACTTCATTGAACTATCACAGAATGATTTGGATTGAAAGGGAACCTTAAATATCATCTACATGTCCATTAGCAGGAGTAGAGACACTTGCAACTGCACCAGRTTGGTCAAGGCTTTATCCAAGCAGGCCTTGGTCACTGCCAGGGATGGAGCACCCACAGCTTCTCTGGCAGCAGGCTCCACTGCCTCACSACCCTCACAGTAACAATTCTTTTCCCAAAGCTGACCTAAGCCTTCCCTCTTTTGGTCTGAAGCTATTGCACTCCCTCCTGTCACTCCAGACCCTTGTCAAAAGCCCCTCTTCAGCTCTCTTGTAGCCCTTCAGGCACAGGAAGATGCTGTAAAGTCTCCCTGGAGCCTTCTCTTCTGCACCCTGAACACCAACTCTCCCAGCCTGTCTTCACCAGAGAGGTGCCCCAGCCCTCTGAGCATCTTTGTGGTCTYCTCTGGACTTGATCCAACAGCTCCATGTCCTTCTTATGTCTGGGCCCCCAGAGCAGGATGCAGCACTGCAGGAGGGATCTCAAGGGAGTGGAGTAGAGGGCAGAATCATACACATTTAAGTCACAGCAGATATCCTACCCAGAAGCTACACAGGGTTAAAACATAGAGTATTTTTGCCCCCTTTTCACCATCTTGCCCACAGTGGCAACTCAGAATTTCTTTGGTTATAAATTCATTCCTGGAAGGGGAAAAACAGTGCTGTTACTGTGTACATCTCTTGCACAGGGGTGAGAAGAAGGGAAGAGTGTGATGTGCTTGGCTTTAACTATCTGAAAGTTTGTGACCTATTCTAAATATCTTCTAGGATTCCTGCAGAAAGGAAGAGAGACGTTTCCAGAGATTTGTGCATTCTTCACTTTTTCTGTGCTAGGATGGGCAGTATCACCTTCTGGGCATGCCTGTCCCATTATAATGGATAACTCAATAACAGACTTGGACTGAATACCTGAGGTGTGCCCATCTAACCTAATTTGAGACATCCAGAAGTTAAGAAACTCATGTTTGAGGTTGTCATCTAAGTTTGTCATCTAAGTTTCTCTTATAATCAATAGAGGAAAATAGATACCTCTGGAGAAATTTTATTTTACAGAAATAGATTTTGAAACCTGTCAAACTAATAGGTGAGCCCAAATAGAAGTGTGCTTTTTAGCTAATTTTAGGCATCAATTTGCTGTGGTACTCCAGCTCCAAAGTAGTGGTTCTTCATCCAGAGTGCAACTTAGAATGAAAAAAGGACCAGAATGCAAAAAAGGTCCAGTGCTTAAGAACTAAAGACAAAGCCAGTGCAGCTTAAAGTGAACACTTCACATTCAATACGGGGAGACCTGAAATCTGTCCTGGATGTTTGTTGCCCACTAAAAGCAATTTGGGATTCAGAAACCAGGCATCCTGCAGCAGAGTCCCCTGACTCCTGTTCCATTAGATGTGCTGTGAACTTGGTTAACACACTAATTGTCAGCACTATCTCCATTCCATATCTTTCTTTAATTAATGGTGTTTAAGGCCATCAAGGCCTCAAGCTTCTCGTGGATTCTCTTACCACACAGATCAAATTCTCTCTTTGTTTTACTACACAAGCCTCAGCAGCTTGGTCAAAGCACAGCATTCCCTCTGCATCCAGGCAATAGCATTCCAAGTCTATCCATGGCTGGCTGAACATTTTCAATGAAAATTACTTTTCAGATGGAATCCTTGGTTTTGTGAAAAGGGAAAATGTGAGACTTGGATACAAGCATTGAACAGACGTCTGCCTTTTAGCTGAACTTTGAAAAARCAGTAGTGTTGCAATGCACGACTTCGTTAACTTGGAGGCTTTCATTTAAATATTTTTCCATGCAGCTCTTATCAACACAAATGACAAAACCAAATTCATCAACAGCGTCCAGGAACCACCAATATCAAATTCTGCAATTATTGCTCAGTGTTGTTAGATGACATATATATTAGATTTCTACTTGTTGTACTTTACACTTTTTATTAAGCAAGAAAATATGAATGGCATAACACATTGAATGAGGTTGATTTTGAGTGTCTGTCCATTGTGTCCTTTGGAAGTCTACCCATAACAGAAAAATTCCCAGCCAAACATGGGTAACAGTCAGGTGAAAAAATCRTCTTCTTTCCTTAGACAATGTACTGTCCATCCCTCCATAGCATAAGAGATTTTTTTCYGTTATGTAAGCTAAAGCTGATAAACCTCTTTGGTTTATCAGGTAAGAGTGAGTATGAGAGTATCAAAAACTGCCCCAACAATCACAGAATGATTTGGSTAGGAAGGGACCCTGGAGATCATCTAGTTCCAGTACCCTGGCATGGGCAGGGATGCCAGGCATTAAACCAGAGCTTACAAGTGGCTTTGTCCCGTGCAGTGGCCTCTTTCAAGCTAATGGCAAATGGGGCTCTGGTTCTCATCTTCCTGGCTTTGGATGCTCAGGCACCCCACCAAGAAAACCATCCCCAGCTCACACTAATGACTGCTGCTGTTATTGCTGTGCATTCCCGTGGTGCAGCTATGACTTTGCAGAGCTTTGTGAGGCTGCCTTCAAAGACAGCCCCACTGTGGAAACCAGCTGAACAGCTGTGCTCACCCCCCACTAACACAGCAGAGCAATATTTAGGTGGATTCGGGGTGGAGGGGAAAGCGCTGCAGAGTGTGCAGAAGGAGCTCTGAGCAGGTGGAGAAAAGGAGGAAAATGGGCCTTTGTGGGCATGATGAAGCTGCAGCCCGGGTGCTGCGCTCACGAGTGGTGGGGAAGCAGATTTTGCAGGAGCAGGCTGCACCAAAGCACTGAGTCGGCAAGAACTCCCTGGGAGGAGCAGCCTGGTGGCTCCGGTGAGTGGGGGGCCACAATGCCGTAGATCAGCTGAGGTATTTTTAACAATTATTTTGATATAAACAGCTCTGAACTTGAGGAGCTCCATGTAAATGGGAAGCAGTGGGGCTTGTAATTAGATTTGTGTACACTTTCATAAATTGCTGGAAAACATCAAAGCCGTGATAGAAGGCTGTGGTGCACTTTATTTCCTTCTTCTGTTCTTCTGTTAATTGAATGGTTGATGTRTGGATAGGAAGCGTTGGCTTCGCAGAGTACTATTTACAGACCCGCTGACAGCTGCACTGTGAAAATTAACAGGAACAGAGCAGCCTCTGTCACAGCTCTTCCCATGAGGGACTTGCTTCAAATTAGATCATTTCTTTCATAGGAGAAACTTTCCTCATCGCTCCTCCCTCCTTTGCAAATATGCGCTCACATCCAGCTGCACTCTCCCTTCTCCCCTCAGGCTCATGGCAGCCTTTAGTGCTCAGAAGGGTTTGTCACTTCCACAAAGTTGGGGTAGTTAGGCTGCTGTTTAAAAGCTGTAATGCATTCCATTTCCAGCAAGACACTTTCTTCAGGAAGTCATCCAAATCTCTGAGCCAGGTGCATGGAGCCACATCCTCGTGTTTGCAGGTCTCCCATTAACTAGAGCACTCTTCTCATCCTCCCAGAAACTCTGGTAGACATCCTCTCAGACTACTGCTGTTGGGAGTGTGTTTACTGTTGTTCCTACAGAAAATTGCTGTGTGCTAAACACCATAAAAACCCCTGACAGGACAGCTCCTACACTCAGCAGTTTGCTAACTAAAGGCCAAGGTTAACCTGGCTGGATGAATTACTTCGAAGTGTCAGTCAAAGTATAAAACTTCAAGGTCATCTACACTTTTGTTACAGTTGATGGAGAGGGTCTAGGACCTGAGAGAGACTGTCTTGAGTAGCTGAGAGTTTAGGATTGATGCCCAAAATGCCTGCAATTACATCATCTGAATGTCTCCTTAATAGACAAGACACAAGAGAGAAGCAAAAGAAAAAAGAATACAATGTATGGGAATGAACAAGTCTTTTACATAATTAATCTATCTGTTTAGACTGTTCTTAACCAAGTGACAGCAGCTCTTGTTTCTGGTTCCAGTAGAGAAGTAATAACCAGTGAACAGCTGAGAATCTAAATCTTAATATTTATTGATATCTGAGAAATACAGAATTAAGAATATCTAAGTTGAAGGCTTCAGTTCACCCCTTCACTCAGTGAAAATGTCTTCAAAACATCCCAGTAACATAAACAGAACCATAGACAAACCCATAGTACAAACATAACAATTAAACAGACCACAATTCAGAGTATTAATTAACCAACAAAATTTACTTTCAGTGAGATTCCAGCGTGGGATCAAGTTCTCAATTAGTAAAAGCCACATTGTGAAAGTCAGTAGAGACAGAGCCACTGAGCCCCTCAGGGTAAAGAGAATCACGGTATCACAGAATCATCAAAGTTGGAAGAGATCTCTTAAGTCCAACTATCAACCCAGCACCACCTTTTTAACTCCTAAACCACATCACCCAGATCCAGATGCCTCTTAAAACGCCTCCAGGGATGGTGATTCCACCAGGGCAGTGTATTCCAAAGCCTCACAGTGGCTTTGGAATACATTGGAAATGTAKATTGGAAAATATTGGAAATATTTGGAATACAGTGGAAAATCCTAGCAGTGGTTTTTATTCCAATATCTAGCCAGGATATCTCCTCTCAGTTTAAGGCCGTTTCCTCTRACCTTCCACTGCAGCCACAGTAGGAAGGAACAGTCCCCACCTTGTAACCTCCTTTTAGGTAGTCACAAAGAGCCATAAGTTCTCCCCTTGAGCCTCCTCTTCTTGAAACTAAAATAGGAAATGGAAAATGCATTAGACTTTCCTTTTACATGATCACAGAAACACAAAGATGAGATTCTCAGAGGTAATCCAGGCTGAAAGTTGATGCAACTCCAGCATCTAAGTGTCCTTCATGACTCATACCTGAGTTTGGCTGAAAGTTAATTGCCCAAAGTGAAAAAGCCTAGCGCAGAGTGAGGTACCATCACTGCCAGTCCCCCTGTCCAAATTAATGCAGARGGCTGAGGCCTGGTTTTACACCATTGATATTAGAAAAACTGATAGGTGAAAACTGATACGTCGACTCTGACCCTGTTTTTCTCTTTTCTGTTGATCTTGAGCTCTCTAAAGAACACACATTCCTTGCAATGTCCTTGTGCAACACAGAGGCTGTGTTGTTTAACTCAGGGCAAAGCACAGCACATCCATTCCTTGTATTAAAAAAGTAGTAATAACTTAGAAACCCATTAATAAGTCCACAGCAGCAGGCCTAGCCCTCTTTCCAGCAATGAATGATTTTTTGAATATGCTACTTAAACACCATTTATAAAGGTGTGTGTTGTCCTTTAGGTTGAAAAAAGCAGAGGACATGTAATACCTACATGTGAGTTTGCAGCCATTTCTACCACCAAAGCTCAGTGACTCTTGATAGCTCACCTTTGCTTTCCATGGAGCAGTGGGCTCTGGATGGAGAGGGAAAAAATCTCACAGACCCCATCCCAGCACCTCCATCAAGACTGCTGATTCTGTAAGCTTTGGGACAGCAAGTTCCCAGTGTTGCCATAATTTCCCTTAATTCTTCCTACAAAAAGTAAAATTGCAAGACTGTGTTCCCTGCCTCTCCCATAGTTTCATAAATGAACTAATTAATCATGTTTCTGGGTCCCAGAGCAGAGATCCAGGCAGCATGGCTGCCTGACACAGGGTGTGAATCACGCTGGCACCAAAAATGGCCTTCTCTTGTCTGGTTACATCTCCAAAACCACACGGTCATCCAGCAAAGCACTGGAGTGACGAGTGGGATACAAGAGAGATCACTGGACATCTTCCCTGGGCTTCCCTGCTCCCTCTGACCCACAGCATTCACCACCCACAAATGGGACACGAGCAATAACTGCTYGTGAGCCACATTATCTCCTTCTGGAAAAAAAATACTTGATARGCACCCACCCATCCCTTCACAAGTCCAAGGGGAGCTGCTTATTAAAGCAGCAGATGTGGAGGTRGCCATGGGGAAGCTGGAACAGGATCATGCCCCTCCTGGGAATTGCCCAGGTCCTGGTGATAACAGCAGCCCCTACAATTCTTGCTCCACTCAACTCTTGTCTAATCTGTGTGAGATTAGCACTTGAGGGGCTAAAATAATTCACAGGCTGTCACCTTCCTGGGATATCAGAGTCATTGACAAGCCTCCAGCCTGGGAGAAATGAAACAGTCCCTGGCTGCCAAGGGAGTTCCTGGCCTACTGGAGGTAGCTCCACTGGGCATCACCACCTTCCTCTAATAAGGATTAAAGATGTCAGCATTGTCTTTACCTCTTCTGCTTGCTTTGGGGGCATTTCTTTCTTCCTCCTTTTCTCTTCCTGTATCTTTTGATCTAAGCCTCATTTATATCAGTGGGAGCTTCCTACATAGTTAAGTAGGCTCTGGATCAGCGTTAAATCACTCTGGATTCTTCTCTTTTTTTTTCCCTTAAATTCACTCCTTCCCAGCCTTGCTCAGGAGTGTGCTCAGTACTGATAGCACACATTCTTGTGAGGAAAAGAGAAAGATCTTAGTAAATGGTAGAATGCTATTTTATGCAAAACATAGCATTATTGATGCATTATTGTCCAAATGGGTTTTRCAAAGTTCAAATTTAATTTTTAGAGGACAAAGATGTCCTCTAAGAATCAAAGCAAAGAATCAAAACAATGAGTTTCAAATAAGACTCCCAGCTGAATCTCACACAAAGTCCTGAATGTGAAGCATCCTGCCAGACACCAATGTCTTTGCCTCAGATGTCCACTGGCAAGTGAAATCACGTAGGAGAGCATGTTTGACTTCCCATTCCACATGGGAATGGTCAGGTTGGTGCTCACAGGAATAGCAGTTGTGGAGGTGGCGTGTCTCAGTCTTGGTGGAGTAGAATGCAGCAAGGGCAGATCCTTCAACATAAACCAACCCCTTATTTCACCAAAACCCAGGAGAGCAGCGCTGAGTTTACACCATTTCATTGCTTCAGTTGACCATCTGTTTCTCTGTATTAAAGCATGGTTGGCACCTCCCTGAAAGCAGAATATTTTCTCAATTAACTGTGGAATCACAGAAAGTTTTGGGTTAGGAGTAACCTTTAAAGCCTATAGGGTCCAGCCCATGGCTGGACAATGCTTGGAGACCTCCAGTTTAAACATGCTACAAAAATTCAAATCTTTTACCATCTCAATTGAGCAGCATGGTTTACACCACAATAGCCTGGAGTCTTGCAGCATGACAGGGATCTGGGAAGCACAGTCATGTGCTGGCTGCTGGCAATGCAGTGCCGTGGAAATGTTCTTTTTTGTCATGTGAACAGCTGAAATGTATCTGCCCAGCTCGCCAGYCCTTCCTCAACATCTCTTTTGTTTTCCCCCAAGTCATCATAGGCTGTTCATGTCCTCATCCTGAGGTGCCAAAGAGGTGTGGAGTTCTTGTGAGCAGAGTCCTGARGCATCAGGATCTCCATACCTGGTTGAGATTCTACTTTGCTTTGACAGTAGTCAATTCACATTATGACCCTGGAATAATTCCACTTCTCTTATTTTCATCCTTCCTTGTTTAACTGAAYGGAAAGATCATTCATAGGTCTCTATACTGCAGCTTCCAAATATGTTTTTAATAGTAATCATAATTTGTAAAAAAACTTAAGCTTTTTTTTTTGGGGTGTAAGTATATTTTACAGGGAAGTATATTTTTAGTTAACATGGAACTAAACATACCTAATCTTTCTAACCATGTTGCTCTTATTGGAAAGGGGAAATATACAACATTTTCTTTTGGATTCCTAATTTTATGTTTTTCTTCAAATAGGCAAAAAAAATTATTTACTGCTTTCACAGTCCTAAATATCAGGAAAGAATCACTAGTCTGTTGGTGTAACAATACCTACCACTTCATAATGCACTAATGGAGGTGAATGATTTTGTGAGGACTTTTATCATTCATAGACTGAGCTGAAAAATGTTTGAAAAAAAGTGCTTGAAGAACTCTGTTTTTAAGTTTAGGTTTTTCAAATACCTGCCTTTGATTCAAGAGGCATACTAACACCTGGGTTATATATTGAGTTCTTCCTAATTAGAATTGGGTACAGTGACACCAGGACTCAATGATTCTGTTGCCCTGTGGAAAGCAATAACTTTAGCTCTGAGAGACACCTGGTAAGTAGTGTATGGGCAAATAAAACCTAAATCAAGCTTCCACTCCAAATAAATTAACAGCTCCGGAGACCTGTGAAGGGAAGTACCTGCAGCAACTCTCTCTGCTTAGACATTGCATGAAGAATCTTCTCTACTGAGGGAGCAGCATTATCAAAGGGTCCATCACTACAGTCCTGGATGAATGCCTCCTTTCTCCTCTMCATCTCTGTCACTCTCAAGAGTGTCTAAACCAGCTCTCAGGACAGTAAAGTGGAAATAGCTCCTAGTGACTGCTGTCCTACTCATCTTTCAGATGAGACATGAAATTGAAGCCCTGAGTGCAGAAAAATAACATATTTCACAAGATGGGAGGGATGTTAGTCCTGGTCTTTTGGTCACTTTCCAGCCTAGGTAATTACATTTCTGCCTAGCAGAAATTCCCACTGCTCTGCAGTTTAATTGGACAGTAGTTTCTTTTTCACTTGCCTAAAATCCCAGGTTGGGGTTCAAACCCCACTGTCTAATTTGGCAGCCCTCTTTTCAATAGAGCTGCATAGGCATTTTCAAAAAAATTCCAGATTTGTTTTCAAACTTAGGGGACATCATGCAAAATGGCCTGAGATGACAGAGCCCAAAGCAAATAAATCCTCCTTTGGCTTTTGGGCCTTACCATCAAGGATTCTTATATGGAAATATTACCCTGATTGTCTTGCTGAAGGTCAGCATCCTCTGAGCTCTGTTTTGTWGTCACAAAGGGAGTGCTAAGGCAAAATTTCCACCACAAACAAACCCATTTCTGTGGTTACACTTAGGAATACAGTCATTGCCCAAAAGATGAGTGTCCAGCAGSACCTACTCATTTAAGCATCTTTGTGTTCATGGCTGACATTTTGGAAGGTATTTTATAGGATCTGCACATTTAGATCTCTTATACTCAAGAGCTTTAGACACTGGAACTTTAATACAAAAATTTTTTTTAAAAAATATTTTTGGCCTAAAACTTTTATCTGGCTCCATTTGAGATAATAAAGATGTAAAGGTCCACCTACACRAGACACTCTTGTGTTAAAGGACTTAAATGTATGTTTGCCTCCAGCAGGAGATTCACTACGCCTAAAGTGAAACACAAGTTAATGACTTTGGCAAATTAGGCCCAGATTCATCAGTTTTGAAGGAAAAAGGTGTCTAACCATCTGTGGAGATTAGTAACCTAAGGAATCAGAGCAGATTTATAGGGCTGGCAGGAAAAGGAAATTCAGGCATATATTCTGCAAGGCCAGACCTTCACAGAACATTTCCTAATAATATTGTTCTAGGGAGAAGCAATTGGACACCTGAGCTAGTAGACAGGGATGGGAAGCAGAACAGCCCCCTGTAATCCAAGCAGAAGCAGAAAGAGACCTGCTGAGTCACTTAGGGTCTCATAAGTCTATGAGACCAGATGGGATCCACCCTAAAGTGATGAGGGAGCTGGTGGAAGATCTCACCAATACCCTCTCCATCATTTATCATCAGTCCTGGCCCACTGGAGGGATCCCAGATGGCTGGAGGTGCCAATGTGACATGTATCCATCAGAAAGGCTGGAAGAAAGGTCTATAAAAATACAGACCTGTCAGCCTGACCTTGGTCCCCAGCAAGGTTATGGAACAGATCATCCTGGGTGCCATCACACAGCACCTACAAGATAGCTGAGGGGTGAGACCAGCCAGCATGGGTTTAGGAGGGACAGGTCCTGCCTGACCAAGCTGATCCCCTTTGATGAACAGATAAAGGCTGTGGATGTGTCTGGCTGAGCTTCAGCAAAGCCTTTGACACCATCTCCCACAGCATCCTCCAGGAAAAGCTGGCAGCCCACGGCCTGGACGGGTGCACTCTTTGCTGGGCTAGGAACTGGCTGGATGGCCGAGCCCAGAGAGTGGTGGTGACAGTGCTGCATCCAGCTGGTGGCCAGTCACAGGTGGGGTCCTCCAGAGATCAGTGTTGGGCCYAGTCCTGCTTTATTGACAATCTGGATGAGGGAGTTGAGTCCACTGTCAGCAAATTTGCAGGGGACACACAGTTTTGGTGGAGTGTGGAAGGGTAGGAGTTCTCTGCAGAGGGACCTCAACAGGCTGGGTAGATGGGCTGACTCCAACAATGGATAGGATCCTGGCTCCTGCACTTGGGCCACAACACCCCCCTGGGGACAGAGTGGCTGGACAGTGGCCAGGCAGAAAGAGATGTGGGGCTGCTGGTTGGCAGCTGGCTGAACATGAGCCAGCAGTGTGCCCAGGTGGCCAAGAAGGACAATGGCTCCTGGCCTGTATCAGGAATASTGTGGTCAGCAGGACCAGGGAAGTCATTCTTTCCCTGTACTTGGCACTGGTGAGGCTCCACATTAAATGCTGGGTCCAGTTCTGGGCCCCTCAGTTGAGGAAGGATGTTGAGATGCTGGAGTGTGTCCACAAGGGGCAACAAGGCTGGTGAAGGGTAGCATAAATCCATGAGGAATGTCTGAGGAATCTGGGGTTGTTCAGCYTAAAGAAGAGGAGGCTCAGAGGGAACCTCTACATCTCTCTCTACAACYCCCTGAAAGGAGGCTGTAGCCAGGTGAGGGTCAGTTTTTTTCTCCCTGGCAATAGGACAAGAGGACACAGTCTTGGGCTGCTCCAGGTGAGGTTTAGGTTGGACATTAAGAGGAATTTCTGCGCAGAAAGGGTGATTGGGCATTGGAATGGACTGCCCAGGGAGGTGGTAGAGTCACAATTCCTGGAAATGTTTAAGGAAAGACTGGATGTGGCACTCAGTGCCATGGTCTGGTTGACACAGTGGTGTCTGGTCACAGGTTGGACTCAATTATCTCAAAGTTCTTTTCCATCCCAGTTGATTCTGTGATTCTGTGATTTTTCCCTGCTGCTGGGCAGTAATGTTTGGCCTCCCGAAACACTTTTACTTTATCTATGTATATACTCCATTTGGAAGACCATATCTAATGGGAAAAAGTTCCAACAACCAGGCAATAGATTTGTTTTCCTTTGCCTTTAAATGAAATATCAATGGATGGATATTTTATTTTTAGCTGAATATGAAATTTCACAAGCGACCTGTCAAGCTCCTGTTTTCAAGAATGACTTTATTTCACACGTCAAGACAGCCTGGGAAATTAGTTTTTCTCACAGAGGACTCTGATTAGGGATTACAAAGTGAGTGTGGCGCAGAGTGATTTTTCCTCCATCTTTTCCCTTGCCCCACCAACCTAGAGAGTGCCTGACTCTGCTGACTAAGGGGAGCAATTCATTACCATGCGTGCCAGGGGGATGGGAAGAAAGATAGCCGTATTAAGTAGACTTGCTGGCCCAAGAGAGAATAGGAGAAGCATAATAATACTTAGCCCTTATCATTCTTTTCATCAGTAGATATCAAAGCACTTGAAAAAGGAGGTTGATTTGAGGGGAAAAGAGATAAATTCCAATTGCAAGCAGCCTATTGCAGAGGCACCAGCAGGAAGGCTCACTTTCGTGATAGGATCTTCTGACTGTGGGTCTGCAGGGTAGAGAAATGAACAGGTCCTTTCCTCTGAAAAATGCAGAAGTACATTTCAAATGTTATTGACTTACCCAGTGTAACTCTCACGGGGTTTGGCAAAATATGAGGTCCAGTCCGAGAACCAGAGAGAGCAAGGAGATTATGTATTACTAGTAAATGACAGAGCAGACAGGACCTATTGCCTTTGCCAGCAGACAACAGCTGATTTACACCATGGTTTAACTCCTCACAGAAGCAATAAATAATCCAGATGAAGGGCTGCAGCGTTTTTACCCTATGGAAAATGTGGCCCATTCTGGGGCATTTCTATTGCTGTCCAGTGGATTAGAAGTCACTGGAGTAGAAAGCAGCCCTGTTCTGCTGTATATGAACAGCAATATTTGGCTCCACTGTTAAAAGTCCCACACTGGCTGATCTGATACAGTTTACTGCCTGATTTCCTTTGGGCCACATGAAAGAGCTGCACATGAGGAGCCACACATTGAAAGCATCAATCCCAAGGTCAGTCTCCATATTCAAGAGCAGTGCAGCATCTCTACTGGCTACACATCTTTAACCRCTTACATGCACATCTCATTGCAGAGAACTCTCAGGAAAAACTCTTCTTTTTCTCTTCCTTCTTTGTAGTGTGTGGTCTAGCTTGAATCTATTTGCCAATGGCCTTTCTGCCCTGTGTATACGATAGCAATGTTCAAAGAGGCCTGAAGTCCTGCTGCGACAGGCARCCCAGAAAAACATCTCTCAGGAGGCAAGATGAGATCCCATTGGGTCAAACAGCCGCTGTGCCGTCACTATGACTCACATCAGAGGGAAGAACACTCCAGGGGCGAGCACTTCATGTGGAAGTTACCCATGTTTTCATGATGCCATCTACAATAATAGCTTGGTTTTCAACAGTGTGAGGCATCAGCAAATGCCTGAGGCAGTTCCCTGGCCCTAAGACTTCCAGGGCAAATAGAGATCGAGAGAAAAGGAGAAGGAAGAAGACACCAACTTATTTACACTTCCCTGTCATGCTAACAGGAGCAGGTCACATCTTCAAAACCCCTTCTGCAGAAATGAATTCACTCTCTCTCAGTTTCAAAATCCTCCATCCTACATTGTGCTCATCATGATGCGGGCTCTGCTCTACAAATCACAACAGCAGCTCTGAACAGCCCAATCTGCTGTGGACCAGTGCCTCCCTCCAATACAGCTGCAAATAGGTTTAAATCATTAGATGCAAGTTACCAAACAGTCTCTTGGATCAGGGTTAATTAAATGAGTGTTGAAATCTAATTAAGAACTGGTCCAGGTGATAATTAGCAGGAAATGTATGCATTAAAATATTCATTTGTCGATGAGCTGCAATTAAGAGTGTGATTTGGGGAAGGATCAATATCTGCATCATGTGGTCTGAAGAAAAATTAAAAGTCACCCAGCCTTCAACAGAAATGCAGGGGAATTTTGTCCACAGGGTTTTTTTTTTCCTCTCTTCTCCTCCACACCCCTTCTGTTTAGGTTTTATAATAACTGCTGAAGATTGCTCTCCATCTTTGAATGGAGCATTCATCTCTGCATCCCTTTGTTTTCCTGAAGCACTTCTTTCAAAACCTTGCTCTTCATCACATTGTGTGAGTGGGTTATAGATTTATTAGAGAGAGACTAACAGGTCAAAAAGAAAGATTCTTTGCCAATGAAAATCACTTTCACCCAGTACAGATTGCTAATCCAAGGGAGCATCACTCATTGTGTGGTGTTAGATTGCTGGGGTCTTTTTTTAGCAGGTTAATTCCTCAACTCTTTATTCATAACTGAGGATCTGAAGAGGCTATTGAATATGAATAGCTTAGACTTATGTATGCATACGTCTATAGCTGTGGTTTACTATACTCCTCCCAATTTGTAGCAGAGCAATTCTACTTTCACTGATAGTCTTTTTTCTGGTTGCAGGTACATAGGGGCCTGTGTAGGCCAGTTAATAATATTTTTCTTGTGCAATTCCAGAAAATTCCTCCTCTGCTAGGAAAACAAGGGTCCTGCAACAGTTCAGCTCCTCTGGCRTGGAGCTGGTCTTCCTCTACTGCCAGAGCCAGAACTGATCTSGTCATTTCCCCACTGACAGTACTTTGACCAGGGAACACCAGTTTGTCAAAACAGAAGCTATGGGAGCAAATTATTTCAGCTGCTCACTGTCAGTGTCCTGACAGCTCACCTGCCCATCTCCCCAGGCTGGGGGGCAGCCCAGCTCCCAGGGCAATGTTCACTGCTGTCAGGGCTGCAGCCAGATTGTCCCTCCCCTATACCTCCTCCTTCCCTTCCTTACCCTGTGGGGAAGCAACCAACCCATGACGTTAGGACTTCCTTGGAGAAAGACCAAAAAATGCCTTCCTAGGTAGATCTATTTCTTCTCATCTCTGTGCCCTATCAGAAATTTAAGGATTGCAGCTATTGACCCTTCATCTGGTTTTGGGAAGGAGAGGGATTTCATTCAGTCCCAAAAGCACTGCATTTTTCACAGATTTCTGCAGGCAGCTCTGATGATCATCCACGGCTCTGCACTGGTGTTGACTGCAGACATAATCCTAATATTGTAGATCTTTCCTGGAAATGTGTGGGCTCTTCCATGGTAGCCTCTATTTCCAGCTGTTTGTGGAGAGGGAGYTCAGGTCCATTTGGTACTATTTTTGCTCCCTTCATCTGGCAGTGCTGAAGAGATGCTGTTTCATGATGACACATACACCCTGCCCAGCATACTGACTCCTGTCTCCAAGGCTGGACAGGGATTTCTCGCTGGACTTGGGGGTTACAAGACACAGCATTGAAAGGGTGATCCACTTCAGGGGTCTGGAATGCAGAGACCTCATCCATTCCACCAAAACAAAGCAGTCTACAAATCCTACCGCATTCATGAAGCAAAGCCTCCTACATTTCACTGCTCTATGTCCAGATCTTTGTCCTCTGATTCAAAATTCTGGGCCTGAAGGTTGAAAGAATAAGGCAACAACTTTTGCAGAGAAAATGTAAATGACATCCTAGAAGCTTTGGAATTTTGGAAACTGGGAGCCAGGCTGCTGGCATTCACCCTCCAAGGTCATTTATCTCCTGATGCTCACACCCTCTTGCAAAAGTCAAAATTCACAGCCTGACAGGTTGCACGGAAAACATCAGCACCTGGATCCCATTCTACTTAATCTGTGTTAGGTGTATGGATTGATGAGCTGGTGTGCATCAGGCTCATTCCCTGTGTGTCTCCTTTTGTTTCCTGTGCTGCAGGGAGCCTCTTCAAGCCTGGTGGTGAAGTTTGCGGACACGGACAAGGAGCGTACGATGAGGCGCATGCAGCAAATGGCAGGACAAATGGGCATGTTCAACCCYATGGCCATCCAGTTTGGAGCTTATGGAGCCTATGCACAGGCAGTAAGTATAGACAGCAGCTCTCTGCATGCTCATGGGAGGGGGGACTATCACCTGGAAATACACAAAAACTCGTGGGAGTGGACAAAAACCCTGAGCAGAAGAGGAAGCGGTGGCTTATCTGTTGAGCTGGTTACATGATGGGAGTAAAAATTAGCCATGCCATCCAGGGTAGGCTCTGGGAATGTCCCAGGTGTCTCCAAGGTGCATGGACAGCTCTAGCAGTAACTTTTGGCCATGTGTTGACCCATGCAATACAGTTACTATGGGGGCTAAGCYATTGTTGTGGAGTGAAAACACAACTACACTTTGGGGATTTGGATAAAATAAGCCTGCTCAGTTTATCCCAGCTATCCCAGTTATCCCAGCTTTCTGCCTCACATCATCACTACCCTGCTACACCTTACATCACCATGGGTACCTTTGGAGCGACCGCAGGACAAAACAGCAGCTGTTGAGAGAAATGCTTTTAGATTCACAAAGCATGGTAGAAAATAATAAAATGTACACACAGGCATATGCCCACACATAGTCCTGCTGCCCCAAACAGTATGATTGAAACACACTGGGAAAAAATCCTCTTGTGCTAACTTCAGATTTCCTGYGGGCATACCAAACCTGAGAAGATGTGACTGAACAGGGTGCTGGGGTCTTGATGATGTTATTAAAGGGATRCCTCTGAAATTACTTGTTTTCATTAGGCTAAAATTAACAAGGATCTGCAAGACAAGACCAGGCTTAGGTAACTTCATCTCTCTGCCAGATATTTTGGAGGAAGGTGGAGGTGATGCCTGCAGCAGGCAGACACAATACTTCCCACTGACTTTGGCTGCTTTCTCTGAAGCAGATTTTCAGGCAGTGACAGTGTATATAGATGCTTCTTCTATGGTTTGTGCCCAGGAGGGAAGTGCTGTTGAASACATTGTCCAGAGTAGCACCTTCCTGAATGGGAGACCCAAACCTTGCCTTAGGTATGTAGGGCCAGCTCAGGAATAACACTGTGTGCCAACACTCCTTCCAGAGCAATGACCACAAGGTTTTCCTTCCTTCTGTGACTGTTTCTTTCTCATGTGTTGGCACCAAGTATTTCCCATCACATCACCATGTTCTCTTTTTAATTTGAAGGTCTTGACATTTCTGTTCCTCTCTGGAAGCCCTGTGCCCCACTGAACACTTGGTACAACCCAGCCCACCCCTTGTGTGAGCCATGCAGAGTTGTGAGATGTGCTGCAGAGCTCCACTGAAGTTCTTCCTCTCCTTCCAGCTGCACCACTTGGTGCACTTCTGGAGTTTTTATTCTCTCTCTTCTGGAAAAAAATCTATTTTTACTTCCATTTTGCTATCTTCATTCTTATTCCTAGTCAAAGTCAGTTTCTGTCTTTTCCTTTGTCTTCTGCTCCCTTCCTCACATTATAGAGAAGCTACTTCCTCTTCAGCCTGGCTGTGTTTAACACTRCCCCTGGCCAGAGAAGGCTGCAGGAAGAGGAAAAGAGACAGTAAATGCCAAATGAGCCTAKGTCAGTGGCCAGCAGACTGTCAGAGGGATGTAGCACCTTTGCACCCACGTACCAGAGGAATTAACAGGAGGCAATCCACAGACAGCTTGGGACAAACATTTGCTGAGGTTGTCAGGCAGGAGAAGTGGCTTCAGTGTCTCTCTACAGACATTGGTCAGGTCATCTCTGGAGAGATGGCAAAGACACCACTGTCCTGATGTCCTGGTCCAAAAACTCTTCTTGCATTATTTTTAATCTAGAGTAACCCTTCTAATTTCCAGTCAAGGTTTATACTGATATGAGAGGATGTAGTCTGCATATTYACACCACAAAAGATTTCTCTGTTTCTCACCAGATAATACAGGTGCATTATGAGGAGAGGTGAGGAATCAGGGCGGAAGGAAGAGGAAAAACAATTTCTGGTCTTCTCCCATCCACTTGAAACAAATGCATATTTTTAATGTTGATTTCTGTGAAAGCAGAATTGGACCCATACTCTTTTTTTTWTTATTTTTTCTGATAAAAATGCTAATAAGGGGGAAAAAAATAAGTTTCAGATCTTGACCCATTGGATATGACAAGCTGGTGACACCAATTACCCTGGGGACTTGGGAGCTGTCTAAATGATGGGATCACGTTTCTGTGTGGCGCCTGTGGACCCAGAGCGTGCTCAGAGGCTGTCTCTCAATCAGCCTCCCTATCTGCTCCATCTCACAGGCTCACATGAAAGGGAAGGAAGGGAGCATGGGGCTCTGTGACGTTGCCTTGGTCCCGATTAATCCAGCTCGGACTGCTGGCTCTCAGATATCAGGGTGATTGGCACCTCGCAAACGCCAGCAGGAGATGGAGGAATCGATAGCAGGGAGGGAGAGGGAGACAGCAGTTTTACTCAGCCTGAAGTCAAAGAGCTAAGGCAAGTCAAGAGGAGGGAAGCTGAAATATCAGGAGCACGACTGTCATGACTGGTGAYGCCACTGCCACCAGCGACTCTCGTGACATTGGTTGAATTGTTTGACCCCCTGATCTTGTTTCYTCATGTGCAAATAAACCTGATGATCAGGTTTATTTATTTTCTCCTCTCCCTCGGGGACACGGGTCTCTCTTGTACTGTCTCTCTATGATCTTTCTCAGAGTGGTATGACAGTAACATAAGTGTAAGAATTGCCTCAATGCTTCACAGTGAGGCCACCACAAGCATGAGACATCAGCTCTCTGATTCCTAGCCTGTTCTCCCAGCTATCCCCCTGCAGTCCAAACCTGACTGATGTCTCTATATAGCAATTCCCAAGCAATCCCATGAGAGTGGTTTTCCAATAGTTTCTAATGGTCTGTCCCCATGGAGRAGGTTGCTCAGGACCCCGTTGCTGCAGTTTCTTGCTGAATTTTCCTCAGAGAAGCATCTTGCACATCACTGTGACAGGATTAGCTCCCAAAAAGCCTCCATGCACCAAGGTGGCCAGCGTAGCAGGAACCCCCTCGGTGTGGCTGTTTGATAGTTGGTGGGCAGCCATGGGTTTGCCAACCCAGCAGGAGAGGCAGCAAGGGTCTCAGACCATTAAAGTTCAACAGATAAACTTTAGTGTTGCTATCAGGACAGATTTGGGCCACAGCTCCTCCCCAGCAAATGGTCATGCCACAGCCCTCAGGCTGCTGCACGCTGCCAACCCCCTCAACCCCAACTTAAACAACTTTAACCTTGATAACAGCCATGGTCTCAGCCAAGCAACCAGTCCTGGGGTTCAGCAGCCATCTGGCCTCAGACACAGAGGTAAAAAAGTGAGGAAGCCAAGGGACTTCTCCAGTGTGTGTGGTTTTCTATCCCCTCCTCGTGTGCCACCTTCAAGCAGCCCAGACAAAGCTTGGCACAAACTCTGTCTGCTGTTTCAGTGGCACAGAAAGTCACATCAGACCTACCTCACCTCTTTTGTATGCAGCTCAAGGCAAGTCAGATTTCATAGCTTCCTCAAGCTCCCAGAGCCCCTACTCTAATTTATTTCAGGGTGGGTTTTTTGATTGTTTTAGGTTTTTTCTCTTCAGCAATATCTTCCCATACTCATTTAACTTCCCCTTTTATGGAGCAATTATTTATTTTATTTCACAAGGGTACAGGGCACCAGCCCTTTTCCTTGTCAGGTTGCTGTGGATCTACATCAGCTGGATACTGACAGCTGCTTCTGCAGTCTAAGGCCAGGMTGAGGTATAGATCTGGACTCAGCCTGGAGGGAGGAGAGTGATGCTGCCTGGCACCACCTTTGATTTGCTGCCAGCCTAGGAAGAACCTGCAGGCACACTCTCCACTTCACAGAGCACAGCACACCTACTCAGGGAGGCCAAGCCCAAAATCACAAGCAGTGGCAATCAAAACTGCCTGTGAATGGTGGTCGTACAGTCCTGGCACAAATAAGCTACGGTTCCTGCAGGTCTTTCTTTGAATAAAAGGGGCAAGGAGTGTTTAGTGCCTGTCTCATGTCAGTGATGCCTCACCATGCAGAAAGGAAATGTGCACAGATCAAAAAAGGGTGAGGGAGATGGGAAAATGCAGAAGAGCAAAGCAAGAACAAAGGAAAGAGYCTTGGAAAGTGACAGATACAGTATAAATTATTTAATTTTTAAATTATTTAAGATAAGATCAAAGTCATAAATCAAGTTTGCATAAAAAATGGGGTGGGACTGTTAGCCACAGTCTTCTGGCCAAACTCCAGCCATGGGACTGATTGCATCCTGCAGCAGGGGATCRGCACAGAGTCAGTGTGTAAAAACAGACAGGCTGGACAGAGACAGCACAGGCAATGCTGACATTTCTTCTCTGGCCTGGAACAAGTCCTTTCTCAGTAAATCCCAGCTCTCCTCACTCTGAAAAGGYACAAATGGCTGCCGCTCCTGAACTGCAGACAATAACTGCAGCAAAAATTTGGAATATCCAGCCCAGCAGAGCTCTCAGACATCACYTTAAGTGGTCTCCTTGGGAAGTTAGGGCAGCAGTTACTACCATGCTGACCATAAAACCCTGGGCGCCCCGTTCTGTCTCCCTGTCCAGCTCCCATGGAGATGAAAGGATATTTCTGCTAAATGATCTGAGGTAGTRCTGACAGGAAGAATTGCTTTTTCCAATATTTCTTCAATTTGGACRGTGAAATTATTTTGGAGAGATACTTTAAAAAGAAATCAGCTAGCCCTATGAAATCAGGGAAAAATTACTGACTGTAGGCTGCCTTCTGGATATAATAGTTAATATATTTAAATTACCAAAATGGGACAGTATATTTGGTAAATAGTACCTGTTATGCAAATTATTTGCACTTAACCATTCCAGAAGAGGAAGCTATTTTGAAGCCATAATACATTTTAGCAGGGATAATACCATATTTCTTACCACCAGCTCCCAGTAATAGTGAACACTAGAAATAACGAACACTAAGGTTTGGGCTCTACATACAAATTTTTTAGGACTTTTGGGGGGTTTTCCAAAGTTGCCAGGAAGTTAGGAACCCAAGCTATTGTGTGTCAGATTTGGAAAGACACTGAGAAATTAATCCAGGTGTTGCATATTTGTTTAGGTTTTTTTAATATCCTAATTATATTCAAATTTTATTTTCAAAGGAGAAATTTTTATTTCCAAGAAAACATAAGAAGTATGAAGGACAATTCTGATTTTTCTACCAATTATCTTCTGTTTCAAGGCTTGTAAARTATTTTTAGATTTACTTTCCAATAGCCAGTTAGGTATAGCGGACATGAATTTGTCAATTACACAATTTTACCAAATATGAGTCATATTGCTGCTTGATTGATTACTATACTTACCTCTTTCTATCACAGGGATAACATGAGGATTCATTAGTTAAGTCTGTATAGATCATTAGAGGTGGGAAGTGTGGAATGATGTTACTACATTATTATTATTATTATTATTATTAGTAGTAGTAGTAGTAGTAGTAGTAGTAGTAGTAGTAGTAGTAGTAGTAGTAGTAGTACTGTTCCTGCTGCTGCTGAATGAAGAATATGAAAAGGCAAACAAAGCATTGTGTGGTTCAGACACAAAGATAGAAACTAGCACTGGAAAAAAGGAGAAGGTCATCACATTGTTCAGAGTAGGACTGGAGGGCAATGATCACGCTATTTCAGAAAGATCTCATCAKAAATAATCCCCCTTTCTCCTCTTCCCCTTCTTCAGTTTCACACACATTTCTTTTGGGGGATGGGGAAGGCAGGCTGTGCATTGCTTTTCCTATTTCTAGCAGGATTTTTTGCTCTGAGAAAGTTCCTTCATCCTCCACGCAATTGTTCCTYCTGTAAGAAAAAGACATTATCTCCTGCCCTTGAGTACCATTGCAACTTTCATCAGGAAAAAGACAAGTGAGACAAACCCTTACATGTGTCTGTATTGATCAGACAACACTGCCACCCCTTCCCATGCTTTAGATGGCTTTTCCAGGGCCTCTTTACCTGTTCCCASCACTGGGATGGTGACTGCAGGCTCCTGTCTCTTGGGGTGCTGCCCAAGGGCAGGAACCAGTCTGGTACCATCTCCTGGTCTCCTCAGAAGATAAATATTTGAGCAACAGAAAAAACAGCAGGAAAGAAGGAAGGAATCCTTAAAATGGATGGGGAAAAGCTCTAAATGCTGTGGCAAAGGTCATGCAAAGGAAGCAAGAGAAGCAGAAGGAAGTATGTCCTTTCAGCTAAGGGAGGGAAAAGCTCCTCTCTGTCCCCTTGGATCAGTCTGAGATAATAAGGCTGCTGCCTTCCTGATTAGTGCTCTGTAGCCCCAGCCCAGGCAGGGAAAATCTGCATTTCAAATGGCRTATTTTAGAGTACACAATACCCAGGGGCCCTGCTGCTATTGATTTGCCTCTGGTGGGGTCACTGCCTCACTTTCTACAGCTTTATTAACTGGGACCATGCACTGGGTCTCTTTCAAAGTGAAAGGAGAGTGGATGGGACATTTGTCTTCAGGGGGAGCTGGGGAAGGAGTGGGGTGGCATTCATTGGGAATGCCTTGGAGGTTTTAGAAGGAGGACTGGTGACCCTTACAGGACTTGTTCTCCTTCTGTAAATTTCCATAGAGCCACCCTGGGGGGGGAAGCAGGTAGGTCTGGTGCAGTCAGCTCCTTTCAAGGTGACGGAATTCCTGTCCTCCCACCCTCGTGGTGCCATTGCACTCAGCCAAGCTCTGACGGGGCTGAATAGGAGCCCCCTCTTCCTCCCCACTAACCTCTGGCCCTGAGCACCTCCAAACAGAGTGGAATGGGCACAAATGGGATCTGTGACCTCAGAAGTTCAGCAGGAAATTTGTCAAGGGTTGAAACGTCCAGACATTCCTGGGCCTTGGTTGAGGCCACCTCTCCAGCCAAGGAAGCAAAGCCATCAGCTGGAGTGTACAGCTGTGTCCAGGTGTGGAATGCTCTACTCCTGTTGACTAGGTCTGAAGGCTGCAGAGAGGTCTGTGTCCTCTGGGTCATGATGTGAAGGGCTCATTTCAACATCCAGAGGGGTTCCCAGGTCTCTAAGGCATCTCAGAGAGTGCATCTGAGTATAATAGATATTGGGTGACTGTTCCCTCCAGGAACACTTCATGCTTTGTAGCAGAAGCACCTGATCTAGTTTCCCATGTCACAGGTTAGGATTTTTACCACACCAAAGTGAAAAGGGCTAAGAAAGTACTAGAGGCTATAAAACTCKTTATCAAAAATCTACAAAGCTACAAATATGTGAAAAAATATATTTTAAAAACAAAAACAAATCTTTAGATACCACCCAGGTAAAAATACCCAGAACAGAAAATGAGATGTGAGTCAGCACACCTAGTGTTGGAGTCAATCCAGTGTTAARGATGGGTGGATGGATTCTCCTTCCTCCTTTACTTCCTTGGCATACTTTCCAATATTGCCTGCTCAGTACCTCCTCTGGAGAATAAACTCAAATGATGCCCAGGAACAAATGTACTCCTTAAAGGAGAATCAACATAGTGTATTATACAAAAGATTGTCTAATTACTCCATCAGTAATTGCAAAGAGCAAAATCACTAATTAAAACGTAAAAGTACCTTGTGCAGGGTAAAATAAAACAGGGTGATCAACTATAAAAGGGAAAGCCACCACTTTGCCACCAATCTTTATTAGGCTTCAAAAAATAATAATACTCAAATCCAGCAKAACACATTTCACCTCTAGATCTGACAATGTGTGGAGTCAGGTATCCTGTGTTACATTTTATTGCTGGAGAAACCAAAGCAAGTTCACATAGCTTGTGCATAGTTATTCAGCAGGTTTTTGTCAGAGCACCCCTTCCTTTGGACTGTTTATGGATGGTGGCAGGGAAAGTTTCAGCATTTGAATGAGTGCAGTGATTTCAAGGGTTTGTTTTAGTGTACATGTGTAAGAGCAGTTAATTTAGCTGATATTTCAATATTAAAGCGAACAGAAGGGAACAGTCTGTTCCTTGCCATGACTTCTGAGGTCTGTTTAATTCTGAGAAGCATGTCCCGTGTGCTTAAAGAACAGCATCAGAGGGTGATTTCCTGATGGGAGAGAGAGTGAAATCAGAGAGAGCAGTGAAACAGACTTACTCCAATTTTGGAGACAGCAAAGACATGAATCACTTCTAAAATCACTGCAGAAAAACATTTCTCTTTTCCGCTATTATCATCAAGTCACAGATTACCAGAGACTGGGGAATGTACAGAGTTTTCCCAAACTTTCTGCATTTCCTCTTTCCCCCCCAAACCTTCTCTAAGCACCCAGAAATTGTCACTGCTGAGGGTTGGATACTCAGACATTTCCACCCTGTCTGGCTTTTTGTACAGCACTAGGGAAGGAGACAAGAAGCAGTTTCAACTAAACTGCCTTATCCTTCACACCAGGACCATCTTAAAATCTCTCTGCAGCCATACTGTCCACATGAACTTCACCAGCTGTATGCTGGGCTCTGAGTGTAGCATAAGGATTACAAAGCCTTGTTTTAATGAAAAAAGCATTCCTAGAATTGATAAACAYTCACCAGCATTCTGCTCCAAAATGTTTAGCCCCAAATGCCTGAAAATGAAGCCTGTTCTGACTTTTGTAGGCGCCCTGAAAGAAGCAGCATTTTGACTTCCTAGAAAAAATTAACTGAGAAGGTCAACCCAGACAAAACCATAGGGAAGGGGTTTTCTCATTAGACATATATAATCTTGCTAAAAGAGGGGAGCTCCCCTCTCTTGTGCAACACTTCTGGGGGTCTCTGATAGTGTTGGAAATCGGTGCTGTGATCTGGTTAGAAGTTTTGGTTGCGGTTTTGCTCAGTACCCAGATGAAGCCTCCTAGCAGCACCAGAAAAAATCATTTTTTATCACTGACAGGTGGGAAAAAAACAGGTTATCCCCAGAGAACTAGTCAAAATTTCTGCTTTGGAGAAAGAATCCCCTTTTCCTACATACACTCCCACCAGTAACCTCCAGGCTTTTCCAGAATTTTRACATAAGCAATGTAAGCCATGAAACCGCTCTGCTCAGGTATATTGTGTTTTGTCTGTACAAAGACTTTTCTCTGCCTTTCTGACTTGGTGGGCCGAGTCCAGGTCACAGGAGACCTCCACATGGCGGGGTGGGGACCATAAAAGCCCCAATTTGCCAAGGTGCGCTTTGCTTCCAGCCGCTGTGGTGAGAAGAATGCCCAGTCCTGGGGGGTGCCGCAGGGGTGGYGGGCCGACACCCCAAAACATCGGGATGCATCCCACCGCCCCCGGTGCCCTCCTGGAGCYGGTGCCACAGGCTGCCCCGCCAGTGACCGCGTGATATTTTTTCCCTGCTCTCTTTGTTCCAGCTGATGCAGCAGCAAGCGGCCATCATGGCCTCGGTGGCGCAGGGCGGGTACCTGAACCCCATGGCCGCCTTCGCCGCGGCCCAGATGCAGCAGATGGCGGCTCTGAACATGAACGGCCTGGCAGCCGCCCCCATGACTCCAACCTCAGGTACGGGCACGGCGGGCTGGAGGGGGCAGAGGGCAGGGAAACGTGGCCACGCCACACGGGACAGCTGGCAGGATTTGTTAGTTAGCTCTTTGGGATCCTCCTCTGAGCATCAGGGTCTCCTCCCAGGTAACAAGCAGAAGGACCGGAGGAAAGGGTCTCAAGTGGSACCAGGRGAGRTTTGGATCGGATGTCAGAAAAAGTTTCTTTCCCAAAATGGTTGTCAAACAATGTAACAGACTGTCCAGGGCAGTGAACCAGCGTCCATCCCTGGAGTTATTTAAAAGGCATGTAGGTGTGGAATTTAGGAGCATGCCTTTGTGGCAGGCTTGGCACTGCTGGGTTAGTGGTTGAACTCAATGATCTTAGAGAGAACATTAACTATTCTGTGCTTCTAGGACATTTCTCAGTCTAATCCCATACACAACTTCTCTTCAGCTCTAAGAACCCTCCAAATGTCACAAAACATCCCACAGTGACCTACTCTGGTTTATTGGGGCATATATGTCCAGGGGGTCAGTGTTGGTGCTATCGCAGCCAGGCTGTCCCACAGACTAGCAAAATAGGGTTGTGGTGAGATGCAATATCATCAACAAGAATTTTGCCATTGGGACACATAAGCACATCCCCCTGTTGTGAAATTGGACAGAAGGCACTCAAGGAAGACATCTGGTGCTACCTGGAATGAGGGTGTGTAGTGAAGGGGTTTCTGGCTGCAGAAACAGAGACAGGTAGCCAGTGGAGGACTCCCAGGATCTAGCTAGGCTGTAGAAAGCCCATTCTAGGAGCTGCAGTATGGTCCAGCAGGCAGAAAAATAAGCTAAGACAGCAGGACTGTCTTTCTTRGGGCTTGAAGAACATAATTATTCCCATTTGGGCAGGAATAGGTCAAGGAATCATCAGCTCTGGTAGTCCTGGAATGACATGTGGCCTAACAGCAGGGAGGTAGGGAAGCAGGGAAAGTGGGGCCAAATCTTGAAAGAAGTGAGGATTTGGRAAGTTTTTCAATACACTAGAGTCTGGTAGGGAGGCAGAGGACTCAAAGGCACAGCTTGAAAGGACCATTTGTAATAGAATATCACAAAGGAATGGGGAGAGAAGGGAGAGTAAGAAAGACACATCTCATTCCACAAGACTTTATGGAGACCCAGAGAAAAGCACTTGACTTAAAAATCTTATACTGCACATTTCAAAATATATGTTTACACAATGATAAATGTATAAACAAAAAGTCGATGGAGCTACTGCAAATCCAAATAAAAAAGTGGCTTAATTATATGTGCACCCTTTAAACCCGCTGCTGGCAAGATTATCATATTTGCATTAGCTAGATTTGTTTTGTGTTGGTGGGAGCAGAGAGAACATCAAACAAAGACTGCCTGGAATTCAAATATTGTCAGGGTCTGGAAAGCTGAATCCAGGCAGTAGTGTGCAATGGACCCACCACAAAAGAGCACAAGCTCTTTTGAATATATATAAGCAAATTCTTGAAAAGAGTGTGTTCTCTGTCATGGCTGTGAAAACACCTGTAAAACAGCCAAGTTCTGTGCCCACCAAGTTCTGTGCCATGAAAAACATCCCAGGTTTGGTTTTTTTTGTGTAATCATTTCCTCTTTTGCTATGGCCAGTGCCTTTCAGAGTCATAGAATCATGCAATTTAGGTTGTAAAGGGTCTTTAAGATCATCAAGGCTARCCATTACCCCAGCACTGTCAAGCCCACCAGTAAACCATATCCTTCAACACCACATCACTGTGTCTTTAAAATACACCCAGGGATGGCAACTCCACCATTTCCCTGGGCAGCCTATTCCAGTGTTTGACAGGATGAGGGGACTGTTAAACTCCCACTGTCAGAACAGAGGAGAGGAAACTCATGTTTTTTACATGCTTTCTGGATTACCCATGACTGGTCATTATTGAAAATAAGATGCTGGTTTAGATGATCCCCTGATGTCTTTCACGGCGGCCGATTTTGCACTCTCCTAATGACATATTTTCAATCACAGAGCCTATTCACTTTGGCATTATTTGAGATTTACCTTGAATGCGTAGCTTCCTTCATGAAAAACCTCTGTGGTGGGTTGTGGAAATGTCCATTGACAATTATTCCTTAGGAGAAATGTTTAGACTTTGAAATTACTCCTTGTATTACTACAACACTCACAAAGCATGTGATAAGATGCATAGAAAATGTTTCACATAATGTCTGAGCAAGCAAGCCTACAATACTAGCAGCAATTTCTGAGTAGCCAGGAGATATCTGAAGCCTAACATTAATTCTCCTGCTGGCTTTTGTTAGCATTCAGAAAGCCAAATGGAAAATGATCATTCTGCTTCATAGCAGGATTTCTAGTCATTGAAGTATATCTTTTTTCTGCCTTGGAAGTAAAATGAAATATTTCAAAGTTCTCAGAAAAAAAAAACCAAAAAAACATTCAAAAAAAAAAAAAAAAATAGAAAGGAAGTGTTTTGATCTTCCTGAAGCAAAAGAAAAATTGTGCTAGGAAAAAAGGTTCTGGTAACCCAGAAGTCCTAGAGGCTTTAGAGGCATTGGCTCAGCACAGTGCCTCTGTGCTGGTATCTTCAGCCCTCCTAATACAGCTKGTTTCCTCTGCATTCCGCCTCTAGGAGAGTGGATTCCTGGGAATATGACCATAAGTTCATTCATTTCCATGGGACCTTGGGGCTCAGAGTTTTGGATCCGGGCAAATCTAATAGATGAGAGACAGTACCCATCTCACCTGGCTCTAACCATAAAAAACTTAGACATCTCATTTGGACTGCAGTCAGTGGRGTGCAATAAGCACTCCCTATGGGTAATTCAGACCAAGAAAATTGAAACACTGTTTGCTGTCATTTTAACAGTCTTCCATCAAGGGTCAGGTTTATCTCAGACAACAGTCCATAATTGTGAGGCAATTAATTTGACATTTCTGAGAGTTTGGTTCAGGCTTTACATTTCTCCCATCACTGCAACAATCWGGGTGAAAAGTGGGTCTGGCAGCGGGTCTGCTACTCTGTTACCTGCAGAGAGCAGCTAGAAATTAAATTTTATTTAGGCTTCCTTCCTTCTTCCTCCTCTCCCCGCCTCCCTCCCTCCCTCTATCTGTCCTTGTTGTAAATCTGCACCTGGTGTGGCTACAGCAAGAGATCTCAAACGAGGGATGAAATCCACAACTGGCATGCACCACCACCATTTGTTTTCCACAGTGGCATTATGCCAGTTTTACTCCAGCTACAGATCTGACCTCTCCAGAGGGGTTCTTTATAAGAAGAAAATTGAAGAATTCCAATAAATATGCCTAAACTTCCTTAGACATGCACAAAATAGCAAGCACAAATCCCTTGCTGCAATTTTAGAAAAAAAAAAAAATTATTTACATTTTCTATGCAAATAAAGGAGAGATCCAGAAAAGCAACTGAAATTTTAAGTAGCCTCTGTGAWTTGGAAGCTGATGGCATATGCTAAGAGCATTGCCTTTGGACTTCAGTTGCCACTGCTGGCTCCCTGTACCTCCACAGAGGACATTTTTAAAGGCCAACACCATTTAAAYAAGAAAAGGGGAAGCAGCAGCTTGTCTGCTCAGGGTATAAGAAATGAGCTGAAGTACTGCCTTTTTTTTTGGRCTACTCAAATCTGAACATATTAAAATATCTCATGCATCTCTAGCAGCTTTSTTAAAGCACCAACACAGATTTAAGCAGTGGTTAAARTGTGTTATTGGACTAACCCATCCTCAAATGCTGCAATGGTGAAGACAATATCTGCAATTGGTTTAAAAGAGAGGTTACTGCAAAAATTGTGCTTTCAATCAGTAGCATACCCTGACAGAGAAAGATATTGTTGAAGTTGAGATAGTTTAACTTCCCATGCACCCCTAGCAAGAGAAAAAGATGATTTCAGGCTCATTGAAAACTCATTTTTGGTCCCTGAAATCATCCTGAACATGTTGCAAGAAGAACAGACTGTCCAGTCATTTTACACATATATAGGAGTAAGACAGTGAGGTAGCAGACAGATTYAATTCTCTTCCCAGAAATTCAAGAATTCTCTACCAGTGGGTGACAAGATCCCACTCAGAATAAAGACAAATATGTTCTTCTCAAATAGCAGCATTACAGTCCCCCACAGGATGAATCTGGGAAGAAAGAAAGAAAAGATTCCATGAAAGGAACAAAATTTGGTCCAAATTTTGCCCCAGTTCATTGAGAGATATCTGTTAAAACAGGATGAAGTCAAGTTTGGACCAAACAGTAACACTAAAAAATGTATCACTGGCTACCTTTAGGCTACAAATAAACTTGACAAGTCTTTTAAGGATCCCTAGTGCTGAGAAAGTTCAGAATSAGTTTCCACATGAAAGGTGTATTCATGAGAGAGTGCAGACAGAGCAGTCCTGGAAATCAGTACACCCACAGAGATCCAAAGGGAATCTGATAGGAACTGCTGTAGGAAGCTGGGGCTGAGAGTTTTTGGTGGTTTTTCAAGCTTGTCTTGAGTGTTTTCTGAACAGGGGACCAACTGCAAGCAGTCCATTTATTTGCTCAACAGCTTGGGAGCTTTTTCATTTCTCAGGTGTTTGTTGTATTTGTTTTTTTTGCGGGTGGTGGTCACAGCTGTTGTGTCAGCAGTTTTCTCCACAGAGTTGTTGTTCCCAGTACTCACCAKCTCTGCCCTTGTGTCCTCCTCATTTTCAGGTGGAAGCACGCCTCCTGGCATAACTGCACCAGCTGTGCCTAGCATCCCATCTCCAATTGGGGTGAATGGTTTCACTGGCCTCCCGCCGCAGGCTAATGGGCAGCCAGCTGCTGAAGCCGTGTTTGCTAATGGCATTCACCCTTATCCAGGTAAGCCAGACTAATCCTGTGCCCACAGCCTGTTGCCTCAGTCCTAGGGATACTGTCCACACCCRCAGGCTTTGCCCAGCAATAGCCTGTGGCACGGGTTTGGAAGGGTGACACCCCACACCACCAGGGCTCATTATCGCTGTATTGTGTCTTATGCAGCTACAGTGTTAAACGGTTCAATCTGGATGATAAACATCAAGGGCATGTTGGAGGTGGAAAAACTGTGTACTGAATATTTGAGTGCTCATCTGCTGGATAGCATGTCTGGTGAATACAGTCAGGACAGCCAGCAGGTTTTGCTTCAGCTGAAAGTTGACCCGAGTCCCAAGCAGTTTGTGCTGGCAGATCCCCTGCAGAACTCCCAAGGGTCTTGCTTCTGGTTAGCCTTGAAGGAGCTGTGCTCAGCCTGTTTGCGCCCAGCACTGGCATCTCCTGCTGGAATTCCCCTGCAGCCAGATGGCTCTGGGAGGATGATCCAAAGGGTCCATGTGCCCCAGACCCAAGCAGCTTCCAGTGTGCAGGGAGCAGGTGTTGATCTCCRAATTGCCCGCTGCACACAAATCCTGCTGCCTTACCAGGCCTGGGGAGTGAAGCTGCATTCATGTAGCCTCTGAATGGGCTCGGGGGCACCCTTTGGTGGCACACTGCAGGAGAACTGCTGCTGGGATTCACACTGTGCCTAGCTCGAAGATGCCAGCACTACAGAAGTGATTTCACAAGCACTGGCAGTCAGAGATGGATGAGGGAGGTTGAAGGATCCATACCTGCCCCTATACCTGTATTTACAAATATACAAACAGTCTAAATCTGTAATTACCAATTAACATTCCTTAATGTGCACCTACAGTTTTTCAGCATCCTCAAGACTTGAGATAGCTCTCTCCTCCAATACACTTCCTCTAGAAAGTAATTTTATACCATTTCTGCACACATACTAATGGTAACAATCATAGCAATAAAAAATCTAAGTAAATGTTACTAATTGATCCTAATCACCAGCTGGCAAAGGAATATTTTACCCTGGGGAACTGATAGATTGATCTAGTCTGTTAGAAAATCAAATACTGAGTTTAATGTTCCAGCCAAAAAGCCCCAAAAAATTCTAAAGAAAAAAAAATTCTTTCAATCTTAGCCAATCCTGAAAACTCATTCACCGTCATAGGGAAATTTATGAGCTACAAGGAAAAATACCATATAGTATAGAAATACCAAAGCCTTACCTAGGTATTGACAAATAATTATCCTCCTCCCAACAAACACTTTGCAAACATAGACTTTGAGTGCAACTCTAAGCAGAATTAAAATCAAGGGACTCACTGTACTCAAAATTAGGCATGTTTATATGTGTTGTAGCAGCATAAGGACAGGGAGATTTTGGAGTCATCAGAAGACTGCAGAGAGCCCTTAGTATGTTCAGTGAGTTCAACCACAACACTGAGAAAGCATTCTGTCTTTAGGGTTTTATAAACATGGCCATCTGTTCTTCTGTCCATTTATTTCAGTCTGCCTGTTTGCCAGTCAATCATTTCTCTGTTTATTCATYCACTTCTATGTATGTCTGTCCTTTGTTTCTGGTTTATTCAGATCTTTTAGCCAATTTTGATGATCCATTACTGTGGGTACAGAGAAAATATGTTCTTTCTAGGTGAATCTTACTGGCTTAAGCTTTTCTTACTATTCCCAACTACCCCCATAATTAAAGAACACCTCAGTTAGGTATTTCATCCACGGTTATATAAAAGCCARTGGCCTTAAACTGATTCTCTCTGAGTTTCTGAGAGATTTGCTCAGGCAGCAATTCCCAGTAAGTCCCYGCACAAACCCCAAGAGGCTGACACGCAGAAAGGTGACGATCATCCTGCCCCTCTTTGCTGCAGGCAGAGAGACTCCCTTCTGCCAGCAGAGCTGACATCCTAACAGTCTGAGCTGTGTAAAGTTTGGATTTATCTCAGGGTAACTTGAGCAATGTATTTGTCTTTCTCATTGCTCAGCTTCCCRATAATGTGGTGACACCTTAAGTTACACCAGAGGTGTAAAGGGAACAATGCCAGGTCAAGCACCCACCTCTCATTATGCTTTTGTCTGTCCCTGAAATGCTGAAAGCAAGTCCACATAGCTTACATCACACGTTTGCTACACCTAATTGTGTTCCTTCTCATGAGCATTTATGCACTCTCCAAACCTCTCCTCCTTGCCACAGGCTTATTCAGTCCTGGAGCTTAGCAGCATGAAAAATAAAAGGATTAGACATTTATATGTCTAATTTATATGGGTAATGAGAACATCCACAGCCATATTAGACTGGATAAAAATGTAGATAGGACACAAAACTTCATGTTTTATGATATAAGCCAGCCACTAATTGCTTGGGGTTAGAAAGAAATTTTCATCACTGGGCAGCTTGTTCCATCATTATGGGATTTTTCTCACTCTCCTCTATTGCATCCCTGTGGTTCTGCATGGCTCTGTCCCTAAATGCAAGGGTAGAAATAAAATATTACAGCTGAGCAGGCAATTGCACTAACACTATGGAGAAGGGAAGATCATGAGAGTCCCCATCCAAAGCCAGCATCTTCCAAACAGCTTTCTTTTATGGTGTATCTCTCATTCTGAAAGTGGTTAAGACTGCTGCTGTATTATGTACACAATCATAGTCTTGCTATGATTATGACTTGCCATATATTGCTTAAATCCTGAATATTGCTTTCAGATACTCCTTCACACTCCACAAAAAAAAACRTTAAATGTGGGTTCACACCATTACAGCCTGTAGCAGAATATTCTTTGTTGCCTGAAAATATCTTTGTTGCCAGCAAAACAGGACAATGAACRTCTCTCGAGGCATGACATCCATATCACTCAGACCCTAATAAATTGCATTAATTGTGCAGTTTGTCTGCATGTTCACCTTTCTGACCAGCCGTATTATTTTTGATGCTGCATCCAAAGGACTCCAGAATACCAGTCTTTATAAAACAAGTCCATATAACATAATTGTATTTAGCCTGTAATTCCGCTCTTTTTTCCTTTTGTTTTCTGTGCTCTTTTTCCAAGATTCCCTTTGACTGGAGAAGGGATGTACATGGTGTCATTTCAGTCAGATTACCAAACCATCCATGCCTTTGTGGCAAATGGATGAATACATTGAACACCACTACTCGCCAGGGCTTTGATCACAGCCCCTGTTCCTGCAGGAATTAGCTTTCTCTGTTAATCTGGTCAGGCTATGGATCCATGCAGTGGCACTAAAAAACCATTCCTAGCAGTCATAACCTTTGCAAGCCAGGGTCTCACCTTCTCCAAGATCAGACAGTACATAATGCCTCAGTGCACTTTTTGCCACAGAGTGAATAACAAGGCAATAAGTATTCCCCCTTCCACTAGTCTGAGCCCCTTTAGAGATTTGACCTTTTTGTGTATTAATTCCTGCCCTTTAATCTTTCAGTTTGCAGAGCTATTGAACGTGGCAATGTGTCACAATATATAGTGGGGACAAAGAGCATAATCTGCTGTGCCATGATCTTGTGAGTCACTTTGCAGCAGCACAAGAGCGTTTGCCATTTCCACATTAGTCACAGTAGCAGGGATTGCGCTCTTCTGCCAAAGCTTCTTAGCCACCCAGAGCCTCTCTTGTAACCATGTGTGATGTACAGTAACAGCAGACACCATCTGCACTGGCTTCTGCCGTGTCTCACATCATCAGAATTCTGCTCTCTGCTAACAGGTCCTGCTCTGCCGAATTGCATTGTGAGGGACTAGGCAAAATTCTCACTCCAAAGATAAAGCCTCTTTGGTAAGAGAAAGGGGACATAGAGATGAGAAAAACGGGAGACCAAAGGATAGGAATTGAGAGAAAAGGGACTGGCTGTGAAAGAATCAGTGAAATGAGAGAACTGGACGAAGGAACAAAGCAAATCTCCCAGAAAATTGAAGACTGCTCCATAAGCTTCTGTCCAGTGCCCAGAAAGAAGTGGAAATACACCATATAGCATCTCACACCCCCTTACTGCTCCTGGGCCAAAGGATGTCCAACTTGACCAGAGCCAGGGATGGCCCAGCAGCTTTGTGGAGCCTTAGATGGGGAATGCTTTGATGAGTGCTGAGTTCTTCAGCTTCCTCACAAGGGGAAGCAGAGGGGCAGGCACTGATCTCTTCTCTGGTGACCAGTAACAGAACCTGAGGGAATGGTCTGAATTTGTGTCAGAGGAGATTAAATTTGGATATCAGCAAAAGGTTCTTCACRCAGAGGATGGTTGGGCACTGGCACAGGCTCCCTAAGGATATATAGTTCTAGCACCAAGCCTGACAAGGTCAAGAAGCATTTGGACAATGCTCTCAGTRAGCTGAAGTATTGCCTTTTTTTTTTTGGGCTATTCAAATCTGAACTTATTCAAATATCTCATGCATCTCTAGCAGCTTTCTTAAAGCATCAACACAGATTTAAGCAGTGGTTAAAGGGTGGTTAAACTGGACTAACGCATCATGGAATGCAGGCCCATGGTTTGACTCTTGGGGATCCCCTGTGCAGGATTTTGATGATCCTTATGGGTSCCTTCCTAATCAGGATATTCTATGATTCTCATTAAGTGCATTTGGTCTGGATTTAGTTGCTGAGTGAAAAAAAGCTAAGTCCCCTCAGCTCTTTGTAATCCATTAAAAGTGTGTCACCTCATTTATTATTTTCAGGCACACAGTGGTTCTGTTTCTAACTGCTCACCACTGCCAGATCTATCTTTCCACTCTGCRGACCCAGCACAAGTTTCTCCACCACCACCACTCCCCTTTAGCACGCAGTACCTCTGGGCTAGCAAGACAGCAATCTCCACTTCATGCCCTGCTCAGGCTCCAGCCCTCTCTGGTGAGGGCCAGCTGTCAGTACAAACAGGCAGCCAAACTTTTGTGCCCACATTTTTCCAAGTCACCACTGAGACAGGCAGTAAAGGTGTGCCTCAYGGGGGAATTCCTGCTCTGTAGCAACTCACGACTTTGTAACTGAACCAAGACCACCAATTCATTTTCCTTGGTTCAACAAAGGGGTATCAGGAACCAATTTCACCTACTGCCAGCAGGGACAGCATTCAGRCTCCATCTGCATTTATTATCATTACCCAAGTTAATTTTGCAGCCTGTCATTGGACAGTGCTGCTGATAGACAGGCTGCTGCTCCAGACCAGTGAGTCCAGTGCCAGTCYTGACCACACCAGGCACCATCCAGAGGCTCTGGGCAAGAGCAGGGCTTCACCAGTGCAGGGAGAGGAAAGGACCGGCTTCCCACACCCCAGTGTCTRCCCTGATATTTGAGGCCTGAAAGGTGTTAGACAAGAAGAGTTTAGAGAGGAGGTGAATCAGGAGAAGATAAAAAGGGTGACYTCCCTGCACCTTTAGGAAGTCCAGGATGAAAACCAAACCCCACAGCATTTTGTCCAGACATCCACTGTGGCCTAGAAAGGTGYCTGGCTCAGCTACCCTGAGGCAAAGTTCCTCACTATAGGAAATCTCTGGCTCTGTATTGTTTGTCCACCCTAAATCTCCAGGTGAGAGCCTTCCTGTTCATATTTTGTATCAGCAGTTCCAAAACTGCAACAGTGAGCACCTGAGACATCATTATGACTAGGAAGCATTTATTTGACCCATTTGTAACAATCTGCCATGTGCCATAAACCACGCTTTACTGGTAAAATAAACAAGTGAAGGAATGCACTCATTAAAAATATAATAACAAGTTGCCATCTTCAATTGTAGTCTGAACCACTTTAATGATGCCATGTACTTCCAATGACCGTGCTGCAGCTGTAATGAATGAGGTTGTTTAAGGCAGTTGTGTGAGCCTTTCCAGAGCAGAAGTGTTTTCTCCTCTGATCTGGAGGAAGGTGCAAACACAAATCAGACTCCGTGCTGATGTCTTCAGTAGCATCTGTGTGAGTTAAGACCTTGGGATTTATTTTTAAAACTGACTTAAACTAAGCCTCAATATATGGACTTTAGAGTGCCTTGAGRGCTTTTAAAACCTGACCCTGACTTATGTGATTATGGCCTTTGGCAAAGAGAGGGAAGTCTGGTCCTGACTTTGCTGTTGAGTGTTTGTCACCTTGACTAGCCATGTCCACCTGTCTGCCTTCTTGAGGAGTCATCTGTGTCTTTCTTGCTTTGTTATCTGGAAGCTCTTCATTGCCAGACATGTCTCCTATCATGTTTTCACTCAGCATCTGTCTCAGAAGGAATCTGGTCAGGGCTGGGGCTTGGAGGTGGGACTATTAAGAAAATAATAAAGATAATCCYGGTTTCCATGWTTGAACTMTATGAATTTAATAGAMGGTCCGTGTGTTGTCCCAAACAAGCACRTACARTAGCTGGGGATGCCACCAAAAAGAMTTTTCCTACTAACAGGGTGAAGCAGAGGGTACAAAACTCCTGGATTTTTGTGCTCTTTTGATGTGTAGAGGAAGAGACAGAGGGAYAGCATGTCTTTAACTGAGTGGTGTCCACCCCTAAATGGCAAAACGAGACTATAAAACACAGGATCAACCTCTGTTTTCTGCCAGATCAGCACATTCTTTCTGTTATTGCAGTTATTGTTGTGTCTGAATACCTAATTAATTACAACAGTAAGCGCTGGCTTCTTTAATCACAGCATCAGCTGTCCTAATCAATCTTAATAATATGGAATCTGTACTATGGCACCCATGAATTTTAATCTACATAAATTTCTTAAGACCTCTCGCAAGCTTGTTGTACGAAATGATATAATTATGGATATAGATTAGGGCTGTAGAGAGTGATTTAAATTGGATTTAAGGAGAAGGTGAATAGAGCCCTCCCACTCAGTTATTTATTTATTTTAATCCTGGCCTTCACATAGATTTTTTTTCCCTATCATTGTGTTATTACCCCCCCACACTGACTGAGCAGCACTGCCTCTCTTTGATTGCCCTCCTCCCCCATCCACCTTCCCAAAGGGGATCGTGGCCAAGCTGCAGCTCCTGAGAGAGGTGTAGAACACCTCCAGGACAGTGAGAGGAGTGAATAGGTGGGGCAGAGCACAAAGCTGAGGACCCAGCTCACAACATGCTGTTCCAGACCTATATAAGGAGCATCTGTGCAAAGTAGAGTGAAATAGATGGAACTGAGCATGTCAGTCATGGAATGCACAGATATTCAGAAGCAAGGAGTGGAGAGAGTATCACATAGGAGTAAGATCACTCCTTCAACCTAAGTGAAATCACAAAGCATCTTAGGAGCCAAAAATGCACCAGGCTCTGCTTTTGTCTTTCAGAAGCACTGGACTCCTCTGGTTTCACAGAGCAGACTACTTTGGCTTTCTCTTACCTGAGCTGGGACAAGGAGGCTGTCCCATCATCCACTGAGGGCATTTGAAGGCCTCTTTTGATGGCTCAGGCTGTAACTATCATCCTTATTCCTCACCAGCCCACTCGCTTCTATGCAGATCCTCCTGATTTACACCMCTGAATACCACAGAAGACTCCAGCCCTCTGTCCCCTACAACCAATTTCACTTGGGGCACCCATACAGCAGCTTGTCTTGGACAGACACTGGAGTCAGGCTACTGACACCYCAGGGAGGATTCTTTATAGAATATCACTTCAACCAATTTTATTTATTTTTAACAACGTGCTTCATTCTGCCAACTCCATCCATTCATTCTCTGACAAAAGCTAAATGTCAGGCCCAACACTAACTGAAAGCCCCTTTAAAAAGTTGGATTTCAATCTAGAGATATATCAGGAGTAAGAAAGTTTCCTGGTGTTAATTTTAAAGCACTTGTATTTCATGCTGACTTGGGAAATCATCCTCAGTTTTTGGCATCAGGCAGAGGATTTGGAAAGTGACATTAACGGATCTACTTTCTTTGAAGGACTTGGGAGTTATTTCTTGACTTCTGCCTAATGAATAAGTGCTGCCTTCGTTAAATTTATATTTATGGCCACATAGTAGGTCATTGGCTTGTTTTATGTCTCCAGGTTTATGGAAGGTTATCTGCCATGGTCACCTTGTGGCATGTTGGCCAGGACTGTCTCACAAAGAGACAATTGTATCTGAGCAGGATTTTTCCCGTGGAGATATGGAAATGATCAAATTAATATAGAGGAGATGTCCAGGGATGAGGCTCTTGCCCTGAGCTGCCAAATGAAGTTACTATTAGCATCTGTTTTCATGGTACGCCTTTACTTTGCCCTGGCAAGGCCAGATCCTCAGCTCCTGGAAAGCAGCAAGGCCACAGGGACAGCAGTGGGGCTGATGTGATTGATAGTTCTCCTCTGGCCTCTCAGGAGCCTCTCTGCTTTTTTTTTTTCCCTCCACCAGCTGATCCTCAGCATTTACATTACAACACCTTTAATCTCAGAAATGTCTGTGTGTTGGACATGACACCTCCATGGGTCTGGCCACAAGGAAATCTGTTTCAGATGTTCTCCCTAGGCACATTTGCACAGAGTCAGCACATCCAAGGTCTGTGGATGATGATACAGCTTAGAGACACACTGGTGTTGATACTGGTGCTGGTCCAAAAGCTGCTGTGAGGTGCTCTGTGATWTCCATGTCTCTCATCTGTATCTCTTACCAATCCTTATGCACCTACTTACGTTGTGTGCCACTGCAGGCTTGCATCCTGGCACAGACAGCACACAGAGCAGCTGAGGTGTTTTCCCAGCCCTGTATGTTTGTGTTCAACCAATATTTTCAGTATCAAAGAAGGCTGGTAAGCTGGATGGCGAGAAAGGGTGACTGAGGCAGGTTAAGTCTCCCATTAATGATCTATGTGAAGGCCACCCCGTGAAGTTGTGTGTACCTTATGGAGGAGCAAAGCAACCCTACCTGATGATCTCCTTGTACTGAGATATAGAAAATACTCATAACTCCCAATCACTTTGAATTTTAGCAAGTGCTGGGCTACAGCCRTACCTAACCCCTGTGGCAGGTCAACTCTGATTTGTGAACTCCTCATATAACTGAGCCCTTGATGAACTCCTCATAGGTCATTAWTATGTAAGAGGGCTGTCACTTCACAGAACACAGCGTGGCCACAACTTCCTCAAATGTCTAATCTGTGTTTTGAGATGCCTGGATTGACACCAGCTGTTGGCTTTATCCATGCTGGGAGCACAGGCAGTTATGCCCTTTGCTAGGTCTGACCCCTGTGGCAGGGTGAGCAGCAGCATGAAGATGTGCTCATGGCTGCCCAGGATGCCCTGGCTTCCTGCAAGGGTGTCCAGCCAGCCCTGGAGTTTGTGTCCCTGCCTTTCCATAGGCCAGCACAGACAAGTCCACTATGCTGAAGTCACACTTTCATTTGCTGAGTAAGCACAGTCTGCAAGCTAAGGAAGGAGAGTCTTTCAGTGAGAGAAGAGGTGTCAAGTTAAATTCCTGCTGGTTGTGACTCACCACAACTTTGGCTTTTCCCAGATGGCCAAGGCAGGGTATGAGACTACAGCAAAACAGAGCCATAAGCCAGGAGCTGCTGTCCCCCCCAGAGGTGCTTTCAACTCTCCTTTCAAGAGCATCCAGGGATGGTCGGGTCAGTCAGGGCCCCGTGTGTTAGAACAGACACTTAGATATTCTTTTCCCATGAGGAAGGGATTCCCAGGTTGGAGCAGAGCTAACTCTAACCTTCCCACTGGCTTGCATGTGCTGTGAGCCAAGAGGAAACCCCATGCATGACCTGGGTCACAAGGCAGCCTCATGAGAAACACTCAGTTGGATATTACCCTTGGTGGCAAGTCATAAATACTTGGGAAAATAATGAACTCTGAAAGCTTTAGTGTGGAAGGCAGAAAGGCTGCATTTCATGGCCTGTTATCCCAAACACTTTCAATAAATTATTTACCCAGCTCTAATATTTAACCTTAAAGGTGGAGGATTCTCATCATATATTTCCTAAGCAGTGTACCCTAGTTCTGATGGTCAGAGTGTGGTTCCAAAGGCAGGTGAGATATCCACAGGTGGGATAAGCAGAGCAGCTCTGCAGTGAGCCAGGTGGTCGTGTCCAGGAAATAGACTCAGCTGGAGCTGGGAGGTCAGGAAGCTCCCACACGTGCCCAGATAAGGCAAGGAATAAAGGAAAGGACCACAGGACAGGTGCTGCTTAGTGAGTTCTCTCAGTGTGTCAGTGAAGTGCCAGCCATTGCTAATTACCAGCAGGTCAGGGGGCAGAACAATCGTGTCCAAATCAGCCTCACCTGGGGAGGAAGGAAATACTGTAAATGCATTTCCTGAGGAGCAGAGACAATTTCTTCTTCTGTGCAATGAAAGAAGCGCAGTTGCCTTTGGGGCAGAGAKGGCAGATCCTCTCCTTCACTGCACCGTAGTTTAAAAAGATTTGCTTCCCTGACCAAAGGTTCCCTCACCTTTCTCAGGAGATATCTTCTACCTGACAGGACTTGAAGGGTCTAAGTTATTATGACCCATTCTCCTAAAGGGGTGAGGGAACTGATGGATTACTCAACWTTTCATAACTGTTCAGTTTTCTTGTGGAGCAATATGATCAATATTCTGGTTTTTTGAGGAAAACAGTTTTAAGCAGAGGTTAAAAAGAGTAGACTTTATTTGGTTTCTTCTTCAAGAAGAAAGTAGTAAGTAAAAAAAAAAAAAACCAAAAAATGTATTTTCCAAACATTACCTCCATTATTTTCCTGGAACAACTGGTCTTTAAAAATGTAGTGTAGAATCTCAGTCTGCCTGCCACTGACCTCCCACAGATTTTAATGTATTCTCCTCACACTGTTTTGTAAAACATGAAAATCCTTACARTAAGACAGTGCTTTCCCATTTCACACACACATATATTGAGGGACTTGCCAAAAGTCAGCTAGGAAGCCATTCCAAGCTAAGACTGCAATCCCACTTATTTCTTCCTATGACTACCSCAGCCTCAAAGTCCACATGATCCAGTCATATCCATAATGAACAGGAGCTTCCAAGCCTTAGCCAGCTAATTGGGTTTGCCACCTCAAATTTAGTCGTTTCACCATTCCTCCTTGTATTTTGGGAGAAAAGTGTAAGACCTTTGCAAGTTTCCATCATGAGCAATGGTGATCTTTAAAGTTAAGTTTCAAGCTGGTATTTCTATTTGTAAGAAAACACTTTATCCGTGTTCCTTGGGTATGTAATACTCACGTATGACAACCTCCCCCACACTTTGCCATACAGTCAGTGTCTTTCCTTGGATAGGTGTATGGCACCAGATTTCCTTCCAAGAGGCCCCCACCTTTGCATCCTCCAAGCCTTGCCTCCAGCCACACCTCTGTGCGGGTAAGAAGGAAAAAAGGTGGGATGGATGTGGGAAAGTGGCAGTTCCCTAAGGGATCATCCTACGAGGAATAGGTTGGAGGGACTGCATAAATGTAGAACTGTGCAGTCCCAATAAATACAAATTAAACTCATTAGAAGAAGTGAAATATTAGGGCCAAGGTGACATTTGGACTGGAGGTTTAGCCAAGCTTTGCTTTAAATTTTTTATTGATGCAGATAAAGAAAGAGCTTATCCAACACATTTCTCTTTTTTCTCCCTATCAACCAAAGGAGAAAAAGAAAAAAAAATTCTTAACTAGCTTTGGTTGTATTTGAGCAAGACTTCAAAGTTTCACAAAAATAAACAGTTTTAGTGGGGAGGAATGCACACTTGTAAAGAGAGAAAATACACTTTGAAGCCAGCAAGAGACTGCATGCCTTATGCAGAGATTCACAGCATCCTCCCTGGAGCAGACAAGTGGTGTCCCCCTCCCCTCCATGCAGCTTCTTCGCTCTCACTGGGGGCTGCCTGGCAGCAACACAGTCCTTCGAAGGGATGTGGGGATGACAGGAGCCATTGCTTTGTTCTCTTCTCCTTCCTCCTGCTATGCCCCTGTTGTTTTCTGCTCTGATTGAAAGTTTCATGTGACTGTAGCTGTCACTGAGATCTGAGTTTGCACAGCACCTAGCACAGCGTTAGTACTGGCTTAAGATGAGGGTTCTTTGGGGTTGACTAGTGCCAAAAATCTGCATGATCAGTGCAGATCCATAATTTAAGCTTGGGAAATGAGGAGAGAGGTTTATTCGTCCTCTGCTCCAATGTCTCACAGGGTGATGGCTGGGGGACAGAACCCCCTTAGCCATCCCGGGGGGTTCTCTGCATTCCTGTCCATAGTGCAAGTGAGCTGCTCCTCTTCAACCCTCAGCCCCTGGGTCTGTCTGTTTCATAACACGTATTGATGATAAAAGATAAGGGGAGAGTGCCTATCATGTTTTAACCCCTTAATTCCTTGTCTCTCTTGTGTCTCCACAGCACAGAGCCCCACTGCAGCAGACCCCTTGCAGCAAGCCTACGCTGGAGTGCAGCAGTACGCAGGTCGTTAGTATTAACACTTTCTCCCAATAAACCTTTCTCTTCTCTAAAGCCATTACCCTCTGAACACACCTCAGGGGGCTGAGGGAAGGGAGGTTTTTACTGATTCAAGGACARTCTGGGGGCCACAGACTCCCTGATTCAATTTGCACAAACATCAAGACATCCAGGGTGTCAAAGGAGGCAACCTCCAACTTTTCCCGTGGAAAGGCTCCCACTGACCTGCACCCCAGTGGAGCTTCATCGGTAGAACTGAGTCTGGTCTGCCTTAGCACAGTGCACAAGGGCAAAACCTGGCCACTGCTTTGGAGCCCACTTTCTAAACCAGGTCTCCTGAGTGCTGCAGGAAGGAAGGAAGATGGGCAGCCAGACCCTGCAGAGCCACTGCCGCTGGCGCCTGGCAGGAATGCCTGCACACACCCGTTTTTTTCAGGGTGTGTCCACTGACCATGCCCCACTTAGTCAGTCTGAGCCTTGCYTAGGAGCGACCCAGACATCCTCCCTGCTTCCCAGCAGATTCCAGCACAGCTCCCTGTRGCTCAGCCTCCTCTCGAGCTGCCCTGTGTGCTGAGCAGCTCCTTTGCAGCTGATGGACTGACACCAGCCAAAGTGACCTGGTGCAGACCACGACCCTGCCGTGTTCAGCCTCCCCTCACGAGGTGTCCATGGCCAGCGTTGCGAGGAAGCTGCCACCCCAAAGTCATTATTTCCTGTGGTAACTGGAGCAATCATGGGTTCCTGCTGAGGAATGGCTATTATCTCGTGTCAGCGCTGTATCTGGAAACTTAATTTAATTCTCCATGTAGGGCTTCATTTGCCGGTGTTTTAGTTATTGTCATTTATTGCTTGTGAGGTTTGATAGATGGGAAGCAACTCAACCCTTTGAGCTGTTAATTAACCCCTCTGCACACACATGGCCCCTATCCTCTTCTCTCTGGTCTTGCAGGCGACCCATACTCTGTATTTTTAGCAGCAAGGCACATCATCCACCATCTGTGGTAGTGAATGGCTCCCCTTGTTTGCTTGGTGGGGGAGCTGAGATGGGGAAAATTGTTTAATTGCTGCTCACTGTTTCCACTGTGTTTGTGTGAGAGAGAGGAAGTCTCTACGGGCATGAAAGAAAATGTATATCTGAGAATGTGTGTGCAACTGTGCCTATACAGCCTGTGGGCACATGAAGGGGAAAACACGCGTGTGATCTGGTTTTGTGAGCCTGGGAGTTAATCAGGGTGCCAGAGGTGAGGTGGGGAAAGGTGTGCACGTGCTCTGTACACAGCTGTCAGTGTGGGCAGCTCTGCTCTGAGCTCATGAGTGAACGTGTTCCTGTCAGCACATGGAATGGTTGGACATCTCTGCTGGGAGTGGTCTCAGCAGAGCCCCCCATTTACACTGCATGGCTGCCCTGGGTGCCACTGMCGATGGAGCTGGAGGGAGGCAGGGAGGGAAGGAGCTTCAGGCCCTGTGGCACCTCCTGGAACACAACCATGGCTTTTATACTACACCTCAGGCTGCACGARATGGCCCTTCACAGAGCCAAAACACAGGGGCAGAGCCCACGTCTGGTTTGGTGTGTGTGGTGGTTTGGAGTGAAAGCTCCTTGCTTCCCAGCACTGAAATCTATCCTTTCTTTTTTTTCCYTTTCTCTCCCCTTTAGCTGCTTATCCTGCTGCTTATGGCCAGATTAGCCAAGCGTTCCCACAGCCACCTCCCATGATCCCACAGCAACAGAGAGAAGGTGAGTAAAAGTGATGTCCTCCTCTGTGACCCCAGTGAGCCATCCCCAGTTCATTGGTTCCCCTCCTCATGCACCTAGAGCATCCATTAAATACCCAATTGCTTTGAATGCCTGGTCGACGGAGTTTTCCTCCATTTCCATATGTGGCACGGTGTCACTGTCACCAACAGTACTGTGGTGGGCTGCCCATGTGGGGAACTGCTGGYGAGATCTCTTCAGTCCCCTGGGAGGAAAACATGCTGGTGTGCATGGGACATGGAAAGACCAGCTAGCAACATAGCCATGAACATCCAGTGAGGGCCTCTGTTCGAGACAAGCAACAAGAATGCAGATAAAAATGCAATTGTATTGGAATAAAGAGCTTTACAGGACACAAAGCACAAGGGGCACTTCATTAAAAGGCAGTAACATCATTTCAGACATCTGCTTTTTGGAGAACAAGGACTTGCTATTTAGAGTAGCTGATCTAGTCCTTTCAGCCTTTCAGCCTCCACTGATAATCTGGAAAGATCAGTCAGACCTTGCAGAGCACAATCCCTATATCAGGATGAGAAAAAACTTGTAGTTAAAGTTCCTATTTCTTTGCAATGACTGTGAGAGTTGCCTGGGTAATCTACTCCACAGGACTGGATGGCTTCACGGAAGACAYGAAGAGTGAGGAGAGGTGAATCTACCATTTTTGCATGTAAATGCCTTGGGAGAAAACTGTGCCATGTAACATTTCCTTTACAGTCAGTGGGGAGCAGTGGAATCCTCAGAGGCAACCCACTTGGGTGGTTCCATTCCAGCTGTCCTCCAAGGAGAGCTGCTCCCTTTTGTCAAGAAGGAGGGGTATGCTTGCCTGAGTGAGACACAAAAGTCAGGTGCTCCAGATTAGCAACTTTCATTTTAAATAGTTACATTTTAAATTTTATCCTCTGTTAGATCACTAATTCAGACATATTCTATATTATATGTGTTATTATATGTATGTAATTACATTTAATATTTTACTACAGTGTAAGAGTCAAAATGAAATGAATGTAGATTACTCCATCAGACTAAAACATTCTGATGATCTAAAACTACTTTGGGGGAGAAATCTCATTTTGTAAGAAAATTAGAAATGTCGTCATTTCCATCTAATTTGGAATTAATTTTTTTCCTATGTCAGAATTTCCTGGGGAACACAACTTCCAGCTCCTGATTAGCTCTAGTACATGTCCCTGCTGTGAGAACAGATGCACAGACCTATCGTATCATTACAGAGATGTTTCCCCCATGCTGAAGGACTTTGCTTTTTATTACTTACTGGGGCTAGATTAAGCACAGGACAAAATGGCGAGCAGATCCTTGCTCAGCACAGCGCTGTGCCAGGAGCCACCAGGAGCAGGGAGAAGCTGTGGTGCATGCCTTGAAGAGCCTGTAGACCCCTGTGTTCACAAGGCATGATGTGTCTCTGTGGGTTAGGAGTGAGTGTCACCCAGTGGACAAGCTGTCTCATAACTCTGCTCCTTCCTATAGGCAGCTGGCGTTGAGAATGAGGATGGTTGGGGGACAGCCACATGAGATGAACCACCAGCCCAGTGCAGGTGGCCATTCCCAGTGTTCCTCATTTTCCTGCAGCGCTGAGAGGCTGTGTCTTTCTCTGTGTCTTGCTAGAGGAATATTCTGTAAAGCACAGCGCTCCCCTTTAGCAGAGGATCGAGACCTTTAAGCATCTCTAACATTTAGCAGGAAAACACAGCAAGAGGGAACTCAACAATAATGCTCAGTGCTGAGAGGAGTATTTTAGGTTTGCAAAGGTGTGCACAAACATTGATTCGTTAGTGAACCAGCCCTACCACCACAATAACACCAGTGATCACATTGTTAATGACAATCTCAGCTCTCCACTCCTGGATCCCAGCTGGATAACAAGCCTGGGGACGTTTTGCTGCTGCAAGATTCCTGTAGAGATGAGTCATTACTGCCACATGAGCACTGAGGCTGCTGGCAGCTGACAGGGTGCATCAGGTGGAACTGATCCAAAACTATCAAAGCTTAAGATAAAATCTTAATTCAGGCCATGTCAACCACACAAAACTTGGAGGTAATTTTAAGTCTGTATTACTCATCTTGATGCAGTTTCTGAAACTAGGAGGTGCAACTCCTCGGTGCAAGTTTGCAACTCTTATCTGTGTTGTGTTCAAACATTCTGGGCAAGCAGAAGAGGCAATGAAATTCCATCCTCTGGATGTTTCCTGTAGAGTTGAGGCATGCAGCTAACCAAAGTGCTGCAGCCTGACTTCATACAACCTCGTGGGTTAGCCCAGTTTAATTACTGTTGGAAAACAAGCCTCATCCCAGCCTTTCCTCATTACATTGTGCTGAGATGCAATGATRGGTGGCTGATGTCAGAACAGGTATATGGAGTTCACTTATGTTGRAAGTGGGTCTGCAGCTGTCCCTGTGCTAAAAAGCTGACAATGAGCTCAAGCATGAGGAGCAWGGGCAGAGCAATGGCTCAGCTCAGGTCCAGCCAAGCCAAACCCACCATGTGGTTCTGTGCCCTCAGTCACTTGTTTTTCCATTATCCAGCACAGTTTGCCTGTAATCTACAGAACATCCATAAACTGTACAGTCCTTAAAACTTTTCTTGCTTTTTTGTCCAAATCAAGGCTAACTGTTCTTGTGTATAAATCAACAGAAATGTATATATGTCATAAAATGTACACATGTTGTAAAACCAAGAGCCATGGCAGACATCAGTGTTGAAATGAAACTTCATTTTTCCTGATGATGTTTCATGGGGGTTAGATTTCAAGCTACACTACAGCCCTTTTGAAAACAAAAGTAAAGCCTGTCATAAATAATTTTATTATTGTATTCAGCCCTGAATTGCCAAKTATAGTGATCTCCAATAATCCATTAACTCTGTCCAAAACGAGAACTTTTTCTCCAAAAAGAGAGTTGTAGTCTTTATTAGGATTTTTCCATACCAGTTGTGGTTTTTCTGTTGTTCCAGTATCCTGAGCAAGCCCCTCAGAAGTCATTGCATTTGTGCACTGAGAACTGACTAAGATCTTTAAAGCATTCTGAGACRAACAACTGGGATCATGAAGTTGTTTGTGTAGGAAGGGACATTTAAGTTCCAGCCTCCTACCATGGGCAGGGACACCTTCCACTAGATCAGGCTTCTCAGAGCTCCATCTTCCCTGGCCTTGAACACTWTCAGGAATGGGGCATCCACAACTTCTCTGRGCAACCTGTTCCAGAACCTCACCCCCTTCATAGTAAAGAATTTCTTCTTTCTGATCTTGTCTTTGATTTCTTAAAAGTATACTTAAGTGTACAGCAAGACAGCCATACACACGTACATGCAGCAATACAGCCACAAACACACAGCCTTCTATGGAGTGCCCAAATTAACTTGAAACAGGAAAAAACACATCCAAAAAAAGCTAGGAGGGCTGAAGAAGACAGATCTTGTTTTGTGAGTTCTTTACCAAGGTCTCTGGCTGTGACAGGTAACTTACAGACTTAACAAAAAATTACAGACAGGTAACTTACAGATTTAACAAAAAATTGCTTGTTAAATTCTAAAGGCAGTAATTTCATATGTAAGGGTGACAAAACAAATCAAAATACCCAATTTTGGTTTGTTCTTTCTGTTTTTCCTCAGAAGCAAGTGAAGTTTTCAGCATTGGAAGTTAGGAAAAACCCCTCTGTAGCTGTAAACAAAATGAGCTCAGCCCTGAATGTCTGGGTCAGTAGGGGAAGCCACAGCACAGGTTCCCYAGGCACATTTTAGAGCCAAGCTGGTCTTTGAGAATGGCCCTTGCTTTTTCACACCCTCCCTGGTCTCTTCCTTTCAGTCTCTGAGGCATGTGAGGAAAAGTTGATTTCAAGGTGAACCAAGGGTTGTTCTCTCCTTGAGCCCAGGCTAAAGGTGGTGTAGTTAAAGTTGTGTGCCTCCTGGTCTGCCTTATGCCTTGGTAGGTGTTTCTCAGCACACACAGGCAGAATCCCTACACATGCACAGCACATCCAAGACCGCAGGAAATGCAGCTGGTATTTTTGAAAGAATTGGCCAGTTTTAGAGTGAAAACTGCTGGCTCTGGTGATGTCAGTGGGAAKTTTGCCACCGACTGCAGCAAAGCCAAGATTTTACCCATTTTATTATAATGTGGATCTCAAATCCCACAGCAGAAGTGCTCTGGGGCACGTTCAGATGAAGGAATGATTTTTTTTCCCTGTTATTCTGGACTGTGTTCTGCTCCTGGGCAGAATTTTCTCAATTTTAACAGACACCTAAGGGGGTTAGTGTTTGTTTAACACTTTCAGACTGTTTCATATCTAGCTTATTATGCCAATAACTCTGCATTGTGCAGAAATGGATGGCAGCAAGGATTGGAAAAATGATAGTTGCCCAGYGAGAAGACTAAAGAAGAGGCAGAGGGGAGGTGGGGGAAGCTGAAAAAGCTTGGCATGAAATAGGGGAGCCTGATAATGGGCCACTGAGGTTCAAAAGTAATTTGGCTAAGCAGATGACCGGGTGCCTAATTAGTTAATTATCCCACTATACCACTATCCCCCCCATTTGGAAGAAACCCTGTTACCATCCCCATGACCTTTAGGAAATGCACAAGATGCAAAGGATCAGCTGTTCCTTCATGACAGTCCTTTTAGCAAATTAGTGGGGAAAATTGTGCTTAGCAAATATTCATTAGGGCTTCATTTTCCATTAATCCAAAAGGAAATGTGGAGAGCCTGTGACTTCAATCATGCTGAGGCCCAGGAATTTTAATGAGCTTTAAATGGGCATCTGCCAGAATCCTGACTTCGCCGTACTTCTCTTGCCAGCCGGGGGGATGAGTAATGGGTAATAAAAGGTGGGAGCATCTAGACGAACTCCTCTCCCTATCAGGAAAGGCAAAGTTGTAATTTGCTGTGTTATGACACTGTAATTATGCCCTGATGAAGAAAACGAGAGTATTAAAAAACCCTTTCCTTCCCCACACTGTGCCCCAGACGTAAAAAGGGGAAAGTTGACTGAGTCAGGTCACAGGGTTGCAGACACATGGGCGAGAGCAAAGGGGGAAACCCTCCTTCTCTCTGACCTCCAACCCTTTTGGYAAAGGGCACACAATGTATCCCCTTGATCTCAATCCGTCTGTGTCAAGCAGAGCTGGAGTTACCTGTCGAGGTCAGTGCAGAGCTGGGCAGCAGCTGGAAGTACCTTTAGAAATAAAATGATGAAAAAAACAATCCCTGTCTCATCAAASTATACAGTTTTCTGCTATTGAACACTGCAAAGGTTTTAAATGTTTAATTTTCTTTAACAAAACCACTTGGACACACCTTTTTGACTGTTGCTCAAGGACAGCATGCATAAAAATAAAAGTCAGGTTGAAAATATTTGTTACAGGCTATTTGACAAGARGCAAGTTTGCCTTCTTCTGCCCCAAAATACCATTTCAACAGAATATTTTTTGAGAGTCTCTACTTTAATTTCATATTCCAGCTAAAGACACCTCTCTGRATGTTTTCCAGAACGCCCTCTGAAATTGGTAAGAGTATATGTTACAGGATTGAGRCAAAAAAGCCAATCCATCTTGTCTAGTAATTTGGATTTAAATCCACCTAAAATCTCTCCTGCAGAATGCTCTAGAATGGAGGACATGGCCTAACTATCCAGATCTATGGGAGTCTTCAGGCTGATTTGAGCTGGGGGGATGAATGTAAAATTTTGCAGAACAAGATGAGCCTGTGGGTTTGTGCATATCTTTCTGCTCATTATCATCGTTTGTGTGATGTTATTGTCATCACACACATTCAAGAAGGATAATGAAACTTCTGCATGCAGACAGTGGGAAGAGGCAAGGGATAGTGCGGGTCATCCAAAACTCTGCAGATTAAATAAGGTTATGAGGAACAAATAAAATCTATGAACCATACTCTTTCATTCTCTGTGTTCTTACTCCTCCGTTCTGTTCTTTCCATGGCCGCATGTGCTGGTGCATTCCTCTCTCTCTAGATTTTWTCCTGGTGTCCTGGGAAAGCTATTGAAGTTACCATAGCCTCTAGGTGACTTTTTGATTTCCTGGTCTTCTCCTTTGTCCATTCCTCTRAGAGTCTACAGGCTGCTTCCTAGCATGACCACTCACCAGTCAGAGAGAGAAGATGTTGAAGTAATTCTCCACCGTGTGCTTTCTCGTATCCTATTTCTCTTCATTCATGGGTCTTCTTTTTCTCTTGATAGGACCAGAGGGCTGTAACCTGTTTATCTACCATCTGCCCCAGGAGTTTGGGGATGCTGAGCTGATGCAGATGTTCCTGCCTTTCGGTAATGTCATCTCCTCGAAAGTGTTTGTGGATCGGGCGACAAACCAAAGTAAATGCTTTGGTGGGTAAAGATAACAAAACAATTAGATTCATCCAGGAAAGGGCTTTCTCTGAATACTTTACCTTTCAAACTGCTTTCTTTCTGCTTAAGCTTTATGATTTCTCTCAATTTACTCCTGTCAATACTTTCCCCCTTCCTTCCTTCTCTCCTGATTGTCTCATGCTCAGAATTGTGTGTGCTGCTTAGAGGTCAAGGTTTGGCACCTCACCAGCAGCAAGACGCTGCAGACACTGGTGGGGTCAGAAAATACCCCACTTGTATGGGGTTGAAAGGGAGGTGGGGAGGGTGCAGAAAAGACTAAAGCAACTGGAGCAAAATGGAGGGGGCTGGCCACAGGTGAAATTATGAGATTAGCAGAGGGATCATGTTGCAGAAGGGGAATTTCTGTACCTAAGGYGAAGGACAAACAGGCCCTGGGGTTGAAGGGAAGACAGAGCTGTAGGGTCAGCTTTCCTGGAGCTGTGATGCATTAGACTGCAAAGGGGTAAGGGCTGAGCAKCCACTGAGAGCCTGCTCTTCTGGGGAGTGATGGCTGCTTGGTAGATCACATTCAGACATGTTCTGACCTACTGGACCTAAGGCAGCCCCCCAGCAGACAGAGATGGGCCAAGATAACCCTGTGCCTCAGCTGACAGCCTGTGCTAAGAGGCTGGGTTTGAGAGCTGCACCTGGCTCCCACAGCTCTGGCCTCACCCCACCAGCTGGAGCAGAGAAGGAGCAGAGCCTGGAGCTGCCTGTGAGCCCCAGTCAGGGACACCCTGAGCTGCACCCACGGTGGGAGGGCTCAGCCAGCCAGCAGCCATGAAGTGATGTATGCATGGGCTCTCACTGGGATACCACCCTTTGCAAAGTTGGGGCTCTTAAGAGTCCCTTTTGGCAGTGTGGCAGCATGGGGACCCTGCCACATTTGATCCCATCACACTTGGTAGACAGGGGATCTCTCACAGCCATGTGCCCACCACTGGGATCTGTAATCTTTGATTCTCTGCCATCCTGCACCTCTTGCATACCCTCCCTGGGAAGTGCAACAGAACAAACTATTGCTTTTCTTTTCCTGTTACTTGCAGCTAATCTGGATTCTGTCTCTCAGGCAAACTTCCAGAGTTAAGACTCATTGGAGTTTTCATTTGATTTTAAAACCACTCTCAATCTCCACACTGTGCTTTCTTTCCATGCTGCCTTCCCCTTTCCCCTCCTGAACRGCTCACCTCCCAAATCTCTTCCCTCATCCCTTGCTACCCACAGTGCATGTCAGAGAGTACTTCAAGAGTTTTGTGCCCTTTCTCTATGCRCAGTTTCTCCTGCCCATCCACAGAGGGTCTGAACAGGCTATTTTCCCTTTTGTTTGAGGGATCCCTGACCCTTGATGAGAGGGACACAGCCCTCCCAGTCACCAGGAGTCTCTGGGTTGCTGCACTCTCCAGCACTAGAGGAATGAAGGACAAAGAGTCTGGTGTGCAGAGGGAGTTGGTGAATTCAAATTAGAACTCAAAACTATGAATTAGCCCCAATGAATCTGGAGCCCACCTGCTTTTTATATACGAATTATACATAGATATAGATATATATAAATCTCACAACAAGTTGAGCAGACCAGCACAGCTCTAGGTGACACTGAAACTGATGCTCCAAGGAGATCCACAGATTAGAACTGGACCTTTGGCAGTGAAATTGTCATCTATGTTTAGAGGAATTCTGGGCCTGGTTGAACAGTAAATGGAGATGCCTTCTGGACAGCTGTGAGCCTTATCCCCACTCAGTTCAAAGGCTGATGGCTACAAGACCACACGAGGACACAACACACACCCCATTTGTGGGCAGGGATTTGGGGCTGCTTCTGAGGGGCTGTGAGATCAAGGCTGAGAGTTGAGCAGGAGCTGAGGGGTCTTAGCAGAAACTTTTCTTGAGTTTTACTTGGAGAAACTAAACATCAGCTTGTTGGGTGAAGTGAACTCCAAAACTAACTGTGAGATATTGAAGGCTGAAATAGGGAGGTGTTCCTTTGGAAGTCTTGACTCAAGCACACAGACAAGCAAAAGAAGGGATTAAAGATTGCTGGTGAATCTTGATCACCTYATATCTGCTTCTGAGACACAAATACCCAGGTGCAGTCAGTTTGGGATCCCAGGTGTCAAATCTCTGGATTTCTCCTGGTTTTCCATAGAGCTGAGTGCCTGCTGTGACTGCTGGTCTCAGACAAACATGTTGACTATGCTTCCACATCCAGCATCCCCAGAAATAACAGAGGCACAGGTAGCTAACTATCACAGGTAGGTTATGTTGCTTTTCAAAACTTCCCACCTTGCTGACCTTCGGATTTAAAGCAATGTAAAAATGTAAAAGTTATAAGAGGAAATCAGTCTTTTCAATTGTTTTGCTAAGTCTACTGAAGCTGGCATTTTTTTTGAGGAAATAAATTTAAATAAAAAAATAAATTACTTTTTCCTAAAGGAAAATAAGAGATTTTATTAACTTTGAAAGTAAGAAAATTCCTTCTTTGCTGCTAAAACATTTCCCAAAACTCAACATGTAAGAACACAGCATTTGCATTCTATTTCACTTTTTTTTRGTGCGGCTAGAGCTCTCCAACTGCTAGCCTGGGGGGACAATTCTGCCTGGCCCCAGAAAGATATTCCACTATTATATGACCTTTTAAAATATATCTGCTAAGCAGATCCCAAATAAATTGCTGTAACAGAGTTTAGCCCCAGGTTGTCGAGAAATTGTCAAGAAGTCCTGCTTTAGACAAACTTTAAAAATTCTATGGAGAAAAATGTCACCATGTTTTTTTCCACAGGAACAGAATAATCTTTGTTTGATGCCTTTGTCTCACTGTTGAACAACCTGTAAACAGCTGGCACAAACTGAACAAGTCAGTAGAGCAGCATGTCAAAATAGAATTGTGGAGGTCCACGAGGATGATCAGGGGGTTGGGTCACCACTGCTATTAAGATGGGCTGAGAGAATTGGGGTTGTTCAGCCTGGAGAAGGCCCCAGGGAAACCTGACAGCACCTTCCAGTATTTAAAGTGGCTGCAAGAGAGCTGAGATGGACTAATTACAAAACTGTGTACAGATAGGACAAGGGGGAATGGCTTTAAAATGGAAGAGCAGATTCTTGACTGTGAGGATGATGAGGCCCTGGGACAGGCTGGCCAGAGAAGCTGTGGATGCCCCATCCTTGGAAGTGTCCAAGGCTGGGTTGGGTGAAGCTGGGACCAACCTGGCCCGGTAGAAGGTGTCCCTGAACAGGGCAAGGGTAGCTGGAAATTTATGAACTCAAAGGCGCCTTCCAACCCAAATCATTCCATGATTTTTTTTCCCTTATTATTTGCATCTGAATTCTTGCCTGCATTTTGAACACAAATTTATCTCTTTTTGCCACTACTGGCAGGATAGCGTTGGAGCAGCTACAGGAGTGTTAGGAAGAAAATGAGATCAGAAACAAACCTTTCTCCTGGTTTTTGGAGTCCATSAGCCTGCAGAGAGCCACTAGCACCTGCTCATGCTAAAGAAACCATAGTGTGGTCAGCAAGCCTTTGACATTCACAATTTAGAGGCCACTGCCTCCTGGCTGACAAGGWGCAGTGAGGAATGCCAGCTACAGTAAACACCAATACCAGATATAAAATGTGAAAGTGCTCAGAGTATGTCTATTGTTTTCCCTAGCAGGACTGCCTGCTCTACCATGTAAGGTTTCCTAAGAAACAGCCCTGACTTCTCACTGAAAAAAGTCGTTTAGTCTGGGAGGATTCTTTGCCTATGACTTTTCTTCTGCTGCACACATCCACGCTACACCCAAATCCTTCATTTTCTCTTGCAATTTTTCAAACCTCTGGCTTTTTTTTTTTTTTCTCCTGTCCCTGTCCTGATGCAGCTGTAAGATGGCCAAAAGCAGACCATCCTTGTCCTTCCATTCACCAGCACCCTCTRTATCCCCATGACCTAAGCCTCCACCACTGACCATATCTGCATCCCCTTGGGTTTCTCCTCAGGCACTGTCCTGTCTCCATTCTTGTATTCAGACTTAGTGATTTCTCCTTCACAGCTCTTCACTGTTCTGCCCTTCTCTCTCCTCTCTCACTGGTTCTCCACTCAATGCCCAGCTGACCCTGTAGCCTCTGCCCACACACTCCTTTTGCAGCCAGCATGTTTCTCCAACTGGGCTGTGCTGTCAATTCCCACTGAAATGGCAGGGCCACAGCAGGACTCGTCTCACTCAGAGCAAAATTACACTCAGTTGGACACTCCRTGAAGGCGGTGACTCCCATGCTCAGAGTGGGCTGGTCTAGGAAGACTTGCACGGAGGTAAAGTGTGCTGCAGCCTGAATGTCAACACCTGCAGGAGCCCAGAGTCTGTGTCTGCACAAGGCAGCATTCACACTGGGTCTCTCACGTTCCCACTACACGTGTGCCAGTTATTCTGTGTGTGGGTGTGCTGACTGTCAGAGGACGTGGATTACATCTTTGTGCTGGTCTCAATGGTTCTGGTGATAACTCCCCTCTCAGTTATGTAGATAGTGTAAATGTGAACAGTTTGTGTAGAAGGCTAAAAGAGAGCTCCAGTAAAACAACGCTGTTGAGGCTGCTAAGGCAAGTAGGCAATGTGAGAAGGGCAACTTTTCACCCTGCCCACACGTGGCTAACTCTGCCTCTGTCATAGGGTGACGCTGCAACACAGCCCAGCAACACTCACAGCAGTCTCATAAAACACATCCAAAGAAAGCACTTGAAGACATTAAGTTAGTGAAATACAGAGACAAACATATTCTAGAAAAATGTCTTAACAGAGAGCGAGCAAGACAGGTTTGGGCAGTAATAATTAGGAAGACATGTCAGAAATTAGAAAAAAGAGAATTTGGATGGAGAAGCAGAGGTCAAATGGTTATCCCAAAATGTCAAATAAGATGTAGATAAATTAAAGCTGGAGGAATTGCTTCACTGGAACACTTGGTTTGCTCCAGTCACCTCTTTCTGAGAGCAATAAGCACCTGGATCTGCCAACTTTTTGCACATCATTGAGCAGCAGACACTGTCAGGCCAGTTCTGCTCCATGTCCCTGCTTTGTCCCCTACATGTCTCCTTGGCATGTGCCTGTTCTTCATACCCTTTGCTGTAGCAGTTTCAGTTTCTCCCCATGGGACAGTGACTTCAGAAAGCTGTGAAAAACCTGTCTTATTCCCAGAGAGATGCTGTGGTTTCCCTCCAATCAGCTTGACATGCTCTGACACCACAGGTGTAAGCAAACACAAGTGGCATGTGTTTTTCTCYTTTTCTGCACATTTCAGATGCACTTTCACAACAGCAAAATGTCCCAGCCCTTTTKGAAATGTCCCACATTAAACAAAACAAGAAGCATTCCAGCTTACARACTGCAAAGGCTTCTTAGGACCGTAGGTTTATATATCCTAAAGAAAATATCTTGTTTGACTCCTAGTACAACATGAACATTGATTGTTTCATTCCAGATTCCTGCAGGGAGTGCATTTGAAAGTTGCTAATGGGCCACCTCATTTGGAAAAACATCCAGTCTTATATGAAGATGCCAAAATAGAGAAAACAACATCACTTGATGAGGGTCATAATAGTTAATTAAGTTTGCTGTTAAATAATTCTATTCCCTACTAAACTCCTCCTAGCTTATGAAAAGAAACTGGGGAGACAAAGGAGAGAGATTAAAAGTGAGAAAAGCAGTGAGGAATGAGAACTGAACACAGGAGGGGGTGAAGCTCRGGAGAAGGGCTGAGGGATGGGCAGAGCTTGTATCCTGTTATTAAAAACATGCTGTGGCAGTTAAATGCTGCAGTGTGGTGGCAAAAAAGGTGGAGTGGGAGATGCAAGGCAGCAGGCAGGTCGTGATGATCTACAGAGTTTCAATCTGGAAACTGAAATAGAAAGAAGAAGATGTGTCAAGAGAATAGGACACTGGCAACGCTGCACAGGGCCCTGGGACAAGGGGCATTGCACATTAGGTCTAAAGTGCATTGGCAGCGCTCCACAAGACATAGGAGTGGAACAAGGGACCCTGAGGTACATTAGGAAAATATTGTTCAGCACCTGCTGACAATGTGCCTCCAATATGCACTGCCAAATATGGCAGTTTCTCATTTAATAATAAAAAAAAAAAGTTTAAAAAAAAAAAGGTAACAACTCTCCTTGGGTTCATCTAGGAAATGAGCAGGTGCAGAAGTAAGGTGTTGTAAAGAAATTCTTGTTGATGTTCATAGCCCGTATGGGTGATCTCAGGTCAACCTAGCTGCTAGGACTGGGCTCCCCTTTTTGGAAAAGGGGACTCCTTTGCACAGGTATTTAGGATTCATGGATGAGGAGAGTTATTTATCAGATAAAAGATTTTTTGGGGTTCCTTTTCTGAGTCTTCTTTTGGTAAACAGGAAATTCTCACCAAATAGATGCATTATTAGGAAGGACTAGCTCTGTTTGTTGCTGTTATCAGTACTATGATTAAGTTTGATTTATTTTTTCTTTTTAATATTAACCTGATTTCAAATTTCCTAAGAAGTCTCTACCTGATCCTTTCTCCCTGTAGCCCTTAGAATTGGGCTCTGTCCTTTATTTCACATGATCTGGTGACAAYACATTTTGTTTCAGATTTTCTGGAAAATCTGTTTGTCATTCCCATATGGCTACAGCCTACAGATCACAGCTCAAAGAGCAATGGGAGAAGCCACTTGCTTGAGTGCCACAGCTGAGACAAAACAGAAATTATTTTCCAGGMACATTAAGCATGTCTGACCCCTGGTATGTTTGAGTTCAGATCAGMCCTGGTTTGTTGTGGTCCTCTCCACTCTGAAGGACCTGGGACAGCCAGAGAGCCAAGGAGGGACTCATAAGGTGTGTCCAGCTCAGCTGGAAACTAATCCAAGGAGAAAAGGACACCCCCAGAGGAATGCCTTGAGCTCTCGGAGAGAAGGGGAAAGAGACATAGAAGTTTAATATCTGCTAGCCTATTCCAAAGCAGCCAGGCTCTGAGATTTCAGGTCTGCAGAGTGAGGATGGAACTCTTCCAGCTGATAAGGAAAGAGTTGTGTGAGTAAGAAAGAGAAGGAGCTGTTCATCAAACTCGCTGTACAGCACCTCCAGCCATTGCATTTGGTTGGGGGAGGCTTTAGGGGGAGGAGGAGGAGCGGGAGAAGTATTAGGGCTGTGAGCCACTATTCATTTACAAACTATAATTAATTTGATGTTTAGATTAATTTCTGATGCACTCTCAAAGGTGCACTGAAAGCATTTTTCCTTTATTATAATGTTGATTGCTTATTGGGGAGATAAATCTAACTGTCAGTTATGCACTGACTTACCAAAACTTTCAGACCAAGCAAGCATGTATGCATAAGGAACAGCTGTTTGCAGCTCTCCAGTTAAAGGGACAGCTCTGTCTTTTCCCAATAACTTACATTACAGAAAACCTATATATTGTACACAGGGACTTCTGCTTTCTTTTGTAGCTCAACAATTTATTAGACAAGAATATGTTAGCAGAATCTCTCTTCTACTTATCTGGGTGCCCGTGTGTCTATCACTATTCTATCCATCTCTCCCCACAAGTGATAAAGTCTACCCAGAATTAATTTTTTTCTAAGTTATGGGTATGTGTGTACATACCTACTCACATGCATACTTACGCCATCATTTTAAATGCTCTTTGTCCTGGGGTAATTAGATCCTCGTTTATTGACTTTCAAAAGGGAAATGGTCACTATCTGACTAATAAAAATAACCAGAGTTGAGTTAASACCAGGAGAGGAGTTTTAGTGCTACTTTGATTCCAGTCAGAAGTTTCTGTTCAGAAGTCAGAATAATGACCTCTCCAAAGGGCAGGCCCATTTCTGAACTCAAAGTGATGGATTTGCAGAGTGCAGACTTTACACATCCTACTCTTGTGGAACTGCAGACCTGCTAGAGCATTTTGTCAACACATGGCATCTGGGTTTATTTTTTGTTGTCCTAAGAACTCTGATGAAAGAAAAATTCAAGCTGTAGAGTGGATGAGTCTCTATCAGTCCCTGAGCCATCCTTCAGCTTCCTTTTGTSCACCCATTCTGCCTCATCCATGGCACAGGTCTGCTCTTCACCATCCTGAAGTCTGTTGCCTGGTTGGTTACTGAGCAGCTGTTCAATAGATCCATCCTCACATCTTCATACTTGGCCCCAAGCCTTCCTTTTTATACACTACTCAAACTCTGCCATGAATATGAATTTATTTTTATTTCTTCATCTGTTTTCCTAAGACCCTTCCCAGCAGAGCCTTTGAGAGGTTCACAGAGCTAAGTAATGGCATTTTACTGGTGCTCCTGGTGTCCTCATTTCACCAAGGGGATGATGAGGCAGAGAATTAGCCAAAACTGTTTCTTGATCTTGGATTCCTAATCTGAGTTGCCACAAGCCTGATCAGTCTGTTTACCTGCTTTGTCTAAGAATTTAGCATAATGCAGAGCACACTATGKTTTTGTCTGCTTCAGATGCAGGTACAGGCAGCAACCTTTCTGCCAGTGAAATCTCAGGCCATGCACCAAAATAAGAGGAAAACCCAGTAAATCTTCATCCTCACTGAAAACTAAAGAGGGTTCATACATCTGCAAAAACACTCTGACACAATTTTACATGTATTTTCAACATTTGTATTCCATTATCTCAATTTGGGCCATGACAATTAAGCCACAGCTGGACCTTGCTTGGGCAGGACTCAGAAATGGCAAGGGACAGGAGCACCCACTTTTGAAAGAGAGCAGAGTTTAATGACACAGATTCAAGCCATGGCACTCAGAACCTGCTCTATTTTTTTTAATAGTAAAAAAATAGCCTAGAGGTCTTTCTAAAGGAATTCTGTGATATATTATATATTTAGCATAACTGGGATGTCATGGCAGAAATAGGGACAAATTCCAGTTTTCCAAGGCAATATCTGCTTGTACAACTACAAAACCATCCTTTCCCTSCCTTATTTACTGTCTAAATTCCAACACTTACAATAACAAGTCTGATACATTGCCATTTTCCTTGCCCTGTTATGTTATTCATTCTCGACAGTAATTAAAACAAGGATGCCATGAAAGAGAAAAATACAGAAATGTGTGGTTAGAAGCAATGCCTTTATGCATATACRAAGCAATACAGAATTAAAATTTTATAGGTAACATAATTTCTTGCATTTCTAAATTGAGTACTTAATTTTGCAACCTTATCGTTGTTTCAATTTATGGTTGCATGTGATATCTTCCCTTTTTAAGTAAGTAACTCTAAATCAAAAACTCCCCAGATAAGATTAGCATCTTCAAATAGCATATATTGACATACTTAAAAGCTGTCATCAGCGTAACAACTTGCAGATCCCCATAAAAACAGGCRTCTCATTCTTAATTATGAAATTTTTGGTTTCATCTGTATCAAATCCCCAAAAACAATTCAGCATCAGCTCTGCTCTCCCCAGTGTGGATCTGTCATATCACACATATATAAGTGTTTACGTGGTATATATAATATATATATATATATATATATAATATAAGATACGCACAGTTACTTACATTATGCATGTACTACACATCCATTTGTTCAATAACAAATATAAAAATTTGCAGATGCAATTGTTATTGAAAACAATGAAAATTGCATAACAATTGTTTGAATTTTAGCAACCCACTCCAATGCTTGCTGGCCTTTATGGTGAAGAGTTYTCCTTGTGTTCAGTCTGAATCTCTGCTGTTCCAATTTATGTCCCCTGTCTGTCATTCTCCTACCATGCACCTCTGCGAATCATATCTCAAGTTGGAAGGGACCCATAAAAATCATAGAGTCCAACCCCTTGCTCCTCMCAGAACCACCAAAACCTAATTCCTRTGGTTGAGAGCATCACCCAGATGCTCCATGAACTCTGACAGGAAGCAGATTTTCTTCCTTTTGGACAGCATGACCTAAAAATCTGATTGTGTTCTGACCATTTAGAGGTGAAATTAAATTATTCTCCTAAAGATAGGTCTCTACAGACCCTTTAAATCCTTCTCTGGAAGGTTCTTCAGAAATCGTAAAGCCTTTAGCCAGGTCTTTGTGCATCTTCTGACATGGCTGAATAGGTTTCAGAAGGATTATTGTTTTGCTAGGTTTTTTTAAATTCTAATGAGAGAATTTTTGCTACTGGGTTTTTGAATTTGATGCAAAAGACACTTTTTTTAGGGGCAGCTCATATTTTCACCCCATYCATGCAAATCCCTCTACAACCACTAATATATCATGCTGTTCTCAGGTCTTTTATTTTTCTGTTCAAAGGCATATTCAAAACCATGGTTTCAAAATATATTTCTATTCCTCTTAGTTCAGTAATTAAAACACAATCCTATTTTCCAGTCTTCTACCCAAGGGTGGATCAAGAGCTCAGATGGGTCACTGTGCAGAGGCCCCAGAGCCAGTACTAGATCAGGATTTAGTAAATCTGTGTTATGATTCAGGTCCTATAGACTGAATGCAGCTGTTCTGAGGAGCTGCAGACTGTTCCTTCACTGAGATCTCCAAAATTCAGGCCCTTGAAGGCAACTAATGGTGAACATTCTGCTGGCAGACCCACAGGAATTTATCAGCATCTCTGCTGTAATAAGACAGTTTTTCTTTCCCATTGTTTTGGAGAAAAGAAGCCAGACAATAATTTTCTTGCCCTTTGGGGGTGGTTGAAAACGTGGAGGTTTTACAATGACAGTGAAAGTACCACAAATGTAATAGCTGGTTGAATCTGGAGATGTTATCTTCCAGTTAAAACTTGTACAATTCTTTATTTTCTACTCTTTCTACCCAGCATAGGTCAGTGCCAGTTCACAACCTCCTGGTCTGGATATGGAGAGATTTTCTCTTTTCTTTTCCTTTCCCAATGACTCACTGCATATGAGGAGGTTTGTTTTCCTGTTGAGTTCACTTTTAGTTTGGTTAGCTGTTTTTCACACAGTCGCCTCCATAGAAAGTAAAATATTCCTTCAAAAGTCATGGCCAAAAACTGTTCATCACCACTTCTGGCTTCTGAGCAGAAACTTCCAGACTGCTGCACAAGAGAAGCTTCAGGCCTTTCTGTCTCTGTTGGGTTGTCCTAAACTACCCATGATGAGGCATCAGGTGTTCAACAACCAGCAGGGAAGGGGTGAGGAGTTGTCCATCTGGGTAAYGGTCAGCAAGAGCAGGATGGGAAGGTTCTGTGCATTGCTGCACCAAAAAGGGATTTATTTCAGAGGTTCCCTGGGACATGAGAGAACTGCTAACAAATAGTGACTAGTACAGCTCACAGCTCACCTTCCTGACAGGATTTCCTGGTTTGTTTGGGTGTTGTGGTTTTTGGATTCTTTTTCTTGATTAGTCCAGGAAGGAATTTTATTACTTACCTACTACAAAATATTTTCAAGAACAAGGTCACTTTTTATGGTACTTGTCTCTTATAGRTCAAGAAGGATGACTGGTGATTTTAGCAGTTGCCTTGTTCATACATGGCTTTTTTATCAAAAAGTCACAAATTAAGCAGGATCCAAGAGAGAATCTGGGAGCAAAGAAATTAGATTTAGATGAAAAACAGATTGTGACATAGCTGGTGGGAGGTTCAATAATTATTTTCATTTGGTTTATATTGCAACCTTCAACAAAACAAATGCAAAAATAGCCTTCATTTTGATTCAAAACAATCTCAGTGCATCCATAACTGAGCATCAGCATCTACTTAGAATCTGTACAAAACCTACTTTATACTCATCCTTTATTTCCAGTTTCACATTGGAGAAGAGCATGTATCCTCAAAGGTTCACCTGCTTTTTTCAACCATGTGATTTCCCCCATAAACCTTATTCTGGCACATGATGACATCAGATGTTTTTAAGGAAGGCTCAGAAAATAAGTCAAGAAGAATTCCATCCATTTCTGAGAGCATTTAGGAAATAGCTTTAGTCCTACACATCACTCAGAAAGAGGACAAATACTATTTAGTCATCTACACATGATTCATCACTGGCTGTTTGTGCCTTGTGAGGAAGATAATCATCATCACCTGGGCTGGAACATCATGTTTTTTATAGAAGAACCACAGTCCTTTTTGTCCACAGCAGACATGTATGTATACTGGTCCAGTGTCTGTTTCATGGGCTCTCCAAAAAATAGCTGAAGCCTCAATCCTTCACTTCTTTCATCAATTCATCAATTCTTCTTATAAGAATGGGGAGAACCACAGTCCATAGCATCAGACAAGTAATTGCTCATCCTTTAGAAAACCTCTTTTTACAGGAAAAAGAGAAGTATTTAATCTTTACTTCACTGTTATGATGAGAGATCTGTTGTGGCTTTTTTAATGAAATTTTTACTCCCTTTTATCTTTTTAGAAAAAGTTAGTCCTAATCATGTGCTCAAATGTATATATGAGCCAAAACCTTGGATCCCGGAATCATAGAATTATTTGGATTGGAAGGGACCTTAAAGATCATMTCATTCCAGTCCCCTGCCATGGACAGGGACACTTTCCACTCAACCASATTGCTTCCAGCCCCATCCAGCCTGGCCTTGAGCAGGGATGTGGCATYCACAGCTTCTCTGGGCAATATGTGCCAGAGTCTCATCCCTTTTACAGTAAAGAATTTCTTTCACATATATATATATATAAACTTAATTTCCCCTCTTTGAGTTTGAACCCTCAGATTAGATCTGACCCTGCRGTTGTTTAAATTGTCAAAATTCTAGTCTAATCTAGAGTCTTACCCTTGTGCTTTCAACATGAGTCATGACAAGAATTTTCCTATGAAAAAGAATCAAACACCATACAGATTATGAAAGAGAAGACTTGTAGCTAGAGTGGTCCTTCTTGGTCTTAATGACCATATACAGGGTCAGCATCTACAGCCCTCTGATTTCAGAGGAGACACTGCTTCTTCTGCCTGGGTATTYCTCCATCTGGAGATCATCCAACAGGCAATGCACAAAACCAGGAACCAACTTCTCTGCACACTCCAGCTCACACTGCTGCAATGTGGAGAGGCAGTTTCATGTACAGGAGGACAGGAGGGCAACATCAGGAAGATGCTTGTGTATTTCAAGCTACCTTCTGCACTGGGTGTTCTGACCTTTAGAGAAAGTTAATCATGCCATCTACTTTCACTCTTCATTTAATCTCCCCTTCCCATCTGTTCAGTCTCTCTCAGCTGGAAGCAAGATGAAGAACGAGTGCCAGTCAGCCCTCTCAGTGGTCTGCAGCCCACACTTTGGGGCCATTTATTAWAAGGCATTAACATCAATTGTCACCTGTATCATGACTGTTACCTCAATCYATCCCAGAATAGTAAGCAAAAACTGATTCTCTAAATATCTGAACTGCAAAATGAGCAATAGACAGACAGATATGCAATATCAGAARAGACTGTTCTGATCCTTTGGACTGAAGTCTGAAATAACATATGCCAGGTGTCTCAGCTCATGTGACAGGTTAAAACCTTCTGCTTGAGTCATAGCATCCCTTTTAGAAAATCTCTTAATCAAGGTTTCATGTGATAGGTGCTCCACCCCTATTGCTAAACAAGATGTTTTCCAAAATAGTTAATTACCTTCACCATTTCAAATATGCAGACTTGGTGTCTTATTTCCATTCTAAATTTGACAAATGCCTGCTTCCAGAGGGCACAGAAGAAATCAGCAAGCTCTTYTTTTCCCCCCTATTCTAAAATAACCCCATGTTTTAGTAGGTATTATTTATAGGCTATGGCCAGAAGTAAGTTTAACTTTCTCTTCAATAAACTGTGGCCACTCTCATTACACTTTCACACCTATAATTACTCTTCTACTTCTGAATAAGTATTTAAATTTATTTGTTTTGTAGAGCAATCACTAGAACTAAATGCAGAATTCCAGTAAAGATCTTTCCTGAGCCATACTCAGAGGTAACACTGSCTTGCTATTTCTAGAGGATATTCAGCAAAGGCAACTTCATCCCAAAACTGTACTAAGACCTGGGACTTTGACAATTTTAACACAGTCCTGAGAGCTCATATATTTGGCTGTTACTATGACACCCATCTTCTTCTTAAGAGGCACTGTTTTCTAATGAGGATTTCCTCTTTTTATGAGTGACCCACTTGCTTTTTCCTGGAGACACTTAATTTTGCATTTGATTGGATTAAAATGAACACCCTTTAACTGCGTCCAGCCTATGCAGTGACCCAGGTCACTTACTTCTGTCATTATTTCACCATTTTTGTATGATTGGCCAATTTTACCAGTAATTACTTCAATGTCTTCCAAGTAATGCTAGAGAAATTGAATAGCACAGAGATTTCAGCRCCGCTGAAGGAACCTCCTAGAATCTCTGCAATTTTGTTTGTCACAACTGACAGATTCTTTGGTGGTCTCATTTCTGGGCTGATTTCATTTTCTGTAAAGAAATGCTGTCTGAAATACTCTATCAAAGTTTAAATACACTTTATGATAACTTACTTTATTCACCGAACTTGCAATTTCATGCAATCAGTTTCATTTGATAGATGTTATGTTCTATGAAACCATGATGATTGGTACTAATTGTGTATCTTTAAATTCTTTGCCATATTATCTCATATCAAAATCTTCATAATATTTCTGGTACTTATGAAAGTTTAACTAAGTTTATCAGGTCACCTAGTTTATACCCTTAAAAATTAATATTAGATTTTTTCTTTTCCTGGAACATTTTGAAGGTTTTCTAATATTCCATAAATTTCTAAAATGAACATTAATGGTTCAGCAGATTTCTGAGCCAATTCCTTGAATATTCTGAGTTTCCAATTATCTCATCCCACAGATGGGAAATATTTAATACTAGTTGTTTAGCACAGTCGTCTGTAACTGACTGTTCATACATTAAAAAAATAAATGGATGGGTGGATGGATGGGATGGATAGCTGGGTAGACAGATCTCTCTTGGACATGATTAAACAACAGTGGAAGGTTAAATAATCCAAAAAGTCATCCAACCCTATTAGACACTGGAAAACAGCTGAAGTGCTATGCCCTTGCTCTGCAGACGCACTCCTTTATTGAGTATTCCAGTACCCATAAATCACCCTATAATACAATACCTTCCAATGCACACATACATTATAGAGCTACTTACATACAGATTGTATCCTGAAATTCTTTACAGCACTAAAAAATTGCGAGGCAGCAGCTAGTACATTGTGTAAAGAACACAGCAAGGTAAAGACCTTGCAAAGCAATTAAAGGAAAACCTCCATTCTCTGATAAGACTAATAAACATGGAGAAAAAGAAACTGAGGAGTYGTAGGAATTAAAGAGACTGAAGTAGCAGGGAAGGTCTGAGGAGCAGGTGGGCAGGTCCTCATGGGGGCAGAAGGACAGGAGCTACTGAACACCACCCTTCCCACAGGGAGGCTGCTTTGATGTGAGCGCCTTACTGCTGCCCCCACAGCAAAAAATGCCTCCCTAGATCTCACCTTTCACCGGTCAGTAGCAAAAGCAAGGAACCCATGAGCTGAGGGAACAGTTATATTAATAACCAATTGTATCAATAACTAATTCCTTAATTACTAACTCAGGTTCTTGGAGGAAGATCTCTGGTCGAACCAATTACCAGCACTTTCTGCAGGTCCCTCCRTTTTAGTATTCTCAGACACRTGGTGTGACTCTTGGGGCTGTCCTGTGTAAGGCCAGGATCTGGACTCCATGGTCCTTGTGGGTCCCTTCCAGCTGAGGATAKTCTATGATTCTGCTGCTCTAGTCTGGCCAAGCTTCCTTCCTACAGCCTAGGGGGAAGCACTGCACACACAAGGGAAGCACGAGGCATGGACTTCTCCTTTSCTAGTGCCTAGGCCATGTGCATGGCATTTCTCTTTCCCTCCCAGAGGCTGAGCAGCAGATCCTTGCTCTTCTGTTTCTCTCATTTCCCTCTAGTAAAATGAATATGGGTTGAATGTCAAAAGGAAAAAGTTCAGAGATGCTCTCCTTAGCTAGTGACTTTCATAACTGAAGGAACAAGAAGCACCAGGAAAGATCCTTCATGGCAGTCATACAAATATTCTGAGGGCCAGAACTAGTAAAAAAAAAAAAAAGTCTGGTCTAAAATGAGCAAATAAGCAGCAATTTCTACTTGCTTCTGTTGCAGTGTCTGCAAAGCATATCTCTGAGATGGCAGCAAGTATCTGGAACATAAATAAAAATATTCTTCTTAGTTTTAAGACAAGTTTAATATTCACTTCTTTGAGATCCCTCTTTCCTTCCTATTGCCTGAAGGCAACCTAGTTACATGAGCGGACCTGCTGTAGGATCAGCTGCCCACAGTTCAGGAGTCTGGATGAAAAGCTTGCATCTGGACCTCAGTTGTGGTCTTGACTGATTTAAGGGAAGTTCAGCGTAGTTACCATGCAYGGGGCTCCATCCAGAGGGAAGGTCCTGCCCAAGAGAGACAAAGTGTTATTCTAACCCAGTAACAGATCATCAAGGGGCTCTTTTGCACATTAACCACTGATTCTCCTTGCTGGATGCAAAGCAAACCACAAAACTCAGAAGGACAAATTAAGGATCCATGGAAACATAACTATGTGCTCCTATTCASGACTGCTCTTAGTGCATAAACTAATTCATGAACATGCAGAGAAAACATAAACAAAAAGTCCACRGTTACAAAACAGTCTTCAGATATACTCTGACATAGATTGTGAATTCCCTTCTTTATCATCCTGGCTGATTAAAAGAGAAAAACAGCCCTTAGGTAATATCTGTTACATAAAGCCATTGGTGATCATGCTGATCATGTAATGAGAAAGGCACAAAGCTCCCTCCTCACATCACACCACAAGAACTTTCTCTGGAAGAAAGGGGGAGAAAATAAAGCAATTCCAAAATTGTACCCCAGTTTCTGCCTACTAATAGTTAACACAGTCCTGTAGGAAAAGAGCAAGCCAGAAGAAGTAGTGGGCTCCAACAACAGCTCCTTTCCTGGAAGATGCTGTGCAGAATCAGAAAGATTAGATGCCCTCTGTTGCTGTCCTAGCAGCTTTTGCCATTCTCTGCCGCTTTTGATAAATCATTTATTAGAACACCATTTTTACATAATCCCTGGGGGGGAAAAAAAGGGGAAAAAAAAARCCACCAATATCCCCCCCATAAAGTAGATTTATCACAAAATGCTGTCCTCCTACCAACTGTCTTCAGACCAGAACATATATTTCTCTGATTATTAATTAACTGATGCACARAAAGAGCTTCAAGCTTTTTAACCTCTCCCTTTCTCTTTTGTCCTTCAAGCACATAGATGACAATGCAGGGGTGGTGTTCAAAACACAGAGTGCAACTGTAATACTGCCATCATGTTTTGAGCCCACGGGCTCGAATACTAAAGCCATTTAGGAACTGAGTATTTAAGTTATTTCCCCAGTACATACATTCTATTCCTAGTCATAYGTGTTCAAATCTGTCGTAGTACCATGAATCCTGCTGACACAGATGAGCAGAAACAAMGATTGTTGACTGCCAATACTGCATGTAACAACACAAAAAATCAAATCTGCCAGTAGGCATCTGACCTGAGAAGAGAAAGGAATTTGCTGTTGTTAGCCCAACATGCCTGTCTCTCTGCCTATCCCTTATCCAGTGTAAAGTCTCAAATCTCAGGATAAGCCATAGCTTTCCTTCTCTTTGGAGTTCATCCAAATACCTCCCACAACATGAAACACAGCTACTTATAAACAATAGAAAAGGGGGAGACTTGGATACACCACCAAGTTCTGGGCATTTCAAGGCCCCTGAAAACCAAAACAGWGAAATGAAGCTAGAGTAATTAGCTGTTGTGTCCCTAGAATATGATCACAAAGAAAACACACAGTTATTGGCATTTGCCCATCTCCTTCCACAGGTTTCAACTCCCAGTTCCTCTACCCTCAGCATCCAGCCAGAGGAGATTTTTATATTGCATCAGTGAATACCAGAACAACTAAGGAGAAAAAAATCTGGTCCAAATCTGTAGGCAGCTAATACCAGAATCAGAGTACAACTCCCAGCTTCATTATCTGGTCTAAATGAAATATAGTGAGCAAATGCACTTCTGATCTCTCTTATTAGTCCCATTTGTTAAAATGCTGTATTATTTACAGCTTTGCACAGAAAGAGGAAGTGGGCTAAGAATTCCATCTCAAAAGCAAAGTGATGATAAAAACTGGTATATCTTCATGAGCTTATCTCACAGCAAGGTTTTTGCAGAGACACAACTATATTAGCACCCCAGCACAAGGGCTTATCATCCCTCAAAGTTCTATCTTGGCAAAAGTAGAGAAATAATAATCTTCTGTCATAGTGGACAGCATTTCTGTAGAGGTTTGATTCAGCAATTAACATCAGTTTGGGGAGTGACCCACCCAGACATTYAGACAGTCAACACTCTACCTTGAGATGTCACTCCTAACTTGTGGAACCAGGTAGATCCCACAACAGAGGTTCCTTGATTTCAGCTGTGTGCCTGCCTTCACTGCAGCCAGCACTGCCCCCTGACCAGTGATTCATTTGAGCACAGCTAAGGGTGTCCTGATAGAAGAGAGAAATCCTGCCCTACCCTCCACTGACTGCATTGGCAGGACCTCCRCTGATTACTGTAGGGTCCTAAAGTGTCTTGTTCACCAAAGGATGGATGTGCAGGCACARTCTACATGTGCACATGTAGGCAGCAGGAGGGACATCCCAAAAGGACCYGTAGCAAGAGTAGAAATCAAAGTTCCTAGGCAAGGTATGTTCTCTAAAGGCAAGAGCTAAACAACCATCCAGCTGCAGCCAACTCAACTTTCATATTGGATTGCTGTAAATAAATAAAGYAAACATATCTGGCACTTCTCCCTAACACTGGGGACAGCTGGCACAAAATGGCCTACACCCAAATTATTAAATTCTCTTAATTTCCAGAACATCATGGACACATCCAAGTTAACCACTGAATACAGCCTGTCTTCTGCACTAAAATTCAYACTTTGTCCAGGAATTGTTTGATGTTAAACATAAGTAAAAAAAAACGTCAGCACTACAGACTATTAGGTACCAGTTTCTCTGAACTTCCCTGGAACAGCTTTAGTCTACTGTTTTAGATGTAACTAATATGTGTTGGCCAGGAATATCAGCAAACCAGATGTGATTTCAAAAAGAAACTGGTCACTACATCTTAAATTCAAGGATATGATACCTCATATCATACAGACAACATTTTTAAGGTTGAAGCTCAAGTAAGGCAACCYCAAGGGAGTTTCCAAAAGTATTTTAAGTCTGAATGTACTTGGGTGAAACCAGGAAGTGTTTGGTTTATTCCATTGCTGAGAGTGCATCATAGGACTTTGTTGATAGATTATTCAAGTAGTTAAACGCAAACTGGTAACATCACCAGGCATTTACTGTCTAAAAGGTGAGGGCAAGAGCAGATCCATTGCTATTGAATAAAACCACAGCTCATTGCTCCCTATAGCTGTCCAGTTTTCTTTGATGATTGCTGTGTAGCTTGGGGGTACTTTTTGTCTGTTTGTCTTCAGAGCTGCCGTGTCGGTACCTCCTCATGCAGGGGGTTGGCAGGAAAACTGTGAGGACAGCCAGTTTACTTGGAGCCTTGGCTTCAAGAGGAGAGGACAAAGAAGGTTCCCTATTTATTCCATTGKMCTCCCTTTTAAAACCCCATGTGCCRTACTCCACAAACCTGTTGTCTCCCTTTGAGAGACACAGACCATGGGTTCCATGGCCTGTCATGAAGTTAGGTTATTAGCCAAGGTCAGAGAGCACAGCTAGCTTAATGCAGGGGTGAGAAGGTGCCTTTGCACACACATCTCTGTGTCTTTTTCAGATGCAAGACACCCTCTGTCACCTGTGAGAATCACTTCAGAGGAGGTTATCATCCCTCAAGGGATCTGAATCACTTCAGAGGAGGAACCAGACCAGGCAGGAGGGGCTGCAGACTGAATCCACAGCACAGCCCAARGCTGTAAGCCAGGCCTGGTTCTGCTGTCAGGAGCAGGTGTATACCTGGCAGCAAACACTCAGCATTAGCTTTTTTGAGGGGCTTGCAAAAACCATCTCTTCATTTCAGCCTGTCTGTTGAGCAACACCAGGCTCCTAGGATTGATTTGTGCTGCCAGAGCCTTGCAGGGGTGGGTRGACAGATGGCTTTGTCTGGAGAGCAGGTTGGTCCAGACTAGTCTCACCCAAGGTTTGTGCTCAGAAATGTTGTTGGCACACAGGGACATTTCTGGCAAGAGRAGCAGAGGCAATGCTTGTACAATGTGATGGCCCCCTGCCTCACTAAAATATCTCAGACCTGTGGTTGCTCCAGCTACAGCCRTAAACAGCATGCGGAAACGAGGCCTTTTTTTGGATCTAACATGAGAAAAAATAAATAAATAAATAAATTTAAAACACAAAAACRAACAGGGAGAAAAAGTAAAGCTATTCCAAAAGCTCTCCCCAGAGCTGAATATATTAGAATGCATTACCTGAGTGCATCCTGCATGGCTGACCTATATCATTTCATCAGATTGTTAGAGAGCAAGTGAAGACAAAGAATGTCTTAGGTGACCCATACATACAATATTCAGTCACTACAGTTGTTTCTAGTGCWGGATGTGCTCCATGGTTGATTGGGAGATTTGCTGGCAAAATTTGGAATTCCATAGGAAAACCATGTTAGGAAAGCACTTGTGTTCATCTCTCAGCTGCAGAGTAACATGGAGTTTGCAGAAATTGCCAGTGATTAAAGCTCTTCATATTGCTTGGCTGGCCAGCAATCAAACCATTCATGCTGATTAATACAATAATGAAGAATTTATTAAATTCACATTTTGCTTATATTGCCATAATAAGGAGGTAGCAGTAGGTGTGTCAGGTTCCCCTCATCATTAGTATTGGAAGGCAAAGAAAAGATTATGATGGCAAGTTAAGGAAGGTTTAGAGGTTTACCCAAGTCATAATGGAGGGAGATAGAGGAAGACAGAATGCCTTGAGACCATGCATTACATCTGCTGACTCCCAGCTCAAAGGTGACCCCAAATCTTGTGGCACAAACATCTGGATCCCTGTGCTCCACATAGTCTAGTGTTCTGACTGGCACTCAGACCAGGCACYGCGTCCTGGGACACTGATCTGTAACAACCCCTCCTATCCTTTGTCCCACATTGGCAACCATCCTCTCCTCACTCTCCTGCCCACCTGCCCACCCTCCTTCCTGCTCACTTCCCCCCTCTCAGTGCCCTCACCCCCTTCCCCATGTTCATTCTCAGTGGTCGTTGCATGTACGTGCCTTGGCACCCTTCWGCTCATTAAGTCCCATGCCTTGCCTCGTGTTTTGACAGGTTTTGTGAGTTTTGACAATCCTGCCAGTGCCCAAGCTGCTATCCAGGCCATGAATGGATTCCAGATTGGCATGAAGAGGCTGAAGGTGCAGCTGAAGAGGCCAAAGGATGCTAATCGTCCCTACTGAAGGGTTGTGGGAACCACTGGATACAAAGCACTAGCACAGGTAACTGCATGGGGAAGGGGGTGTCAGCTACACCTGTAGCGTCTCTCTGTGTTGTAGACCCTCGAGGAGATTCAGCTCTGTGACTCTATCTTCTGCCTTTTTGACTCTGGCTAGAGCCACTCTGCTCAGACACGCACCCGTGCATAAACCAGGAACTGTTTGTGTGTGTGTCTCTTTAGAAAAAGAGGTGGAAGGATGCTTAACAAGGGATAAGACAACTTCCTCATCCCAGGGGCATCCTGCATCTCTAGAAAGTGTTTCTGGTCACTAGAGGAGAGTCAGCAGCTGTCCTGATTCCCCCTGCTCAGTGAAAGAGAGCATTTCTGGTGCTTGAAGACAATCTGCAATTGAGAGGTGGGACTGGGCTGCGGTTTAATCCCAGGTGACTGGACTGGGACAGTGTCTGTCTCAATAGCTCTGTGTTGCAAACGTTTCAAAGCATTCTTCATTCTCCATGCAGTACAGTCTGTATCCAGTTCCATCTCAGCATAACAACTTAATGTAAATATGTCTCCCTGACAACCAAACAAGCCCTGATTTATTTTGTCACAAACCCGAGAAATTAATAGAAGGATCCATGTTCACTTCTTGGTCAGCTGTTTTAAACTCCTGTGTGTAGATAAAACCCAACCTAAGCCAGGGGAGCTTAGCTGGAGTAAGGACCTGGGGTCTCATTTTTAGGCTCATGTGCYGTGTATTGCTGGACAGAAGCCAGCTGGATGTTTCAAGGGAACTTCTAATACATGTAACAACACCAAAAATATCAGAAGCCACAGCTTGTTTCATTGGAATCCAAACACATCACCAGTAACAAAAATGAAGATGTTTCCGAAAATGGAAATATTTTCCACCGCTGGCTGGCTCTTTCATTAGGTAATTCTCTGAGAAACAGAAATATAAACCCCTATGTGTTTGTTTACAGAGACAAGAAGTCCTCCTGTTGTTAAAACTGTTCCACACCAGAGATTCCCCAATAAACTCAGCACCTAGGGAGGCCCTAAGCAATTTGTACTCCTGAATTAGTGATAAAGAGATTGGTTAGGTCACCTTTCTATGTCATTTTAGCTGTAATGTCTAAGATTCTGTGATTTTTATTCAGGCCTCTTTTGATTTATCTAAGACAGGCAGGAAATCCCTATCTTCAACTTTCCCAAAGAAAAACAGYGTTTTAATTTTTCACTGGGATCCCAAATATCTTTGAAAAAACATATTTTTCCAGTCTTCAGAGYAGAATCCTTTCCAGCGAGAATTCAGGAATGGGATCAAAATGTCTTTGAAAGAGGTGCTGCACTGAAGACAGCATAAAGGACATTAAGAAACCTTTCAATAAACATATTAGGTGCATGTGCAGGAAACAGCCTCCATAGTTTAGAACCTCCTTTATATGTGACTATATGAAGATAACCATCAATGCATTTTCCCCCTTCAAAAACCTCTTTTCTTTTCCTTGCTTATGAAAAGGCCTCTTGGAAGCTTGAAACCGAAACACGTTGCCATATCCAAATGCTTTTTGCTTCATCACACTGGCTTTTTTTTTCTGCAGGCTTTGCTGGGTGAGGGCGGGGGGTGCATGCGTGCAACTGTGTGAAAGCAGGGGCTGCCTTTGCCAGGGAGGCTTTCTGTGACACCTGCACAGGGATCCAGGCACACAAAGGTGTCCCTAGGTAGGCACCAGGCTTTATGTCCCAGCATAGCTGTGCTGGCTGAGGATGTGCTTGTTTCTCATGGTGGTGTCAGAAGATGCAGGGCTGTGGATATCTGTGTTGTTGAAGATTCACCGGTGTGAGTCYACGGTGGTTTTTATCATCATGGCTCACCATGAAGTGCTCTGAGGTCTCAGCTTGTTTCCTACAGAATATTWCTCACTAGTAGGACAGAGATTAGTTGCTTGGGTATTTTTTTTTCCACAAAAAMTTTAATTTAAGTTATATGGAAACGAATCAGCAGGTAAAAGASTAATATAATTCCATATGTAGCTCTTAAGCATTTTTTTCCTTTCCTGTGCTTCTACTAAGCAGAAGAGTCTTGAAGAGTTGCCTCTAGAGAGGAAGTCCTTTAGCCTTCCTGGCTTTTATGTCAGCTTTAGTACTCTGCTGTCCAGAAAAATCAGTTTTACCACTAGATCATTTCTACCCTTGGCTTAGARAACCTTGTTTAGAGACTTGTTTAGAGACCTTATCAAAATGTATCTCAGAGGTCCTTGTTCTCCTGCATGCTCTCACCTTGTTGAGCCTGTCGCAGGAGCTGTACCCAACTTTTAGSAGAAAGGAACTCTCCAGGAAAAAARGTTTTATGCATGTGTTTTTCCCCCTGACAGAAGRAATTGAACAGGAGTGTATCGGGTCCCAGGAGGACACAGCAGGAACATTCCCCAGGGGGGATTTGGGTTAGCACAGGGAGAATCTTGCTGCAACAGGCTGGAGAGAACACTTGGGGACAGCCAGGACRCCCAGAAGGCCACATGGGCTTAAACCCAGGTCTTTGTCCAGCTCCTCTGCCTCCCTGGGATTGGGAGCATTGATCCCAGCCCTCCAGAAGAGGCAGGATTCTCAGTCAGCAAGGCCACAGGGCAGCTTTCCCACCAGGGCTGGGCAGCAGTGATCAGCAGAGGGCYAAGCCCTCAGGAATAAGCCTGACTCAGAGATAGGTCACCTGTTCTTGGCTAAGCACAGCATTATTGTACCTCCACTGCTGGCTCGATTTGCAACTTCCTGTAACTGATAGAAAGATAATAACTCCACTGTGYTTTTTATCTGTCTTTACTTTGGATGCAGCTCTTCAGGGTCTTTAATTCCAATTTGAAGCATGTGTGTAATGGTATCGACACCAGAGTAATTACTCATGTGCTTCAAGAGGATGCTCAAGAAACTTTTTAATTGGGACTTTTCCAAGGAAGGGCTTTTTTCAATTGAATTGCTTTCAAAAAATAAAAAGTTGCCAACAACAACAAAAAAAAAAACCAGCACCCAGTTTGATATAACCCACCAGAGTGTTTTTTTCCTAACTGAGAAAGAAAGGGCCTCACTAAATTTTACTTCTGGATGCACTTTTTTAAAAAAAAACTTATAAATCTCCCTTTTGGGACACAAGAAGTCAAGGCCACAGTGATTTGAAGTCCTTTGTTTTCTTTGCAAGTGCTCTAAACTTGCTGTCAAACACTGAAAGGGTTTCTGTGATGTGGCAGATAAGTCCAAAGCTGCAGCAAGCAAAGCCCTGAAGAATTCAGATGGCAAAATGGCTGTCCCTGTTCTCTTTTTTCTTTATAATTAAAGAGGTGTCTGTAAGGGGGAAAAAAGGAGGGGCAGAATGATGGTCTGGGAGAAAGCAAAAGAGAGGAGGATCATTGGAGGCAGCTCTGCCAAAATCAGTATATTCTATTGCCAATCCCCCCTCGGGACTAGGAAGCAAGGACTCCGAGACACTCCACTGTCTTTCAGATAGAAAATGCACAAAATAATTTTAAAAAAACCAACCTGAAGCCCACATCTCCCTTAGGTCCCATTGCTAGRAGCCCTTCCACGCCCTGTGCTGTGTGTGAGCCCTGAGCCCCTCYGGGACAGGCAGGCACGGTGGGACAGTGCTGCCCAAAATCTGCACAGCTCACAGCCCCTCCAGAGCTCAGGGCGGAGCACAGAGCAGCCCAGGAGCACCCAGCTGATAGATCAATAAAAGGCACAGCACACAACAGCCCTGGAAATCCTRTCCATTCCCCTTCTGTGCCTTCATTGCAGTGGCTGGTCACTGGCAAAGTGATGTTTTCAGACAGACAGACAGACACTCTGCTGCGGAAGTTTTATTTAAAGCTAAAGATGCAGAGACATTTGGGTGAGACTAACCCAGAGCACTGGCATGGAACTGAGTGAGGCAAAGTGAGTGTGAGTGAGATAAACTGAGTGAGGCAAAAGGGAAACAGAAAAGTGAAAAAAAAAATAGAAATAAGATAAACAGCAAGATTTTTTAGCTGTGCTCCAGAGTAGTGACAAAACATTAAATGGATTTACTGCCCAGGCAACCTRCTTCTATAAAACACCAGGGGAAATAACATAGGGTAAAGCTCAAATACAAAAATTAAAAAAAACATTTTTCATGTCCTCCTTCACTGCTTTTTGAACATGGACTGATGTCTGGTTTACTGTAAAATGTGTGAAATACATGTTTTTGCAGCTGTTTGGAATAGGTGGTATTTTTACTCTGAGAATAAGGGGGGGGTTTTGTTTTCTTTTGTTTTTTGGGGTTTTGTTTTTTGGGGTTTTGTTTTTTGGGTTTTTTTTTTTAATTGGAGTGTATATTATACTGAACTGGAAAACTTTGCATTTTTCTCTTTTTGTTCTCTAATAAGAGAAAAAATTAAAAGCAACCCAAACTCCATTTTAAAGTAAGATTATACTATCAGCCAAAAATAAAACAAAAAAGCAAAATTCCAAATTGCTGTAAACAAAATATGTGAGACRAAAACTTCTGTCTTCTCTTGTCATTTCAGATGGCTTCAATGAGAAGTCTAGTGAAAGTGTATTTTTTACACTTTAAATTTTTGTTGCTTATGCCTCCCAGATAGTTTTCTATTACCTCTAGTGAGAGGCTATTCTGCAGCTGCATTGATCTCACTGTTTTCTATTAGGCTATTCATCTTGAGATTCTTTCCAAATACCCTTTTTCAAGATAAAATCCCATTTCTTGTAGTTATGCCTCCTACAATCATGCTAACCAGCTTCTCTTCCACCTGCACAGATTATTGTTGTTTCCCTCTTTTAGTCATCACTTAGATCGTTTAAGACTTGCTTACATTATGGAAATTTGCACTAGTATAATTGCATCAAAACAGTACTCCAGCACAAGCTTTAATATGAGTGAATAAAGAGAGAAAAAAAAATCAGCACAGCTTAATTTTGGAAAGTCTGTTCAGGTACTGGAAAAACATCACCTCAGCCAATATTTTTTTCTGTTCTTTGGATTACTTTTGTTTTTCATTTCCACTGACACCTGTGATTAAATTAAGCATCACTCACTSTGTTTACAACCTAAACTTTGTGCTGTTGTGCTTGTACTGAGAGAATGGAAGTGAATTTTAGTGGGGGAGGCTAAAACAGGACCCCTGGCAGTGTTTGCAAGACTGACAAGRAAATCCTTTATTTTTAACCTGTCTGTCCATTTAAACTACTGATAACTTTATTATGGCAAAATTCTCATGTCTGTTCTAGAAACCACAGTTTTGATACCAGAGCATGCAAAATCCCATTTGCTAATTATTTTATTCTAAGATTGGCACACAATACAATGCACTGATGGAAAACGACAATAATTAATTACTGCATTTACTCCAAAATTACAATCACTAATTACTGCTCTGAGACTGAATTCCATTCAGCAATATTTGGAACTTCTTCTTCCTCAAAGCAGGGCAGCTTTTCAGGAGTATTGCTGTGTTTGCATCTAAATGAGTCCATGTAGGTCACTAACAGATCTGCACTATTTGTCATGGGAGTGATAGAGCAGCACAAGGCAATACCACAACACTTTCCATCAGTTTGGACCAGGAATTCTTCCTTAAAACCCAAGTCCCTCCCCTTTTTTTTTAATGTTGGAGACTGTAAATACTTCAGAATTAAATAATAGATATTAAAGCAGCCTCCTACTTCTCATCTCRCTGTGATACTCTTGGCCCTGGTGCTCTGAAGTAAATTTCTGGAGAACTGTGAGAACTTTTGCCTAAGACCCAGCCAGCAAAGAGCCTTCTGAGTTTTTCCCCATATAAACAACACTGTGAAAAGACCAGGAGCTTGTTATGGTGGTGCCCTCTTCAAAGGCTTCTAGCAGCAGAACCCCCAAAGCTCCAGGGTTGACTGGAGAGTGGTAATTTCATATTCAGCCACTTGACCAAGATTAGTGTGGGAGATCATGTGGACAATGTCACACAGATTACCTAAGTCAGATTTTAAAGCCTTTCTGGGCTCAGTGTAAGCTTCAGTTGCATSAGTGATTGGGCAGCTGCAGTAACCTGGAAACAGCAGCTTTTGAAGGAACATTTCTACCGGGTTCATTCRGCACACAGATCTGCTGGGCCAGTGCATGAGGGACTGCAACTTGAAGAAAAAACAGAAAACATGAGAAAAGGAAAGAGTAGGCGTTTGAAACAGCAGTGATTTGAAATGAGAGCCAAAGAGATGGAAAAACACAGGAGACATCCATAGCCAAATTTTTTTGTTCAAGGAGCAGCAGCAGCAAACACTGACAGAATGAATCCTCTGCTAAATAAAATACATACAAAACGATTGAGAGAAGGCAAAGACCCACAATAAAAGAGGATTGTGAAAATATGGGATGAGTCCTAGAAAACAAGCACAGTCATTTTTCTACRAGACCTTCCAATAAATTACAAGTCAGCAAAATCCATTGATACTGGGACATTGACAGAGAGACCAGTACTCACTAGTGAGCAAACAGGAAACAGGCAYGTTATCAATTTGCAAATGCTGCTCAGGGAGAGAGCAAAGAAAGGTCTAGAACCTCAGAGATGTTCTTCTCAGATGTCCCCATATTTGAAGGCAGATAGAACTGCCTTTGATGTGTTCAGTTAATACAAACATCGGCACCATTAACATGGTTTTTTGCACAAGTAAAGACAAYATGAGCAGTAGGCAGGGCACAGCCCTCTATGTCTAAGAAGGTTAAAACCTTCTTCCAGGGAAACTGGAAATTCACAATGAAATCAGAGTTATGAGTTAGCCCCAACATGTACACAGGTCACTTGTGCAGCATTGATCAGTAAGCTGAAAATGATCTGATCTTTTTGTCACTGACCTTTGAGAGCTACTGCAGAACCATGAATTGAAGCTCTGTGGGATAGTGTTTGGCACTTGCACTGTAGAGATAAAGAAAAGGGAGGCTAAAAAACTCCATGAAATTTACTCTGCAGGGGAAAACTGCTACAGGAGTTGGCAAGAATCTTAATAAGGGGTTGCAGAGCACTCCATCAATGTGAGCACCTTAAATTGATGTCCTTATGGTTTGGAAGGCATATACAATCAGCTGCACTAGAACACTGTTTCTCGTTCCCACGGTTATACCCAGTGATATATCAAATGCAATAATTGCATATTTGAATAATTCATAGGTACGGTAACTTTGGCCAGATACAAGTGAATATCAAAACTCTGGTCTCTGAAGTGTTTGATTCAGCTGTAGCAGAGAATTGAAGGTTTACAGTACAAGCCTTGCTTCTCAGGTGTCTTTCATCCAGCCCTGTGACTGCAGTCAGGAAAAAAAAAAAAAAAAGAGTTTTTATTTCAAACGGTTCATTTTTCCACTTAGCTGAGCTTCATCCAACCTTTTTGAAATATTGGGTAGAAGGCTGAGCTGGAGGGGAAAGGAGAACAGCAGTCAAGTCATTTCCCAAGCAAGAAGCAGAGTAAATGAAAACTCAGTGCTCTGTCTGGAAAAGTACTAACCACAGCCATGATGGGGCTAAGTTCTCGGGCAGCGTCAATCACCAGCTCCTCTGAAGCCAATGAAGTGACACTGATTTATGGCAGCCAAGGATTCAGGCCCACTATTACTTATTTAACTCTAAATGTTCTCCTGGCAGAGATGTTTCAATTATTTGCAATTCAGAGGGAGATGCAATGTCACCATTCTGGTTGCTCTGGTCTTCTTAGGGCAGAGACACCAGGGAATGATCATGCTCATCTCCAAATATCACCATGGCTCATTTTAAAAATGCCTTTTTAGGATAATGACTTGCAAACAGAGGAAAACCTCTTGTACCCATGGAAAGCTGCAGCTCCACACTCTAGTAATCCTCTTCAGAAAGCAGATTTCTCCCATTTATTGGAAGATACATTCTCCCTCCCCAGCTCTTCACATATCCCTTTTTCCTGTGTAACACAGATCCAGCAGCTGGGCTGCCTGAAGCATCTATTCTATGCAGAGCAATAACACTCTAAAATCCCCACAGTGACAAGATGCCTACCTTTGAAATTTCTGGCTCTGTGAYGCCCAGTCCTTGATGCCAAAGATATCTTTTGGTTGATTTGGATGTGCTGTAGACCATGGTTGTCATGGTAGACCCTTAAAAGCAGCTTGTTCCAAAAGAAAATAGGTTTTCACTACCTTGATTTCTAAGGATTTGGAAACAATTGGGCCATCAAATCCGYGGGCTGTGCAGTCAGCTAAAAATTTGTCTTTGCTGGATAAGATTCTCTATTTTTCTCTACTTTTCTCTACTCTCTTGAAGCATCTCCACTCATGAGCAGAGGTTGCATCACATTTGCTGTGATGTAAGACAAGTAAATGCTTTCCATGCTCTTTATTTTCCTCTGTGCATTCTCCTTGCATGGTACATTTTTCTCCATCATGGCAAGCTGGACACTGGGAAAGGAAACCAGAYAGGCAGCCCAAAGCCAGCTGTAGGAAACTGAACTCCTACATGTCAGTTTTAAGAGATTTGGTGCTTTCAGAGGGGGGTTTATTTGGGGGTTTCTGTCTTCTGCTCAGGTTACCAGACCATTGTTTAGTACAGACCATGCAAACCTTGTTACACAAATCCCAACCGGAATTCCTACAGGCCTTGTTCCCATTACCCATGAAGACCGTTGTAATGCAATTTAGAGAACGGTGTACAGATCCTCATCAGGAATAAAGGAATAGCTCGTACCTGGAGAAGTATTCCTACACTTAAACCTGAATGGAGGAATTCATGTCCTTTGATGGCTTTGTTGAAGAGCATGTGACGTGCTGTTAGTAATTAGGAAAGGCACACAGACTGGCACCATGGTTATCTCTGGGGTGTTTTCTCTTTCAGCACAGACCCACTTCTTGACAGCCTGACTTCTGGTGCTCACCAGGGATTCCTGGAAGTAACCCCAGGATACCACTTAGGATTAAAACGCAAATAATTTCTTTCTTCAGAAATGCTCTAGAATAAATGAGTTGTCCTGAGGTTCACAGGTATCTGAAGAAGTGCTGGGCCTGTCCTTCATCTGGGGAAAGAAAGTAGGCTTTAAAGGAGTGATGATGATTTGTGCCAGCTAAAGGCTTGCTGTGGGATTTGGCCACTTACACTCAGGGAGCAGAAATCTTCTGCTTTTTCTCTTCTAATCTTTCAAATTGCCTCTGTAATTTTTTCCCCAAGTTGTGTGTGCTCAGTGTGTTCTGTCGATGTGAGAAGTGGTAATGTCACTCTGCTAGGAGTTTTATGGTTCACAGAAGGCAGGATTTGTATTGAGATAGACAGATAGATGGATGTCTGGTGCCTGCACACAATGTATTACAGAGATTGACCCAAAATTTTCAACACTAAAATCCCAAACAATAGACTGAGGGAATCTCTGGGAGACTTCAGATGGATTTTATATCTTTTTTTTTCCTGATTAATACGAGTCTTYAAAAGCATAACATCCCTGTCCCTTTGCCCAAATATTTGGAGAAGATCAGAGTAAAGAAGGATCAATAGCAAATAAGTAGTCTACATTTTCTCAGGTGTCAGTGTAAAGGAGGTCAGACATGCCATACTGGGGAGGGAAGGGAAGGATGCACAGTTAGGGAAGCCTGGTGTGCATTCCGATAAGGAACATTCACCGGGACAAAGGAGGTGAATCCYGTTGCCCATGCAGCTGGTGAGCCCAGGGAAGGGGGCAGTGATGCTCATGTCCCCCTGACCAKCCAGGCTCAGGGACACCCTGAGATCTGGGCTCTCCCTGCACATAAGAGGGACATGGAAAAGAGCAGAAGTGCTGGGAGCAGTAGGGCCACCATCCTGCACATGAGAGGGACATGGAAAGGAGCAGAAGTTCTGGCTGACGGGAGCAGTAGGGCCACCATCCTGCACATGAGGGGGATGTGGAAAGGAGCAGAGGTTCTGGCTGATGGGAGCAGCAGGGACACCATCCTGCACATGAGGGGGATGTGGAAAGGAGCAGAAGTTCTGGCTGACGGGAGCAGTAGGGACACCATCCTGCACATGAGGGGGATGTGGAAAGGAGCAGAAGTGCTGGCTGACGGGAGCAGTAGGGACACCATCCTGCCAAGCTGCCTGCAGAGCCTGGAGCTGCCTCCTAATGAAGGCGGGYGGCTGGTCACAACTGGAGGCGAGCTGCTCCCCATTTGTTTGTGCTCCTCAGAGTGGCAGGGATCCGCTCTCCATCAGAATAATCCAATTGAACAAAATGATTCATATTAGCAGGCACATCTGTCTGAGGCCAAAGCAGAACCCTGGTGTTAGTTTAATAAATGGCGTTCATTAAACTCAGCTGAAAATATAATCTGGAGAGACTGATGGGGTGAACAGAGCAAAGAATAAGCAAAAGGAGTTAGCAATTATCAGATGTCATTTGTTCTACTGGTACCACRGAATTGGAGCTTGTTTGCTGAAATCTTAATTTCATTTTGCTGAGGCAGAATCCATCAGAGAAGCTTATGCTGCAGCTATGATTCCTGTTTGTCAGCCCTTGGTAGGGAATGTGGCATTTTTCTTTCCTCCTTTTCTACCAGACAGAGCTCTGAAGGAGCACAGATCCCAGCAGAGAGCACAAGGACAGGAAAGACTGAGGGAGAGCAGCCTTTCCTTTGCCATGAGAAGACTGCTCAGTAAAGTTCCCTGTGCTGCAATGGAGAGAACACGGGCAGTGCTCTGGGACAGGAACTTTGGGTATTTCCAGCGCAGCAGAAGCCATAAATCTTCCCAGAGCCTCTGCCATTTCCCCTCCATACCACGATGGTTTATAAACACTTCTCACTTGACTCCGGGAGCATTTTGCACTCTATAGGGTAGGGGCCAGTGTTTCCACTGGCAAATGTTTCCCTCTTTTCAGACTATASAAAGGCTGGGTCCTTCTTGGTGGTCAGGTCAGGGAAACTCCTACAGCTGTGCACTGGTGGCTGTCCAAGGCAGCACAGGGGAGCAGGCACAGGCACAGGCACAGGCATCGAGGTGCTGGAGGCAGCCCACATATCCACAGCTTAACCCTGGTGGTCTGGGGCTGCCTCCTTCAGGCCCAGCTCTCACCCTGCTCCAGCTCARCCAGCTCAGTTATGTGGCATTAACATTCCTGGCCATAAGTCTCCACACAAAGCACTGAATCCAGAGGGAGTGCTCTGAAGAGGGAGAGCTGCCTTTCCCAATTTCTGCTGAGCAGAGGAGAGCTTCTTGGGACTGACTTACAGAATGGTCAGCATTTGAAGATTGGCTGGACAGCCTGTTTCTTGCGAGTTGCTTTGGTTTTGTTTAGTTTTAACTTGTCCCTACGGGTATTCAAATGGTTCTCGGCGTGCTCCAGGGAAAGGCAAAAAAAGGATTTTATATTTATAGACTTGCCAGAGCTATCAAGTCCTAGCCAGTTAGAAAAAATCAAAAGAATAATGGAGGAGAAGGGAAAGCTTGACCTCATGAGCTTTCAGCGTTGATTAGTTTGTTGGTGTCAGGAACCTTTTCTTGTTCAGGGCAGACTAACTGTGAAATAACTTTTTTCCCCCTACTCTTTAATCTGTCTCCTGTATTCCCAAGGGGAAGGAGGAGCCAATACCTGCCTTCCTGGAGCTCTCCCTCAGAGGAAGCAAGTGCACAGACTTGCACACCAGCAGCGAGGGGCTGGTGGGTCTGGGTTTTTTCTGAGATTCATCTTCTCAGTGTGCCCTTTGGCAAGAGGCTGAACACCTTCAATCTCCCTCAAAATTGTGTAAGAATCAGCAGCCRACACAAGCTGCTCTGGAGATGGTCAGAGGTTTTTCTCACCCTGGTGAGCACAGAAGAGGGAGGGAGAGTTGCAGAGAGGGGCAGCACCTTTCTGATGTTTGCCCTGGATTCCACCATCACAAACAGGGCTCCTCCACAGCCATGGAAGTGGGTGGGACATGCACTGAATCCCACCTCTCACCCGCTACCACTCCTCACACAGGTTAATCCTGARCTTCTGGGCACAGGGGAGGAGCACAGAGGCTTAGGTTAGTTAACATGATCCAGCCATTTGTAGAGGCTGGTGAGAAACTTGCTGAGTTTGCTCGGTTCAGCTCTGTGGATCAGGCAATGATAGCACTCCCAAGCCAGCACAGCTGCAGGCACAAGGGGACATGCTTCATAAGCACAGGCTATCTGAGGTGACAGTGAACCAGAAACCCAAAGAACTGAGACTGATCAGACTCAACTGGATGCAAATGGAATTTGGGATTTATTTTCAATACTCTTTTCAAAGTACATTGAAGTAATCTTATGAACCAGACATCATGGGAATCAGCACATTGGCTTTCAGTGCTTTCAAAAAAAAAGTTTTGTTTTGGATTTCTTTTTGAATTCTCAGACAAAAAGTTTTGGCTATTTTTATGCAGTAATAATGTTTGACTGATCACCTGCATTTTCTACCCAGAAAGGCTTTAAACAAAAATGTGATCCAGTTCTAAATTAGAATCATATAAATACCTCAGCTATAGCAGTGAAATGAGTCACAGACATAAGTCACATGCATAAGTGTTTTCAGAATCAAATTCTGAGACACTAAAATTCACCAAGAGATGTGAATTCCTCATGTGGAAACCATTCCAACTAGAAGGTGGAATTCTTGTCTTATCTTTCTCCAACTCAGAAAGAGTTACCATCTCCTTAGCTAAAGTATCTTCTTTTAGAAATTTCATACAGAATTTGGCTTCAAGAATGTTTGTGGGGTTTTAATAAAAAATTATGAATATTTAATAATTAATAGAACTATGTAAGCTTATTGAGTCATCCTGGACTTTAATCAATTTGAAATATTTGGGGCACCAATTTCCACCTTACTACTCCTCACTGGAGGTACATCAGAGCTTTAGTGCAATTAAAATGAAGCAGGAAATATTTTTAGCTAATTGCACTGTGCACCTTGAAGGTAATTTGAAGCTGCAGGCAAAAAAAATAAAATATCAGAAGGTGTAATTGAGTGCTGCAAGCTGGGAGTTTGTGTTTCTGGCTGCATTTTGATTCAAAGGGGTGTAGAGACAGGGCATGGAGCTGGACAGCCTTGGCAGAAGGAGAGTGAAATCTCACCTCTGGAGAAGAGTCCCAGGATGCCAGCAGCCCCAGCAGCCCTGCCACTGGCACAGGACCRGCTTTGGGACATGTTCCTGAAAGGGATGTCAGGCTGGGAGATGAGCTGAGGTCTCCTTCTTTTCCAACCCCACACAGACRCCACCCCAACACATCCTTCCTGTACCTGCTAAGCAGCTGCAGACCAAATCCTTCCCCCTCCAGCCCAGCAGACAGCTATGGGCTCTTATTTCTCGTGGCAGATGCTGGAGCCACTGCTGGGGTGCATCCAACACCTTCCTGGGAGGGCACAGGCAGCTTAATTGCACCTGCTGAGACCTGTGAGCTGCACTTCGTGAGGCCATCCTGGGGCTCTGCTGAGGAAAGGGAGAGGGGAGCAGGATCCCCACCTTGCTGTCAGCAGCAGAAACAGAAGAGTGTAGCAGTGGTTTGATCAGCATTTTGATACAGTCTAGTCAATCTATAAAGGGAAAAAGCAGAAACAGCAGAGACTGGGCGCAGAGGCTTTCTTACGGCTTCCCAATTAGACTTAGTTCTCAACCATGCGCATTTTTTTAATTAAACTGTTGGTACAATGCTCAGGAGATAGAAAACTCCTTGAGGCCCTCTTGTAATAAAGAACCTTTCATTGTATGCAGAAAGGCAAGCTTAATTTCCTCTCCCACCTAATATTCATCTGSAGCAGAAGCAGGGGTGAGCGCTCTGTATGAGGTCTCAGGGCACAGGACCCACTGATTTGGCCATTGGGAGGGAAAGAGGCTACATCCTTTGCTGCAAAATAGCTATTTAACACTCATTTGACCTTTACCATCACTGCTTCTGRAAATGACCTGAGTTCATTGCACTGATCTTCGCCTGCAAAGCTCTTGATTGGCAAAGCAGAGCTGAGAGAGGGAAAGAGCCATGGCTACGTTTGCATGAGCAAGTAAATTGTGGGTGCTGCCGAGGAGGGGGGACAGGGCTGTGACCACTCAGACCCTGCCAAGCTGCAGCCCTGGTGGTGGGCAGAGCTCCCTCCTGAATCCCAGCCCTGCCCAGCCCAGCCCTTCCTCCCAGCGCCCACCTCCACAGCTTCTCCAGGGCTCCTCCACCCKCCCTGTGAGCCCCAGCACCCCGGGGCCACCTCCTTTGCCACTGCTCAGGGCAGGGTGAGGAAAGGCAGCGCTGCTCAGGGAGCCAGTGGCATTTTCTGACTGCCCAGGCTGGCTCCTGCAGGAGCAGCTGCTCCGTTGTGGTGCTTTTTCATCCGCTGCTTGAGACTAATGGCTCTAGAAAAATAGATAAATCAGAGGTGACACAGCTATTGCTGCTTGACAATTTTTCATCAAACAAGCTGGGGGGGGGAGGGGATGACCAAAAAGTGACATTTTGACCAAACTGGATGTTTCCGCAGCAAATTTTCATTCCAGTAGATTAAAAAAAGAAATGCAAACAGCACAAAAACATAACTGTCTTGATTAAAAATGTTGGCCTTCAAAACACTTAATTCCTCTTAAAAATGGACTGGTTTTCAGATTGATTAAAAAAAGGCAAAAATTAATCTATTTCTCTGGCCACCTCCCCCATCCCAGACTTGTTTTGTTTATTAACTAAAATATTMACAGGAAAGAAAGCCAAAATAATGACAGTTTTCCTCCGGAAAATAATTGTCATTTTTCAACTAGCTCTTAATGCAACATAGTTAAATGAGAGCGATCCTAGTAACAACACTGCACAGCAAGTAAGTCATACAATTACTTGAAAGAAGGGCACCGCAATTTAAGAGCTAATTTTTATCATCACATTAAATTTATAAACGGGAAAAATGAGGCAGGGTCATCAAGAATATAAGAACAAAACAAAAAAAAATTTAAAAAAAACCAAAACAAAAACTCAAAAACAAACAAACAAAAGAAAAAAAAAAAGAAAAAGAAAATAAAAAATTAAACATTAGCATTAGAAATGCTGGACTCCCATCTCCCTGTTAGATCACATTGGCTTCTCTTCTCTGTCTCTGTGTGTGTGCAATTGTCTCTGTTGATACATATGTACATGTAATACCTCTGTACATATACATATGGATATGTTGGTGTGCATTTTCATCTATATAAAGATTCATATATACAATCTGTCTGCTTTTTAACCTTCAGATGTTAGAACTGAAGCATCTGACAAAAATACTCTTTCCCYCCCYCCCCTTCCCTCCCTCCCCCCACTAAAAATAGCACCCCGAGAGTCCAGGTAAATGCGTTGATGTCTGGTATAAATCATCAGGCTTCTTTTAATCCCAGCATGGATGCAAAGTCCCCTTCAGCACGCTGCCCTTCCCACTCTAACACATTTGGGCTCCGAATCTTGGGCTCACCACACAGCCTCGGCAGCGGTTGTCAAAGGGATGGAGTCTGTCTTGGAGAGCCCTGCCTCCATGTTCCACCTCTCCCCGGGCAGGAGCTGCAGGAGGGGGGAACTCTGTGGGTTGGACTGGGGTGCAGGGCAGAGGAGGACTGAGGCATAAGGAAAGTAGAGCCACCCCGCAGCACCGGGGCCAAAAACGGAGAGGGAAATTGCTACGGAAACAGTACAAAAGGCAGGGGAGAAAAACACAGGCTGGAGTTTTAATCATATTGATCAGCTTCAGGGGCAATAGCTGTGAAGGTCTATCACAGGCAGCACAAACATCTCCAGTTCCATCCAGTGGGTGTGCGTGGCCACAGGCTACAGCAGACAGAGGGACAGGACTCTGACTCCAGTTTTGGGTGCAAAAGCACACATGTGTGTAAATGGAGATTAATAAATGCTGTATAAAGGTGAGGAAGTTGTCATATGCCATGATCAGTGTGAGAACAGGAGGCTGCTACTTTCCTGCTGGAAGAAGTGGTGGCCTTCGAGTTTCATCAGGGAGAGGTTTCTTAGCTCCAAGGCAAGGAAAAAGGTCTAGAGCAGATCAGTGGAGACTTGGCCGATAAGGACTCAGGGGAGAGACACGGTAGAAATGATGTGGAACTGGAGGCAGTAGATTTCTGCAGTGGAACCCAACCTGGCAGCCCACCGCGATGGTGGCAGTGTTGGCACAATTGTGTGGCCCCGTGAAGGACACAGAGCAAACTTGTACCTGCAGCTGGCTGCATTTGCTGCTCAGCAAATATACAGTGACAGCTCCTGTGGCACTCACCAGACAGTCAGGCAGTGCTAGGCTCGTGCCACTTGCACACCCCTCTCAGGTCATCTACGTGCTGTAAGGGTACAATGGGATCATAGTACAGATTAGGTTGTAAAAACACCTGCAAAGTATCAAATTCAGTCATTAACCCAGCACTGACAAGTCCATCACTAAATTCTGGCTCTAAGCACCACATCTATACCTCTTCTAAATACCTCCAGGAGTGGTGACAGCACACAAAGCAGCCAGTTCCAGTGCCCAACAAGCCTTTCAGTGAAGAATTTATTCCTAATATCCAATCTAAACCACTCCCATTGCAACCCAAGGCTGTTTTCTCTTGCCCTGTCACTGGTTACTGGGGGGAACTGAGACTGACCCCCACCAGTCTGCAACCTCCTTTCAGAGGGAGAGTGATAAGGTCTCCCCTCAGCCTCCTACTGGGCTGAGCCCTGGGGAGCACCGCTCCCGACCAGCCCCAGCTGGATGTCATTCCATTCACCAACATCCTCTGGGCCCAAGCATCACCCATTTTTTTGYCCAGGCAACAGTGCACCCATCCACGCCATRAGCAGCCAGTTTCTCCTGGAAAATGCTGTGGGAAATGCTGTCAAAGGCTTTACTGAAGTCCACATGGACACATTCCCAGCATTTTCCTCATCAACTAAGTGGATCACCTTGCCACAGAAGGAGATCAGGMTGGCCAGGCAGGACCTGTCTTTCATGAATTTGTGCTGGCTGGGCCTTCTCCCCTGCTTGTCCTGCATGATGGCACTGAGGATAATGTGCTTCACAAGCTTGCCCAGCACTGAGGTCAGGCTGACAGCCCTGTAGCTCCCTAGGTCCTCCTTCCAGCCCTTCTTTTGGATGGGCATGGCACTGGCTAACCTACATCAACTAGGACTCCTCTGGTTAACAAAACTGCTGATAAATGATGGAGTTGCTTAGTGAGCACCTCTGCCAGCTCCCTCAGAACCCAGAACCACATTACATGGGCAATGAGTGTCTCCCATCTCCCAAAATGCAGAGCTTATCCTCACAGTCCAGCCAGAAACTGCTGCTAAAAGCTTTACTGTGACAGACGTGTTTGTAGCAATAGGACAACTGTGCTGACAGCACAGGTTGCAAGGACATGACTAGATTTATGTTTGTCTAACCAAGGCTTTAACTGAGATTCATTTCCCCTGATGGTGTAGACCTAGACTGCAACTATTCCCTTTACAGCAAGTCAGTCAAGGTCCTCATTATAACCATGAGAGAGATACTGGTTCCTTTTGCCCATGACTCACAGTCTTATYTGAAACAGTTCCTAAGCATGAGTGAATTGGGACCTAAAATCCCCGTGTGTCTCCACCAATGCTGTCCTGGAGTGATCTGTTCAGCTGAGGATGTCTGCATCTTGAATTCCATCATTAGGACTCCAATCCCTCATTTCTTTCCAGTGTTGAAGGAGAACAGTCCCAGGACGTTAGGCACTTGCTGCTTCCAAAAAAAAGTTGGCTATTTACCAGATTTATTTGGCTATGTTTTGCTCAGTGGAGCAAGACTTTGGGCACGTCCTTAGAGACTATCAAAGTGTCTTCTCCTGTCCACTGTCTAGGTAGCTGCTGCAGACCCCTGCTTTAGAAGAGCAGCTTCATTTAGTGCTTGGAATACAGACCCAAGTTCAGCAGACAGGATTACCACATGTCACTTTGATGTGAAAGAATATTTTCAAGTGGCTTTTTTTTGTTGTTGTTGTTTTTTTAGCCTCAGCAAGTCCTAATCCTTCACCTGTACATAAATATGTTTGCATGTGTGTGTGTGTGTGTGTGCGTGTGTGTGTGTGTGTGCGTGTGTCACCTGCAGTGTCTGAGGATGTCTGTGCAGGACAGACAGAGGGATGGTAGTACCACCTCCAAAGCAGTGGTCACTGATTGACCAGTCCCATCCTTCCCACTCTGCACAATAAATATTTTCCTCAGTAAAATTAKAGCAAAGAACTTCTCCCCAGATTGACAGTGCCTGGATCTAGCATCCATGTGTAGACTTGCTGCCCACTAAGCTCCACTCCTGATCCTGCAGCTGGTGCTATCCCGTATTTCAACCCCAGACAGGAGATGTGTGTTGCTGCATCTTCCCAGGAATAGAGCAGGATACTGTCAGCTCCACCAGATCTCTCCTATTCCTGTTGCCTCCTTTGTCCTCCATTCATTGAATCAAAGCCTGTTAACCTTTCCTTTTCCTGCTAGTGCAGCTGAGGTAAGGAAAGACACAGGTCTTGCTGTGATGGTGCTGACAGCTCTCCTTCCTTCCCCAGCCTCTTGTTTTCCTGTGTTATGGCATGGCCAGAAAGCCCAGAGGGGTAAGAGGGATGGATGCTAGAGATCTTTTCCAGGAGCTGTACAGCTGACACTATTTGCTCTTGGGCACCTAGGGACACAAATGACAACAATTTCTTCCCTGGGCCATCTTCAAAAGGACAGTTTTCCCCATCTTGGATTGTGAAATAACTGTAGACACAGATCTTGCATCTGCCTTGGGGGTACCAGTCTATTGTCTTTGTCAAACCCCAGGAAGCTCAGGCTGACACGTCCAGATTATCAAAGGGCAAGACTTTGGGGCCAGGCCATCAAGAAGGAGTCAGCCTCAACCAAGACAGCAGCCAACTGTGGGGAAAGTGTGGAGCTGAAGCCAGGGCTCAGATCAGGGGCTTAGTTCAGCATCATCTCTTGYCAGCTAAGCACAACTGCTGCAGCCAAGAAAGCATGTTTTCCGTTCACAGAAACAGTGAAGAGACCCAAGACAAACAAACAGAAAGCTAGGGAAGGAATTTTTGCTAGCCAGCATGCATGACTTCAGGATAAGRACTGCCAACAATATTCTTGTGACATCCCAGCACGAGGTGAAATTTCATTCGTGTGCAGTGACTTTTCAGAAATAGGCTGCAAGGAGAGATATGAGCCCTGCCAAGGGGACAGAAAGGCAATACCTGAGGAACAGGGTGCAGAGCTGCTGACTGAGACAAGTGTATTGTTGTGTGCAGTGATTTTTGGTGTTTACYGAGGCAAAACTCCGTGGGCCAGTAAAGGGACATTTTGCTTCACAGGAAAGGAAACAGGGCACTTAAATAGGTTGTAGCAACCAATCCCTGGCAGATTTTATTCCTTTTCTTTTTGCTTTGTCCTTGCTTTTTCTTTTCCTTTCTCCTTTTGGTTATTTTTCTTTTTTTT
>JACDOX010000134.1:1445421-1476240 GCA_014549065.1 Cardinalis cardinalis
TTTGATTACATATTGGGCCTGACCGTGCAGTCCTTACTCTTCCAAAACTCTCATGGGGATATAACGAGCATTTTGCCAGAGTAAGGACTGAAGCAAACTGAGCCCACAGCTAGGAAGTACAGATGTGTAACGCAGCTGCAGTTCCATACAACTGCTCTTTCACTCTCAATTCCCTAAAACTCCTTGTAATCTTCTGTAATTATTGAATGACGCTTTCCAGCTTAGCCCTAAATAAAGCACAGTTTAAAAAAAAAAAAAAAAAAAGCCGTGTTCTTTACTTCTTGATGGCTTTTCTTAATGTGTTTGCTTTGAGAACAAAATGAATCTATTTCGACTCTTTCATTAATATACATTGTTTGAGTATCAGAACAAATCCCTTTGTTATATAAAACGTATCTCATTGGATTGAATTAATGACACTGTTTCATTTAATGTCTGCTTGATATTCCAGAGTGGTTTACCTTAAACCTAGTAGGTTAGAAGATCAAATAATGGTACATACAAATTAGTGTCATTGTAGCTCCCATTTGAAGCCTGTTGTTTGATTTCACGCTCATGGTTTTTTCATGCTGATAAGTATAGAGGCCAAAGCTCGGGACGTTGCTTCTTTTGCTGCTTTGGGAAAACCCTGTGGAATTCAGCAGTCTCCAGAGATGAGGCTCAATTTCTTCCTCAGCATCCCTCACATCTTGTGTTTGAATGGCTGTTTTCCTTTCCCCTGAAATGGCTGTACCAGATCAACTGAGCTGAGGTTGGGGCTGAGATCAGGAGCCTTTGCATTTTCTCCCTGATTATTGCAGCCACATCTGCATTTGAACAAGTTGCACAGGCTAAATCCACCTCTAAATGAAACCAATGTGCTTGTTCATAATTTAAAATCTATAGGAAGGAGTTCTCTAAGTAGAAACTCCAATTATTAATACTATAAGTTACTTAAGTCTGTTCAGGGCAGTAGAAATAAGAAATATAAATAAGATTATGAATACATGGAGGGAATACAGTCAGTATTTGCTTTTCTTCTAAAGGTAAAGGCAAATACAGAAGTGCACATACACCAAACTTATCCTTGCTTTTCAGCAGAGAAGATGCTCTGCAGAGGACAGAGTAGGCTAGAAATGTGGGAACTAGTGTCAGATGCCACTGAGAGAGAAAATGAGAACTAAATTTCTAGTAAGAAGAGGTTTCTATTCCAAAGGTTATTCAGCATCCTGTCCTGAGSTGCAGGGATGAACAGACAAAAGCACGGCCTCTTACCCGGGCCAGGTTGAGAATAAAGTGTGGGGGAGGGCTGATGAAAATCACTACTTGAAGGAAGAAAACCTGACAACAAACAGGGAAGACTCAAATTCCCAAACTGGCATAGCAAAARGGGAATAAAAGGTGCTGCCTGATTGTCTCCCCACTTCCCAGGCCACCTTCCATACCCTCCTCTGTGACCTTCAGTGTCCCCAGAACTCTTCCCCACCCTGCTCGAGGTAGATGCTGTGTCTCTGCAGTGTGAGTCACATCCTGATGGATCTGCAAGAACACATCCCTGTCATCCGAGCAGGATGGGCTGCACCCCTGGGGCATCCAGCTGGGAACACTTCTGGCCAATGAGATACAGCTGGGGGCTGTTGACTGATGATTGTGAGACAAGATTTCRTCTTGTTTCAGGTACCCTGCAATATACAGCGGATAAAATATCCAGTGTTGGAGGGCAATCAGCTCCCAAAGGGAGACCAGAAAACACTGTTAACATGGCTCTATGACTTAGGTCAATGCCCCAAAATGTAGCACTTTGCAGAGAAACCTTTGGCGYTACTGGACTGGGAAAAGAGGATGTGAGGACAAGCAGGGACGACCAGTGACAAAAGAGAGACCACGCCTGGTACTGACCTTTCTCCCAGRACATGCCCATGTATTACACTGCAAAATGTGGTCATATCTCCAAGTTCAGCCCCCAGTGAATAGGGAAGCACCACAAGGCTGTCAGCCTGCTGKAGGTTCATTTACACCAGAGGTTCATTTGCACTGGTGTGCTGGGAAATAAAGCACTGCTGTCACCACACTGCTGGCTAAATCAAGTSATGGGTACTTGCCATGCTCAGCTCYCTGGCTGTGGTAGAGGCACAGACTAGAACACAATGGGCTGAAGCACAATTGGTGACACGGTCCAACAGCTGGTTAAAACACCCTTCTCTGGGCTGTGCAGACACACCAGCCCTGATTTAAGAGCTTGTCTCAGAGAGACTCCATGCTTCTCTCCAGAAAAAGTTCATCCATTGACACTGCAGGTGCTGTAAAGCAAAACAAATGGCAGCACAAGCCTGCTGCAGCACGGGGCTGTGTTGTTGGGGCAGGCAATTATCCAAACATCCCAATTTGAAGCCATGAAAATGAAGAGAGAGACCAGGTCTACCTGAAAGCCTGTAGCTGCCTGTCTGTGTGCACCAGCACACGGAACGCTGCATTACAGAGGTTCAAAAGCTACTGCATGTTTGATGCTGGCTCCTCTCTCTAGTTTGTAGCTGCTAAGTCACATTACATTAAACTAAAGGGTTTTTTAAAGGTCAAACATTCATCTTTCACCAGTGTGCTCCTGGGTACCACTGTGATTACAGTAAACTTTAGTCCTATATCCATGAGTAGTTCAAGGCAATCTTTGGTACAAGAGCAGGGCACAGTTTGCTGTCATTCTTTGGGAAGTTCCATGAGGACACCTCAACCAATTARGTTGAGGACACCTCAACCAATCATTTTCATGTCCCTAAGAAAGCAGTTCATACCCTCCTGGAGTCACTTTTCCATATCAGCATCTCTTGACAKAAGCACTGAGCCACTCACCTTTTGCACACATAAGGTGAAAAAATTCCTCCTCCCACCTCCATCCCATTCCTACTCCAGGCAGATGTCCATTAGAAAACTTTATTTTATTAAAGGATAATATGGACTTYGAACAAGGCTTCAGAGTTCTGCCTSTTCTCCCTTTCTGTAAAAAATATCAACATAATGTTTGGAAATGTCCTTGCAAARCAAGGTCAGGACTCCTCCACCTCCAACATTTCAGTTTCCAGCAGCACATTTCTCCCAGTCCCAAATATGACCTGGGGGCAGCGACTGTCCCATAGGTGTRGAACCATGAAAGGTGTTTGTGACCCCAGAAATAACTCACACATCCCAGGGGGATTGGCAGGTGGGGAAACTCATCACCAGGGGYTTCAGTGCAACACTGTGCAAGATTGTGCTCTGCACCACCTGGAGAGGAAAGCTGCTGATGCTCTTCCTTAGTAATGCCCCTTAGAAAAGCTCATTTGAAACAGCCTGACTTGCCCTGCCAGTCCAGAGCCAATGAAATGGGAATAGGCTGCAAACTCAAGGCAGCCACCCGCTGAGCCTGAAAATGTCTTCTGAAATAGCACTGCTGTCTACTTGTTGAGGAAATCAGTTCTTAAAGCAGTTTTCAATACCACACCTTCTCTCCCACTACAGTAAACACACTAGAGCAAACACATCCCCAAAAAACACTCAGAAGGTTCCAAATCAGAGCCCTTGTGTTTCATTTATTAAGGGTATGAGGTCACTCTGGTGTCTCATAGAACGATGGAATTGTTTGAGYTGGGACGAACCTTTGAAGGCCATCTAGTCCARCCCCTCTGCAGGAAGCAGGGGCTGGATCAGGTTGCTCAGAACCTCATCTCTCTGTACACTTGCCCTCACCATTGTGCAAGCTTCTGTTAGCACCCACACAACCTGAAACCTTCTCCACATTTCCTCTGAGGAATCTCTGTAACATCAGCACTGGTAAACACACAACGAATGCTGGGGGGAAGAAACACCCTCAAAGCAAACATCCTCTCACCATGGCATTCCTGAGCTATCCTGGATTCTGGGTCTCAGTCTGGTAAGTGCTGAACTTGGCATGGACCTCCTCCAGCAAGCAAGACRAGGGAAGGTGTTTCCTTGCACAGGTGTAGGTAAGCACATGCCCTGCCCCTGCAAGCAGCAGCCTTGCAGGGCACAGCACATTCACATAAGACACAAGAAGAGCAGGTTCAGATTCTTCCCCACCCAGATGAAGTTTGCCCCTGAGACTCCTGTGACACAGAAGATGGCCCTGATTATAAATGGTAGGTCAGTCCAGGGAGGTGTTCACAACTCCTCTCCTGTTTAGAAATCTGCCTCATCTTGTATAGAAAAGTGGAAATAGAAATGGCATCAGGAAGTGGGTGACTCTATAACCTCTCCTAGGAGACCCAGGCTCCTAACACCACTCCTGAATATGATATACATTGTACAGGACACTGGCTCTCCCCTTGGTACCCCTTAATCTGCCCCTCATGRCATTTTCCTGGGGTGTACTCATTGCTGGGTGGCAGCTATTGCTTTCAGCACTCAAAAAGAAGAGGTACAAACATGCAGGTTTGCAGTCAGCTRGTGAGTGGGTAGGTAAACTCTCCCCAGTGGGGAACCTCAGCCTGACATCCCAAAAATGGGTGCCTATCTCCCCCCCAAGAGAGAGGCCCTAAATTTGTCCTCACCCTTTGAGGCAGATCCCATCACATATTTTCTTCCACAGACAGCACAGAGAATGCAATTGCCTAATTCAGTGTGTTGAGTCCTACCAGATAGCAAAACACCCACAAATTAGGCATCATGACTGTGATGCCTCCTTTGTGATTCCCTCCTACAGAGGATGAGAGATGATTCCGCTTCAGCGAGCTACAGAGCAGGCTCCCAAACTGGAACGGTTGTCAGAATGCATATCGTACACAGATCCTCCTACCAACTCCTACAAGAAACTATTACCTTCTTTCAGCTAGAACAAAGAGCTATTAAGYGAGACAATGGGCCTAGCAGCATTGGCGAACCATCTGTCATCAAGTGTTAGACATTAGCAATGTCTTTTTTAAGCCAAGCCAATAGAAGCCCCCAGCCACTGTTACAATGGCACACAGGCACCGATGAAAAGTGTCAGCCCAACTTATCCTTCGTTTAACTCCTTCCACTCGGTCTGTTCTGCTGCTGCTGCTCCTGTAGAAACCCTAGCACACGCAGGACCACACAGATTCCTCACAATAACCATCAAACTGCACTTTGCACCATGATTCACACAAGTGCAGCAGACCTGGGCTGCTCTGGGGTGCAGGCTGATTTGTTTTGAGGGCTGGCAACCAGGAGACTGATATGAGACACTTTCCCTTCTAGTCCCAACTCTCCTAACTCCAYAGGACAGCGACCCCAAACCCCTCGAATTGTGTTCCAGAGCCCAAATGCCAAGGAGGGTCTCGGTCCTTGTGCACAACTGTGGCCGCTGATAAGCAGCAAGCAGCCAAGTGTAGGGTAAGAGATGAAACATGAGATTTAGACTGAGACACATAGAAAACTGAGGAGAGCAGGCTGACCCTGTGTGTGGGAACAGTCATCAGGCTCCTCTGCCCAGCCTCTGCATCCCAGTCAAAAATCCTGTTCTGTTCTGGTTGCACAGAACAACCCGAGCCAAACCTGGATCAAGAGCTCTAGCTCTGCAAATTAAGCTCTGTAGCTTAAGCAGGAGTTGTCCTGTACCTGGCTTATTTACACCTATCAGKTTCCAGCCCAAAAGCCTGACCTGAAAGCTTTACTAAGTATTTTCTCTCTCTGATTACCAAGCTTTTGCAGTGCTGGGAGGGGGCTGAGTTTGAGTGAAACACTGGACATCTGAGGTGTTTTATTCTTTCTAGAAGTAAGGAATCCACATAAAGCAACACGTTTGCCTGAATGAATTACAGTTCAAATCCAGTTTAACCAGAGAYTGGGGAATTTTTCCTTCCATGGAGAGGTGGATTTAACCAAATGCCAAATTTTAGGACAGGTTTTCACACACCAGGTTTAAAGGAGCATCCCCACAAACCACAAACAGTGAAGAACAGCAGGTGAAGGTCCGCAGATGGGGTGAGAGTACAAACTTGGCCTGACTGGACAATGCTTTGCCTCTACCCAGATCATGTGAAGTCTTTGGTGGTCCTGAATCAGCATGGTCCCTATCACTGCTCACAAGTCCAGGTGGTGCTTTTTAGTTGCACTTTCAGCTGGAGACCCAGGAAAAGAATGAGATGTCACTTCCCAGTGGTTGGTCCTCCAGAGCCGCYTTGCCTGTCCCAGAGGTGAGGGGCCAATGGTGATGGCCAAGCATTACACCTGGCTGAATTAGGAAACAGCTTCCATGCAGATGGAAACCAGTAAATCTCATCGGGGAGGTGGGGACTGAGAGAAGCCAAGTGAAGCAGGAAGTGAAACAGATTAGCCATGGTTTGGTACTCACTATTTGAAATAGCCTCAGAGAGAGCACACRTGGTTGGGTACTGCATGCAGGAGTGAAGTGCTGGTGCTCCTGTGCACCCTGAGCTGAGCAGCAGTGACTCCCAGACAAMAGGCTGGAGGTGTGTTAAGGCCAAGAGGCCACAGCTTCACAGGAAAGCAGGACTCAAGGGGTTTCAATCCAGCTTCTCCCACTCTCTGGAAATATAAATTCAAAGACAAATATAGAAGAGGGACGAAACTGGAATTCGAGCCAGAGGGACATCACATGGCAAGAACAGAAATGGTATGGATCAGAGACTTTCAGATCTTCACCCATTTCACTGCATGAGTAATGTGCAATGTGACTGGTATGGAGGCTGAGTGAATCTGGGGGTGGCATGCAGCACTGCACGTGCTAAACAGATCACTGGKTTCTTGCATGACCTGCCCTGGTTGCTGTGAAATGGCACCGTTTTCATGAYGACTGGAATCAACCATGAAGAAGGCACAATGCTCCACAAATTCTTCCAGTGGCTGGTCTTTTATAAAGCTCCTCCCATGTCTTTCCAACTGGGGTTGTGAAAAGCATTCAACAATGGCCTCTTTCTGTAGCAAAATAAGTTAATGGGGACATTTACAACTGCTTTCAGTGAACACCTTACAAAAGACAACAAGAAACTGCAATTTTAGTGTGTCAAAGGAGCCAGAACATCAGAATGTCCCAACATGCCCATCTTTTACCCAATAAAATCCACAACTGGTGTGACAAGCTGTAATAGACAAACAGCTATGCTCTGTCATTCTTCTGTGTGAAAACACCTTTAGCCCTTTGCCTTATCAGGCCTAAAGTCATTTCCTTGGCAATAAGATCAACAGAAACCTCTGCATTTTTCTTCCAACAGTTAAATTATTTATGAGCTTTGAAAAAAATAATCCCACTTTGTCTTCTAACCCTAGTTTTGCATATATATATATCGACCCCTGTGAATTCTTCAGCTAAAATATGCATTCATTACAAAAGCATTTCAGGGTATTTTTTTCTTTCCTCTTTATCTACTTGTTTGAATATGTTGTAAACTTGATTAATGTTGCCTTCTAATCTCTTTCTTTCTAGAGAGAACACCTGGAGCTCTTTTAACCTACCTCAAATAAAAAATAAAACCCAAGAGACAAACAACCCAAGTGGCAATGTCACACTTCCACAACCCTTTCCTTTCCCTGGCCACGCATTTCTCCTCTTCTAAAAGGGTGGGCACATGGGCAAAACTTGTGTAAATGAACCTACAGGGCCATGGGCTTCTTCTAAAGCCCCCTTCCTTATGTTCCTAATAACCTGCTTAGTTTCAAGCCTCTCTCAGGCTGGAATAGTTTGGGGAGATTTATGACAGCAATTCTTCTGGTTCCTTTCACAATGTGTTTTCCGCTATTCTCATCTATCGCTCTGCCAACATGCATCATTTATTTAATACCAGTCACTAGCCACATTAAGCTTTTTGCTTTTTTTTCTTTTTTTTTTTTTACCTTTTTTTGTTGAGGACATTCCCTCCCATACCTGGAGAAATCATGCAGGTAAATAACATCTGAGCCAACAGTCCTGGACCTGCCTTTTGTGCCTCCATCCACAGCTTTCCAGGGGTATCAATCATCCCCGAACTAGGATTCTTCTCATTTTAATTATGCTAATATCGCCATAATTTCATTCTCGTTAACAGCAATTGAGTTTCAGTCTCTGCAGATGGTGGAGCTGGACAGTTACCAAGCCACATGCCATCTTGAGAGGAGGTTATGGACCAGTGCTTAGCCTGTGGCAGTGCTGCTCAGCACCGTTTCTGGGTTGCATCACTTCACTTTACCCATTTGTGAAATGGCATATGCCTTTGCCTCATACTGGTTTTGAGATTTACAAAGGACACTTCTAAAAATAGAGAGCCCACTGCCCAGCYAGCTCATTCTTGTTACAATGCAACCCTGCCTGCTTTGACAATTTCAGGACAGATGCTCCTCACAAGGAGCCTCAGGAGAAGAAAAAGGAAAACAAGTACAAGGTGCACCAGGAGAAGTTTGTTCTCAACATAGTAAAGACTTTTTTTACAGTGAAAACTATCTATCACTGGAACGACCTCCTCAGGRATGTGGTAGAGCCTCCATCACTGGAGGTTTTCAACATGCCATTGTATTCTACTGGGTGCTAGATAATCTCATCTAAGATCCCTTTCCCACGAAAATTTGGGCCACGTGATCTTTCTAGGTCTCTTCCAACATGGGATGTTTCATGACTCTGTGGTACTGTGGTTGTTGCAGGTGTGCACAGATGTGTGGGTATGTTAGACATGATAGACACCAACCCTCTGAACCTCCCCATGAGAGCAGATGTAGTCCCCAAATCATAGCAGTGCTGATGGGAAGGACCTCTGTGGTTTTCTCATCCAGCCTCACACTGAAACTTCTGGGCCTTCTGGGTGTGTCCCTTATTGGGCCTTCTTGGGCCTTCTGGGTGTGTCCCTTATTATTCTCAGGAAATAAAGCTATTAAAGGCTACACAGGTAAATTTGTATGGCCACAATCACACCTATGCTGTGGGTGCAACCCCTCTCCTCACCATTGTCCAGCCTGGTGGATGGACCAGGGTTTGCTGCATCTYCTTTCTGGACTGGGTTTCTCTTCAAGGAAAACCAGTGTGGATTGGGTGAGTGGTGAGCACAAAAGCAGWCATCACCCAGAGAAATACTGGGGTATGCAGAGGGACCAGGACCTCAGTGCACATAATGAGGAACTATTCTGCCCCACACAGCAGCTCCAGTTCCACCCAGTGGAGAATAGGTGGCTTCCCAGATGTCCCCTGGGATAATCCATCACTGCCTTTCCTCACCAGGCCTGGTCCACCATCTGTGAGGTACCAACACATTCCAGACACAATCCTCAGCTCTAAGCTAAGGGAAATCCCACTGTTCCCTGGCTGACAGGCAGAGGAAACTTCAGCTTAAACCTGGCTACAAGTCAGAAATCAATACTGCATAAACCAAACTGCAYCAGTTCTGCAGGAAAGGCCTGACATTGTGACTGAAAATGTGATGAATGATTTTTACATGGATTTCATGTTTGGGCTGTTGGGTTTTTTAATCCGAGTACAGAGTCTGGTAAGGCAAATAGAAATTATGATGGACTATTGCAGCTTTCTGGTCTGAGGAACATATTAAAATCTCTTCAGGAGATGATATCTGACCAGCTTCTTATGCAACTGTTGCCTCCTCCTACTCCATTTGACAGCTGACCTCCCTGATAATCAAAGTAAGACACAGATGGCAGCTGCACAGCCGAGGTAAACATGAAATGGTCTCTGTGACAGCCCAGAAGAGTCATTGTTTCCCCATCCCTAAATCAGATGGCAATCTAGGATCCCAGCCAGACCTGTCTTATCCCAAGCATTAAAAGCACACAATGAATGAAGAGGCACCGTAGTCAAAAGGGTGAGGAACAGTCTCAGTAAGATTTTGTGTTGCACTTCAGGTCTTCAGATACTTTCAGGATATACTTTTAATCCACGGCAAGGACTTTGATTTTCTTTACTTACTTCATATACTGGTGGGGGATTAATTAAAACATGAGAGTCACTTTTTAAGGGCAAAAGGTTTTGAATTCTGCTTGCTTGATGAGGATGACAACAATATTTATGCTGATGGCCAAAAAGGGCATTTCTGACTCCAATTCCATTTCCAGAAAACATTAACTTTGCCTCACGGTGCATTATTTGAACCAGTGCACGTCGCCAGGGGTTGAATAAGACAGTTCCTCCACACTCCACGACGGAGTACCGACACTTACTAAATTATGCTGTTAAATACTGTAGTATGGCCATAAAATACAATGAAGGCCCGTGGAAAGGTGCCAGCCCCTTTCTGAGAGAGAGAGAGAGAGCGCTTTTTGGAACCCTGCCTGTGGCCCGTAATTTTCACTTCCTCCTACTACAGTCTGAAGTGACATGAAAGGACTTGTAAAGTCAAGTCCAGGAGGCTGGTGGGGATTTGAAGGAGTAAAGATGGAGTTAGAACATCGTTGGTAGCATTTGACCTACTTGAACTTTGCCGGGAAAGAAGGAAGGAGCCAAATCTCCCACGCACCTCTACAGCAGACCACAATGAGGGAAAGGAAAAAAAAAAAAGAAAAAAAAATTCCAGACTGCAAAATCTACATTTTTCAGCCCAGACAGGGTCAAAATATTGAAAACATATAAACTTCTAATGGAGAAAACTTTTCAGTCAAAAGCAGCAAAACTTGAGAGAAAAGTTTCTAGCTAGGAAGATATTTCAGTATTTCATGGGAGATGGCACTTGGTGAAGGAAAAGAACCAATGGCACAGGATGGGAGGATGGAAGAATTGCTTACACAAACTGAGTCTTGTCAGGTGCTGCAGCAATTCACATGGACCTTGATATGTGAAGTCCAATAATGACTTAATGGAAGTCCAACCAATAATKAAGTCCTTTAAGTCCAGCAAGCTCAAAATTTAATGCTTTTTGTTACTAGTGATTACAAAGGAGTTGAAGGATAGAGAAGGAGTCAGGATGGACCTTTGTGAAAARTATTTCAGCAGGAAAGATTTGTCCTTCTCCAGTGGTCAYAATCTGACATGTCACACTCTGTGTGTACCTAAAACCCTCCAGTGCAGGAACACAGACAAAATGGTGTTGCCCACTAAGCTTAAAATCAAGCTGAGGAACAACAACAAAAACAAAACCAATACATGACAGCTATTCAGGTCAGCTCAGTGACAGTGCCTGACAGACAACACACACAATATTCTGCCCTCCTGTTTGCTACCACAGTTCTATAGAGGTTGGTTAGCTCATCAGAGCAAGGCTGAAAATAATAATGAGGTGGAGATGGGTGAGCAGAATTCCACAGAAAATTTTGTCTTTTATGTTGACACATACCTTGATCTATTTCGTATATCCCCTCACCTACAAACTTATACACAAATCCAGCCAACCACTCRGCCTAAAATGTGTGCCCTTAGTCGTCCTGCATGTAACCTTTCATCAGATGGTCAAAACTGGAGAGCAGCAGAATTTTCTTAGCAACAGTGTTTGAACAGAGACACACTTGTATTTACCCAAACCAGCCTATGTTCATTTTCTAGGCTGGGTGTCCACTGGAGGTGAATCTTTGTTACATACTGTCTCTGGAACAGACCAAGATTGAGGCATGGTTTTCAAATTCATTAAAAATTCACAACAGCTCTGGYGGCTGCAGAAAACCTTCACATGGTTCCTAGGGATAGCTCTGTCAGCAAAACTCAGAGCTACCTTATTCCACACAAYCTACTTCTTAAAACCCTGTCCAGCCCAGGCACACGTGGACAGTGATTGTCAGAAGCCCTTCTTAGCAAAAGGATTTGAAAGAATCTGTCAAGCCCAGTGAGGCAGGACAGCCTGGAGAGCTCCTGCCCAGCCTCTCCTGCCACTAGGAAGGAGGGAAACAGCACTAGAAGGTGCTTTGCCTGAATTTCAGGATGCCTGACACCGTCACAAAGCACACGTGTGCCACACAGGGGAACGCCACCAGCTTCCAGAGAGTGCAGCCTCCAAGGAGTGGACCTGAAATGCAGGAAGCAGCATTAAGGAAAATGTTAGTGACCCTTGTCACCCAAAATAAAGTTTATGTCAAAGAAAATTCCCTGTGCCAACAGCATAAGACTCACTTTCTTTTCCACCTTACCCCACCACACCCCACCCCCCTTATTTTTTTCTCATCCCCACTGCACTTTTGGAGCAAAATTCTCAGTGCAGTTGGTCACAGCAGTTCAGCTGGGGACAGGGATGAGTATCAGGAGTGGATCAAAATACACAGAAGGGTCCCTTTTACATTTTCAGAGACACAGACTGTATTTTCCCCTTTCCCTTGGGCTCTGTCACTTCACTTTCCACTCCCACAAGTAGCGCTTGGAGAGCAAAGAAAGTGGGGGAGAGGTGTGAGAAAGCTGAGCCATCTGCCTGGAGGAGAACAGGGATCCAGGCACTGGCAGATGAGCTCTGCAAGCACTGCCATGGTGTCCTCAGGTCCTGCCACGTGCTTCTGCATCCTCAGTCCCTGTCATGGGCACCCTCACACACGGGGGAGATGGAGGGGAGTCTGCAGCACAGACCAAGGAAAACTGATGAGATGCCAGACATCCAGAGACAGGCAGAGGCTCCCCCCTCTGCTGCAGGAATGAAGGGCTGGTAATAAACTGTGGGGATAAATGGCAGCAGCTTCCCTCACTGCTTCTGTGTGCTCCCTGAGGAGGTGTTGGACCACGGCAGAGGGAGGGATTTAGTGAACAGCCACGGCCTCTGTGACAGCAGGCATCAAAAACACTCCCCAGTGCCAGCTGCCCTCAGACAGGACTGGTCTTGCTCCACGGTTCCCCTGGCTGTAAGATGTCATTTTGCTGCTCTGCCTCATACTTCCCAATGTGATAAATTCCAAATTCCTTTTCAAGCAAAAGTCTTTCCTCCACCTCCTCCCCCCTATTATAAATATATGAGAAAAAACAAACAAACCAACAACGACCAGACCACCAACTCTTGACATAAATCCTTTTGGCTCAGGTTTTTTGATAAATACTAGTGTTTCTTTATCCTTCACATTTCACTCTTCTCCACAAACTCTGAGCAAGAGTTTCAGGCAAAGCTCAGCTCTTGAGCCTTCTCCATGAAGCCCCTTGGGAGAAGTCAATGTGTAGAATCTGGGCAGGGGAACTCTCCCTCTGCTTGTGGAGAGTGGACAAGACATGGAGTGAGCACGTGCCCAGGACACTGCAGTATGGTTTGTCTGTAGATATTCTGTTTTATTTCATTGCAGGCATCACTTCAGTCGTTGTTATAGTGGAAATGGTCCCATCTAGCTGCCAGTACCAACATCTGAGCCCGAGATCATCACTGTTTGGGTCAGCAGAGCTCTAGCCATCAGACCTGACTGCATCATCAGATCGCATGCACAAAACCTGTGACAGAGACCAGCACCGAGGGCCAAAGCCCAAACCTTCACTCCCTCCTCGAGTGCTGCAGCCATGAGTCTGCTCCTTTCTGCTCTTCTTGGCTGCAGGCTGAGATGCAACACTGAACCGAACTGCCCACCTGAACTGACCCTTTCTCACAGGATTTGATACCAAGGTGTGTGAAGCTGCATCCAGGTGCTTCCCTCCACATGCCAGCGTTGGCAGAAAAGCAGAGGGGAGTCAGAACATTTAAGGATACCGAGGGGAAAGGAAAGCCTTGYTCCTGGCACTGGGGGCTTGACAGAGTTGCTCAGATCCAAGTGGAGCCAGTCAGCAGTTTTGGATCGCCTAATGAGGCTCAGACCAGGCTTGCAGAAGTCAGCCTCACAGAAGAAGGAAGGATAGTTTTGCTGGATCCCACCTGGATCTAGGTTCTGGGCAGGGAATGGAGGAAACACCTACATTCCTGCCCAGCCAGCTGCTTTTCAAGGCTTGAGAGAAACAACTTTTACTGAACCTGTCAGATAGGGTCTTGGAAAAAAAAAACACCCTCTCAGATGGCTGGCTAGCAAATGCCACTGCCCCCAGCAGGCCAGCAGCTACCTAAAATACAGTTGCAAGCCTGGTGCCTAAGCCAGGAACACCTGCTAATGTTCAACTTTTGTATTTTAACCTCAAGAGAAGCTCTTGTTATGGTGAAATATATGGGGCAGCAGACCATGGCAGCAGAGCTAAAGCCCATAGATCACAAAGTTAAATATTCTGCTGAGGGCTGAAAGTGAGAGCACACTGTTTCAGCCCATGTGTTGGTGGAAGTTATGAGCACGCGAGAAAAGGGGATTTATAATGAGAATGGCAATTCAACCTCAATTATAGTGCACGACTGTCTGCACACTATAAACTGAAGGTTTAATAATGAGGCAAGAAGGCTGAAGGAGAGAATTTCATTGTGTCTGTTTCACAGCCTGGAATTCTTACTAAATTCATCAGATTACTTGAGTTCTCCTGACAACTGTAGCAGTATAACTAATTTTAAAGGGGTTTATTGTATATTCAGACTGCAGCAGAAGATACGGGCAGAGAAAACCCCATAGCAAAAGAGAACTCCAGATTGAGGACTATAATGTATATGAGGTTTGAAAGAAGTAAGTGCTAAAAGATGTAGACAGCAGTTTTTCAGGGTCCTTAACCTTGATGAATAAATGAATAAAATCCCTTAAAAAATTGCAGTGTTTCTTTCAAGTGGTTTCCAGCATGTTAATGATCAAGAGAAGCTGAGAAAATTGCTGGGAAAGGAGATGACTTTCCTCAATATGCTTTTACCACAGAGACTATGAGACAGACATGAATTGTAAGCAAATAATACGCAAAATATGACAGAGARAGAAGAACAGAGGCTCTTTATCTGCCCATAATGCATTTGCATACAGATGTGTTGACTGCAAGACTTTGTGATGCTGCCAAATCAAAGCTTTAAAGGAGACTTGGAGCCTTCTAGTTTTGCCATATTCAGGTACTTAGACAGGACTCCCCTGTATTGTGTTTACCTTACTCGACCAGAAGAAAGAGAAAAGTACCTAATTTGAAAAGGGACACAGAGAATACACAAAAGGCTTTATCCACCACCACAAGCATCCCACTCACCATGTACAACACCCCTCCAGCTAATAATGAAGACAAAGGGGCTAGAATAGCCCAGCCCTCTAATTTCTTATCACCAAAGTCCCCTAAGTATTGCAGAAAAATTTTAAGACATGCCAGTAGAATGCACTACAGRAAAGGGGCATCATCCCACCTTCTGCCACACGGGAAGGGAATGTCTTGCTGGTGTCCTGGCATGGTCTTGTCCAAGGGAACTGGAGGAAGGTGTAACTGAGGCAGGGGGCAACTTGTCTGCTAAAAAATATCCCAGATTTAAAAAGCCATAAAATGGCAAAGGATAAAGGGSTGCTGAAGGCTAAAATTCTGAAGGTATCATCTCTAGCAAGGTTTTCACCCCCCAGTTTACTGTCTGACAGTGCTTGAAGAAAATGCTCTTGTCTCTCCCTGTCTTTGAACTCTCCCCAGCACCAACATCACCCACACACCCCTGTTCTCTGCTGGCCCCACCAACCTCCAGGTAATAATGTAGCTGATTAGATCTTTCATCATTTTTATTGTTATCCACCCGCAGATTAATAAAACAGCGCTCCGGCTGTTTCTGGCTGACCACATTCCCTAATTTATCATAAAGGCTTAGCCTGAAACACTTCTGTCTGACATGTGGGGGGAGCTGCAGCCCCTCCCAGCCCGGCACAGCTGCGGGAGGGCCGGGTCCGCAGCAATACCCGAATTCTCACCTCGCAGAGCAGAAGTTAACGCGCYGCAGCCGAGCCGCTAAAGCAAAATTACCAGAGATTGGTACCAGAGTCACAGAGGTGGAAAAATGGGGAGTTAACTCCAGCTCACTGGAGCACACTGCTTCATATCTGTACTGTCTCTTAATATGAGGGAATATGCTCTTAAAGCACTCCAAATTTTCTGTTTAAAGACAGTAATTGCAAGGGTGACTTAACATGGCCTCAGGGACTATCCTGTAAGAATTGGAAGACTTGATCCCTTAAAAGTCAAGCTGGAGGAATCATGAAACTGACACTGGAGTTCCCACACATCCTTACCTTCTTCTTGTCCCCTCCCATCCTCTGCCATATCCCTTCCCTTCCTGCTTTGCCTTCCTCCTCTACAGGGTACTGATTTAAACTAAGAGGAAACGCAAAACTCAAATGTCTTGCAGTCCAAAGGAGGATTTTAACCCACAAACTCAAAGGCAATGTCCCCCAAAACCACACAGAGCTCTACTAAACTAATGGCCTCGTTCATTTATTTGGAGCACATGACTGGCTAAGTGAAGGTGAATTCTTCAGTGGCCAGTGTTATACTGGGAGCAGCTGTGACCTATTCACTGTCCTACCACCTAAAGTAACAGAAAAGTGAAGAACTTCTGTCAGGTAAACTTTTCCGTAGGACTTTTCCTGTTTTAAACTGAACAGCAAAAAGAATTTTCAAGTTAGCAAAAGAGAAAAAAACCCCAAAAAGGTGAAAACCTTTTTGTTAAAGAAAAAAATGGAAAAATTCCACATAACCGATTCTGTTTTATAGAAAGATTCCACTTAATGAAAAAAAGTCAATTTTCTGATGAGAAATATTTTCAGGGGATACATTTCAGTCAGGGCTGTCAGCTGTTACTTGCCTTTCAACCACTGACCAAACCAAAGCAATCTTTGTCTTACAGAGCTGGGGTCTCATTTTGGGAAGAGCTGAGTGTAAGAAGTAGTGGGGTGAAGGTGCAATAACAAGATCACACAGACACAAGTCACCACGAGAGAATAGCCCAAAGGCAGAGCATGTTTGAAAACAGCTTCCTCCCAGCCAGGTAAACCCTGCCTGGCTCCATGCAGGAGCTCAAAGATGTCCAACACAGTCTTCCACCAGACCTTACCAAAACCTTCATCTGAGAAAGAGCCTCAGACCTCTCAAGGTAGTGCAGAGACAGTGAGGGGAACAAGGATGGAGCAGGAAAAARGCAGATAGGGTATGCACTGCCTCCTCCTTGAACACACATGTCCAGCTGGCTCAGTGGTAAAGACAAGCATCCTCATCCCCTGCAATGGAAGGCCATGGAAAACTGACACGGTTTTGCTAGACTCACCAGAAAAAGATCTGAGCTGAGGACATGCAGGAGAAGCCCAGAGCTGCCAGTACCTGCCAATGAAAAACACTTTATTTATTCTAATATCCAAAATATTCTCTTCACTCTCTGCTATTATATGTTTGTTTCTTCTCACTTTCATATTTCMCTATTCCTTTTCTTCCTCCTCATTTTCAGCTGAGCCATCCAAAATTTCTGTGAGCTGAAGAACCAGGACTGATTTCACATGACTCAAGGCCAAGTCCTTTTGTGTGTGTGCGTCTGTGTGGTTTTGTCTCTCTTTGTTTTACTGGAATCCTGYGCTCACCAGGGCCTATGAAGGGATAACCCATGAACATCAGGGGCAGTTCCATGGACACCCTTCGTCCATACCTTTATTCACAAAACACACAGGAGCTTAAGAACTTTGAGATTTCTTTCTCCTCTRTCTAAATCCTCTTCAAAGGAGTTAAAAGTTAACATTAGAGGGGCCACCAGCCAGCTGGAGGGCACATGAAGTACAATTCCATTTACCTTTCCGCCTTTCAGAAGCCAGACCTTGGTGACACATATCCCCCCTGCTCCTTGCGCCTGATAGTTCATGCATGCTGCCTGACCAACCCCAGACCTGGGTTATCTCATATCCTATGTCACCCTTGCCTCTTTCTCCCTCCCACCAAACCTGAGACAGAACACAGCACTTAGAAAGATTATCACGAGCTGGTTTTTTGGAACAGAGACCTAAGCAACAAGTCCCTCATGAACAAGTGATGCTTTACTCAACCAAATCCAAAGGAAACCCTGGCAAAGCCAGGCTAAAATGGACCAAATGCAGTTTTGCTTAGCTTTCCCAGCCCAGGGAGGACATGGGTCTAATTCACAGCTCCCAGTCCAGCTCTGCAGTGACAGATGCTGCCTGGAACTGAAGGGGAAATGATGATGCAGGGCCGTTCCCTTCGAGATGCCGTTCTGTCACCATGGAGGCAGACAGCGTGCTCTCAACAAGTTTATCTGCAAAGTAACATGAAAATTCCTCACAGCAGGAGAGATTTGACAGGACGTGCCTAGCACAGCTTTATAAAAAGGTTTCTTCAAATGCTTCCAAATCCCGTGGATCTTTTTCTTGCCTTATCATCCTTTTCAACATCCTTCTTTCTCTCGCTTTTTCTTTTTTTTAGTGCCTTCACAAGGCACATTTATCAACATCAAAGCACATTCTCTTACAGCTCAGTTTTTCTCTTCTGAATCCACTTTTGCAAAATCCAAACTACTATTTCTCTCCACACCCAGTGACTTCACCAGGAACAAAACTTGCCTCTGTGCACAAAATCTTCTTCAAATCTGGGCAGAACTGACATCCTAAGGCAGGGACTGAGATCCCTTACACAAAGGTGAACTCCTCTGAGACAGAGCATTTGTATTTGATACTCCTCCAGGCACACTTCACTGTGCCTAAGCTAAATTTTGATGGCTACCTCACTTCTGAATTTCTCCTACCTCCCAAACCAAACCAGAGGTTCATRCTGCATTGTACTCACAGGCTGCATTCAGGATGTTCAGCCCAGACAAACAAGTGCTTTGCTCTGTGCTGCTGCCACCAGAGAGACGCTGAAGGCTTGGTSCTGCCTGCACTGCAGGCAGCCAGGGCTCAGGCAATTGCCAAGTCCTTTCWGACCAGTTTCCTGGGCAGCTCAGCCAGCCTACCCACATGACAGGGCAGTGCTGAAGGTGCTGAAACCTGGTGTTCCCTTCCCACGTAGCCCCCAGGCCTCCTCAGGATACTCTAGCTGTATCTACACAGCTGATGTGAAGGAAACTTTGGGCCCAAGAACAGGTCTAAGCCTCTAGACCCACACCCTCAAYGGTGTTAAACCTTCTCCTCCTCTCCCTGATTTCTTCCATTTTAAGGAAGAGCTCAGCCATGTTCTGTCAAGCTCTAGAAGTATGAGTGTGTCTGCACGGCATAGGTGGGAAAGTTTTCAAGGCCCAGACTGGTCTGCAAGTGTGTTCCAGACCAAATGACTTCACACAGGTCTGCTGTCATTAAAAACACCAAGGCAAGTCCCACAGGATCTTTAAAATCCAAACCTGGATCACCTGGCAATCCCCACCTAGCAGAGCCTTACATCTCTTCTCCTCAGCACYGGCACTGCCATGGGCACAGGCTGAGCACAGCCGTAGCTTCAGAGCGGCTTTCTCCACCTTTTTGGCAAATTTCATTTGGCCACTGGCCATGGGAAGGATGGAAACTGAGTTAAAGGATGTGCAGTCACCCTCCTCAGTGCATAAAGGGCTGTGTGTGTCGGAGTGGGGATGGGAGAAGGTGAAAGGGTAGTTGGAACTGTGAAGTTTGAAGGTGAAAAAAGTCTTTATATCTGGATTAGTGGAGTCCTGGGGCCTTCAAAAATAGTTAAAATTCCCTTTTTTGAGTAATGGAGAAGTAGTTTGCATTGATCTTAAGAATTTGCTTATAGTTTTCCCTGGAGTTCAATGTACTAGGGAGTGCAAAGCTGACACAGCTCAAAAGTTTTATGAACCTCAGGTAACAGCGTGAAAGGAAATTTTAATAAATATTACATTTATTTAAATTTAATTTCTTTCCTTGTTAATAATAAAAGCCAACCTTGGTCTTCTGGGCTTTTCTCATATGCCTGCTTAATACAGCAGCGAAATCATGGAATTATTTATATTTTAACTTCATTTTCAGTAAATCGTCAATCATTCACCTTTCAAAAGCATTAAATTCAGAGACGAACAGCAGGGGAGAGGGAGACTGAAAAATAAATATTGACTTTCAGGGATTTGTTTTGGGTTTTTTTAAGAACAGGGTTAGAAATAGAAGCTGTTGTGGGTGATGAGTAAAAGCACAGAAAAAGGAAAAAGACATTTGTGCCTATAGATTTCTCCCCATCATAGTCCTGCAACTCTGTTTCTGCTTTGTTTGCAGGAAGCTACAGCAGTACTTATGGGTAGTGGCCCTTGCTGGCTTAAAGATGSACTTGGCTGAAAATTTTGGGTCTTCTTATCACTGGGTAAATGGTCTTCCTTACACAAGACACCCACTAGTAGCCACAGATACTGGTATTGTCAGCAGCAGCAGAGATCCCAAGGAAAACCCAAGAAAAGAGGAATGACAGAACTGAAAAATCCACCAGGATTGCAATATGGTGACACTTATGCCACGTGAAGATTCCACAGATTCCTCCTTTCAAGTTCAGTAGCCCAATCAATGCCTAAAGATAATGCCAGCCTCTTGCTACAGGCGTCTGCTGTCCTCTGAGACAGAAGGACTCCAGCCAGCTSTCCCCTTGGGTGCCCTAGAAACCTTCTGAAGGGTTCTTGCTGTTCTGTGAGTGACACCATCTCCTCAATCCCCAAGTAACATCCACCCTCTGCACCAAACTCACCAGCTATCCCCCCAAARAACCATCTAAAATCCCAGCCTGTGCAGGCTAAGACGCATCAAGAGGGGCTAAACACGGCCTGGCAGATATGTGGAGAGGAGGCAAAGGCCATACCTCACGTGTTGTGCTCATTACTCCCTCAGGAAACAAAGTCAGAGCCAAAGACCATGGCAAGGGGAGCCCAGCCTTCAGTTTGTGCTTCACAGCACCCCAGTGAGCCATCACCTGACAGATTGGGTTCAACTGCAGCCACACAGCCTTGCTTCAAGGCCTCTGCAGGGGAAATCTCTCCCAAAACCTTTGGCAATTCGTTCCTAGAGACAATGACCAGCACAACAAGTGCCTGGATCCCTGAATTTGTGTTCAGCTTGTGGGCACTGGCCTGTCTTGTGCCCTTCTTTCTCTCGGAGGTTTAAGAGCCCTCTACAGCAGGTGCACACACACAGCAAGCTGCCACTCCAGCTCGCTGATGAGCTGAACAAATTGCTCTCTTGGAAGCATTTTCTCCAGCCCAGATTTGTGTGGGTTTCTGCATCCTCTCCAATTTCTTGTTTTTCTTAACAAAGCACATGTCCCCAGACTGAAGGTGGGTTGTTGTTTCTGTTGTCCAACCCCTTCCAAAGGTAAAACGAGTTTCACCAGTCTCCTTCAAGCTGACACCAGCTGGTCCCACCACCATACTGAGAATACAGGTCCAGACCAAGGACCTTCCTTTAGGGCCTCTAAATCACCTTCAGGGACATTGCCTTCTGCGCCCTGGGACTGGCCGGCTGGGAAGCAGCTTGGCAGAGAAGGACCTGGGGGTCCTGGTGAACACCAAGCTGAGCACGAGCCATCAATGTGCCCCTSTCACAAACAAGGCCAACAGGCTCCTGGGCTGATCACTGCCAACAGATGGAGAGAGGAGATCCTTCTCCCCTGCTCAGCACAGGTGAGACAGGCCTGGAACGCTCTGTCCAGCTCTCTGATACCCCACTATCAGTGAACTGCATATTGGAGCAAGTCCCACAAAGGGCCACAAAAATTACAAATTAATTGGGGCATCTGATATGTGAGGGAAACCTGAGAGCTGYATTGGCCAGAGTGTTGAAGAGATGGGGACCTTAAGAGGATCTTATCAATAAGTATTAAACACCTGGTGGGTACAAGTAAAGAAGACAAATCCAGAATCTTCTCTGTGGTGCCAGGGAAAGGCCAAGGAGCACAAACTGAAATAAAGGAAATTCCATTTAAATGCACAAAAAAGCTCTTTTTAACTATGATCATGCTAAAACACTGCAAAAAAATTCCTAGAGAGGTTGTAGAGTCTCCTTCTTTGGACGCATTCAAAACAAAACTGGCTGTGGTCCTGAGCAACCTGCTCTKGCTGCCCATGTTCTGAGCAGAAGGGGTTGGAGCAGATGAACCCCAGGGATGCCTTCCAACCCTTCCAGTCTCAGCTGTTCTGTGATTCTGATGTTCACCAGCCCGTATTTCCACCTGTCCTCCTGGTTCGTATTCTCTCTCCTGGTCTGATGCTGTGACAATATATGTTCTACATGCCTGGACTGCTGATGTCCTTTACACACATCCTCAAGCCATATTAATCACTCCTCCAAACTTTAGGTTATCTGTACAATTTAGCCAGCAGCGTTGTTTTTATGTATTTCCAGACCATTGATGGAAACATTAATTTGCATCTAAGTTATGACTGCCTTCTCAGGAATGCCATAGGAAAGTGCTCATTAAACAGATTTCCTGCTCATAATTTCTGTCCAAGATCTGTCAGCTACCCATTGCTCAATCCATCAAATATCAGCACATAAAAGAAACAGAGATTTCCAGTCCATATAGTCTTTATGTCCTATTTCTCTCCATTTAACAGCAACAGAGACCTAGGAAATGACTGCAAGAACTGCAACACATCCACATCCCCACATATTCTCCACGCTTCTGGCAGCTGCATGTTTAAGAGCAGCAATGGCAACCAAACTGTTGGGTCCTACAGAGAGCAGTGGACCTGAATTACTCTACTTCTTTTTAAGTTGTTTGCATGTTAGCTGTTCACTGTCACAATGAATTTAATTTTATGATTTTATGCCCCAAGAAAAACTACTTCCTTTTTTCTGTTTAAAACTTCTGTGYGATATTTTCACTGGATGCTCTCTCCTTTATGCCGCATGGGAAGCCGTGAGTCATTTTGCCTCCTTCATGTCATCTCTAGCACTCAAGGTTTCATAGACTTCCACTCAGGCCACCTCGTCAGCCTCACTGTGCCAGACTTATTTCCAGGGAAGAAGTTCTATCATTCCCACTCCTTCCTTGGAACTGGGGCTAGATGTCTGCAGAAAGCCAGGCTGGGCTTTGTCCTCTGCTGCCCTCACACCACGCTGCCTCTGCAGCTCCCATGGCCTGAAACCACCCCTGTCTGGGTTACATCCAGTCGGGACAACTCATTTTCTTAGGAAGCAGGGCATGAACCTCTCYGGTTCACAAGGAAACAGAGGCTGGAGCCCTTGCAAGCCTCTGCCCTTTGCACAAAAATCATTCTCCTTCCCTGCTGCCCTCCCTGGGCAGGCAGGCCGCAGCTCGCCGTGCGAGCAAGCACGCGAAAGGGGAAACAAAAATTAAGCAGTGGTTAAGGGAATAGGAGAAGAAAAACAGACKAACCCCTGGAGTCTGGGGCTGAGCAGCACGAGCAGTCGGAGCCCCTGGAAGCCAGCTCATCCATGCGCACTGCCCTTGCTGCCTCCCTGTTCCCAGGAGGGGGCCTAATAAATTTTACAAAAGAGCAAACAGCTGAAAAATGCTCGTATTTAAAAATATATTGAGAGAATTTGCATGTTGTTCCCTTTTGTGTGGGGATGGCATTTATACACCCGGCATTTCAGCAGCACCGCATCTCAGAGCACTTTACATAGCAATTAATTACACACTGGTGGTGGAGTGACTGTCTACAGGCAAACTCATCAGCCATTATCCACTCAGCAACATCCAGCRTACAGCTGTGAACATTTGCATTAGCAGAAAGTCATCCTGGCTGCCATTAGCAGGGTGCAGGGTGTCAGCAAGGGTGAGAGGGGTCGGTTGATCCCTCACTCCTTCCCAAAAAGCCTTTGACAGCCACTGTCACAGCTTTCACAGCCAAACCTGTGACCCTTCCCTCATTCGACCCCAGGGAGATGCCATCAGCTCACAGCACAYTGCAGTCCAGATCCTGCACCATAATGCCAGCTTCTCCTACAAGATGGGAAACACACTTGGAAGAGAGACTTCTGAGATAGCACATAAAGGTACAATCACCAAATCTGTGGAGCGGATGGCTTTATGGTATGAACACTGTCCACTGTAGTGACAGTTTCTATCCAGTCTCCTCCATGACGCCTCCATGCCCCAGGATTGCTTCAGCACTCCCCAGGTCTCTTCCATAAACCAGTCTGGAAAGACACTGAAGATCTGAAAGACCAATGTCTGATAACTGCTGTGGCCTCRATGCTATTTAGGAGTACTTTACAATGCCAGATTCTCTCCTGAGTCCCTTTTGCCTCTGTTTCACCCACAGCATGGCAAAAGCACCACAACCAGGAGACCAGAGGAAACCTGTGAGTAAAGAAGACCCCAGTAGCGCACTGACCTTCAGAGGGGACCTGAGGACAAGACACCAACCAGCAGTACTCACAAAACCCAGAGATACCCCAGCTAAAGCATTAAAATAAACTCCAATACTGTAGCTTTACCACCAGTTTTGAAAATGTCCCTGGGCATTAGAACTTGATCTTCTGTATTGTAAGTTGTTAAAACACTACCTGGCATGTTTTTGGCACAATCTAGCTAGGATGCTCCCAAATGATGCCTAGACACAGCCTGGGAATTAGCACAGACTAGTGCCCATTCTCAGTAGGCAATTTGGATGCAATCCCCCTTTTTTGGAGGGTGAGAGAATTCAATAGTACAGATGCAGGATATCCTGTGCCAGCTGGCCTCTGCACAAGACAGCAGACCTAGCTACAGTTAATTTACAGGTAGAGATGCAGCCTCAGAGTCCTGGACAACATCCAGACRATGATTGCACCCTCCTCCTTTCAATTTCACCAGCCTGAATTGCAAAAGAAAGCCACAATGCTTCTAATCTTTAATTGCTTCTGTGGACCACTGAAATGGTTGTGTCTTTTGATCCTGGATAAGTAGATCTTTGAATTTCTGAAAGTTAGAATGTATGAAGTCTTTGGAGCTCCTTTGAAGGTCCACATGAGATTTGATTGCAGCACAAACCACTTGGGTCTCTTCTTTCTATCTTGCTTGTGTTTCATGTGTGCAAAAATATCCAAAGCAATTATTCATTTTGTGAGGCTGGTGTGTCTTTCTTGCTGAGCCCACCAAGCCACCATGAGCCCAGAGAGAGCAAACAACCATAATCATTATTGCCRTGGGGCAGGCAACAAATCTCAGCCAAGAAGGAGACAGGAGAAYCACCTACAAACCTGTGTATCACAGAYCTTTTCCAGTTTGTGCTTTTTAAGWACCCAAGCTGGGTGGATGAGRAATATCTAACAGACTTGGGAGGATAAATAGGGTCTTACAAAAGATGACCTTGGTGCGCAAACCCAGCTCTCCAGCTTGGAGTTTTCCTCTCATTAAAACTGAATAAACCAGAATTCTGGCAGGATGGGACCATTGCCTGAAGGCAGAACGAGTCTCTCTGCTCAACCTGCCTACCCACTCCACAGCCTGAACTTGCTACCCAGGGTTGCAGGACCTGTGGCACTAGAGGTGAGCAGACATGGTCTCTTCCCAGAGCCTTCTGCAAAGAAGAGAAGGGAATGAATGTTTCAGTGTCTGGAGAGGGGGAAATCCCTCCAAGTAGCTGGTTTACAGCAAAACCACAGAATCTTTGGAAACAGACTAAGATAATCTCTGTGAGGTTTCCTTTATCTTTTTTGCTGCCAGATTTCTAACATTCCTTTGGGGTAGAGACAGACACATTTTAAAGAACTTYTGGGAGATGGGATACTTATCCCACTCTTTAATGCAGGTTGGATCTCATTGTGAAGTTGCCCCCGATCAAATTTATCTGCCTTTAATCACTCATTTGTCTCCTGTGAGACTTCCCAATTTCTTTCCCAAACACACCCCAAACTCTTTTCAAAACCCTGGCAACCCACAGAAACTGCCACCAGGCTTTGGGGTTTCAATAGTGTGTCCCTGTTGAGAGACTTCCACACAGTGAGTGAAACAATTCAGGAAATTGAGAAGGATATTCCTGAGGAGAAAAGAAATGGGAACAGTAAAGGCCACAGCTCTCTGTGCTCAGATGTCCATGAAGAGCCAGCAGCCACCATGCTTGGCCTKGGGACTTCACTTCTATTGGGCTTCTGGAAGCCTCTGTAGCCAAAGCAACTTTTTTCATGTTAGTGYTATAGGGATTTTGATTAGTTTTGTGCACCTTTTCTCCATCCCAGACTGTAGGGAAGAGTGCCTGATCCCCTGGCCTTTACCTGCTGCTGGTATCCCTCTCCACAGCTGTCTCCCAGACAGGGRAGCAGAGCAGAAACTGCTTTTTCTGCGATGTACAGCCACGTCCTGGGAAGCAGAGCTGGGAAGCAGAGCTGCAAACCACCAGGCAATTGCGCAGATTCCGCTAGAGACCATTTCAGAGAAGGCACTGAGCTTGATAATGCTGATTTACATGGTGGTGCAGCTTCCCCTCACCGCGGGAATTGCCGGGTGCCGTTCCCTGGCCTGCACGATGCTGGAGGTCAGGCTGCTGATCAGAGCGGTCCCATCTGGCCTGAAAATCTATAAATTCAGATCTGGATGAAATTGGGCAATTTTGGATTTGGATAAGCATTCATGAATTTAAATGAATAAATAATAATATAATAATAAATCATTTATCTCACTGTCTAGCGTGCGAGTCCCCTCAAAGACCCGCAGTTCAGAAGCRGCCAAAGTTTGACTACCTCTGCAATTAGAGCCAATGAATTTCAAATGAGGAGGAGGGAGGGATAAAAAGAAGAAGAAACGTCGGGGGGGACCATTTATTCAAAGCAACTCTCCCCTCCCTGCAGGCCATACAAGGACTGGATGCTAACAAATTCATCTCACTGCTGGCTCAGGGGAGTGGCACTGGTGAGAGCTTGCATCTCCCAGTGCATGTACTCAAGGCAAGCAAGATCCATAAATCCAGTGGGTATGTTATAATCCATAATCCAGATCTGCTATGTTAATATAAAGCTTGCACTCCTCACAGCTGGCTCACAGGGCTAGGCTCAAGACTTTCTGATTCAATGGTAACCATGGAAGGCAAGTACATTTCCTTTTGGTTGTATTATGGAAAAAAACTTTGGGCTAGAGCAATGTTGTGCCCTGCTCAGAGTCAGGCCCTCTCCAATGAGAGGTAAATCCACGGGCAGTCACCATGGTGGAGAGGACACAACAGGCTGGGCTGCACTTCTGATGGGCAATCTSCACTCCTGATCTCTCACCCAGAGCTGTCTCCTCATTCCTACKGAGGGGCCTTTGCCAGCCACTCCCTTTGTGCAAAATTCCCAGCACTATTCTATCCTTCTTCTCCTCCTCACYCTTCCAACTGTTATATCCCCTTGAACCACCCCCCAAGCCATTTCTGTCCCGATTCTCCCTGGTGAGTTTCTGCCCTCCCCAAACCTTTGTGTTTAATTTCCTCTCTAAACCAGCTCTTGCAGCTTCCCCCAGTTCAGCCTCCTTCACTCATTTCATTAACATGCTGTTTACTTCTGCTTGTAGATCATTAGCAGCAATATTAAACAACTGGCAGCCTGCCCAGGAGCCTGTGATCTCCGGGGTTGATGACTTGTTTTATTTTCCCTCCCTGAGAGAGCAGCAAAAGCATCAGAGTTGGGTGGACATGGAAAGACCCGAGCCAGGAGCRGAGATGGGAGAGGAGGCTTTTTGCCTTTCCTAGTAAATCTCCACTCTGCTTTGCCTTTAAATTCTTCACACATGTAGGTCCTYCTCTAATGGGCATGCTTCTGATATCTTTGTTTGGACCATTTTCTTGAAATAAGCCTTTGCCACCCCTTACTCCCCTTAAAATCACTTGGTTTGGAATCATTGAGTCCACATCTGGGACTGAATCTCAGGTCAATCTCCTTTCAGGCCCCTTGTATCACAAATTCCTTCTGCTTTCCTACTGAAAGATGAGCCAACAAACTTATTGACTGAGTTCAGCCTGTCATCTTGCTCTGGCACAGGGATTTAACTCCTTCTCCTTGAGGAGAACTCATCTCCACCACTCAGACTCTTGAGGTTCTCATATGTTCCCCTTAGAAAATTCCTCTAAGGAACTTTGCAGAGGTGTGGGAAAACTTAATGTTCAACTCAGAAATTCAGAAAATAATTTTAGTAACCCAGACCAAGTATGAAATGAACCCAAGGCAATCTGTGAAGCCAGGAGGAAGCTCAGACCAGAGGAAAGGCACTTTGGTACTTTGCAACAGCTATTCTGTAGTGAACAGAGCAGAGAACTGGCTGCATATTTTCATTAAATATTCATCCATTTGCTTTTTAATATGATTTTTTTCTTTTTCTGCCAGGGAAAACTGAAGGGAAGGAAGGGTGAAAGGGAATTGGCACACTCAAAATCTTCATGTCAACAGAAATGTCTCTTGAAAATTCTAATTCAGACAATTTTGACTGATCTCTGTTCATATTTCCTCTGTTCATATTTCCAGTGCCTCCACACTGGCCCCTTGGGCTGTTGGCCACCTCCTCCTTGGATAGACAGAGACTGTCCTGTCCACACAGGATTGCAGGGACCTGCTGTTAGCACTGTAAAAAATTCCAATGCTAGTAGGAATATCTTAAGAATATGCTCATGCTCCCTCTTTGCTCCTTCTTTTTTCCAGATCAGGCTGTTGTCAGCCATCATCACTAAAGCCTGGAAAACTGCCTCTGGATTGCTCACCCAAGGCACRCTTACACCAGTTTGTTCCCTTTCTAGCACTGCCACAAAGCATTTTCCTCCACTCTGCCCACAGGGGAACCTTTGGGGAATCACTGGGTCCCCTCTTGGCCCCCAGTTATTTGGGTTAAGGACACCAAACCCTTTGGACTCTCTCTGCCTGAGGTGATTCTTCTTCTAACCCATGGTCAGCACATGCTGCCATCAGGAACTGACACAATGAATTTGAGTAAAGAGCCTCCTTTCTGTGCAAGTAACTCCCTCCCCCCGGTGTGCTGCTACTTCAGACAGACTTGAGGGTGTTTTTCACTCAAAGGTTTTCCATCAAAGGCCACTCCTGTGGGGCACAGACCTTTTTGTAGTGTTTCAGTCATTCTTTACGATTTCACTCTTTCTCCACCTTGCTGCCTGTTTTCCCCGCACCTTCCTGGCCAAAAGCACCACACACTGTTCCAGAGGTATCCTGCTGTGTCCATCATTCCAGGACACTCTGTTTGGGCACAGACTGCTGTGTCCCCACCTCCAGGAGCGTGCAGCAGAGCTGTGTGACACACAGAAGCTGCATTTGCTCTTCACCCCCAGGCTCCTAATGTCCTCACGTGGCCTTTTATCTCTGCTTCCCTGCCCACTTGTATTCACACTATTCCAAAGCCAAACATCAAGCTATCATTCCCTGCTTGTCTTTCCAGCCTCCCCAAATCTTTTTGTTTTACTTCCACTGTCCAAACCAGCCCCTCTAGCTCCTCCCAGTTTAGCTTCACCCACACATTTCATTAACGTGTTGTTTATTCCCACTTATGGATGATTAGGGAAGACATTAAATGACTGGCAGCCTGCCCAGAGAGGCCATTACCTTTGGGGTTGATGACTTGTTTTATGCGCCTCTCACAGTGGTGAGAGCAGGTCTGGAGGGTCCTGAGCAGCACAGGGAAGATCCAGAGGAAGCTCCACATCTCCACACTTTCAGTGCACTGATGATCTCTGCCTKCCCCACTGGGACAGCCCCAAGCAGGAGCCTTTAAGAGGGAGCAAGAGGRCAGGAGGAAGAGAGCTGATAGGGAACATGACTCTTGGTCAGGGATCTTTCCTGCTCCACAAAACTGGGAGAAAAGAAGGGTGGCAACTAGACAGAAGCATGCAGGACATCCTCTGGCAATGCCACACAGTGCCCTTACCACCTGTGAGGGGTGGGGGACGATGTGACAGCATGGTGTTTGTAAACTCATTAAAACGATACRCTTCAGTTTTAAGTCTGACTGAGGTGAAAATGGTTCTTTAGGGAAAATACCCTCTGAGCACCAGAGTCTCGGTGGTCTCAGTGGGGAGCTCTCGGGAGGTTGCAGTTTATTGCAGCCCCGAGACGCGTGAAAAGTCTCTGTTCTGGCCTGCACGTTTGAAGAATGAGTCGGGGCTCTTCAGTTCTCGGTCTCAGAGTTGCTTATTGTTTCTTATCTATAAAAATTTTTCTCCTGCCCTGCCGAGGTCCATCCAGCAGGACAATTCCAGGCACTCTGCCCGCCCCTGGGGCAGTGTTATGTCTTTATACTACAAACTACGTATACAATGTTTACAATTACTTTCCAATACCTATCACCAGTGTTAGACAGTGAGCTTCTACTCTAAACCAATCTAAAAGTGCCAACATCACAGCAGAAGATGGAGGTAGAGAAGAAGAAAGRCKGGACACACCCAAGTCCCTCCATCTTGTTCCCAAAAMCCCTAWTYTAAAAACCCCAAAATCTACTTTTTCACCGAGTGATAATTTTATTATTACACTACTTAAACTTCTGTGGCTTTCAGGTCTTCATMCAAAGCTGGTAATTTGCTCCAKGGGTCACAATCAAACCCACAGGYGTTCTGGGCTCTGTGCCAGGGTCTCTGAGCCCMCTGACAGGGGTCCCGGCAACTCTGGACACCCAGAGGGATGTCCTGAGCTCCGACAGGGAGTTGGGTAAAATCCCTTTGCAGATCCTCTCTCAGCCTTCCTGAGCCCAAGTTTCAGAGGGACAAAAGCTSTCAGGTGCACACCGTGGAGGGGATGGTTCTACCAGGCACCTGGGGGGTCCCAGGACTCCTGTGAAGGCAGACACCTGACAAGCTGCAGCCTCAGATCTCTGCTTCCTCTTCCCCAGCGGGAAAAACACTTTTCCTTGGAAAAGATCTCCTTGCCAATGCAGTGCTCACCACCAGAAACCTTCCAAAAGGCAACTTACACGAGGACAACATGTTTCCTGATGGTCACTTCTCCAGATTCGGTGGTCTTTGGAGATTCTCAGCCTGCCAGATTGGTCTCACAGTCACTGGRATGCCTCAGAGCAATGATTTTGCCGAGCAGCTCCGAGGGTAGCAGTGGTTCCAGACCAGAGCCCTTCCCCACATGAGCAGTCACATTTTCACCAGGCAGGCTGCTTTCAGTGCAGGGAGGATGCTGGTCACCCTCACAGAAAAGCACTCTCTTTTGGGGCTTTTAGAAATACAGATCTTACCTGCCTTTTCACTCCTTTAAAGAACAAGATGCAAAGCGATCTCTTCCCCAATGAATAAAATCACTGAATTGAGAAAGAAAATGTACCAGGTGGCTCCCACTCTT